>JAYESA010000001.1:181196264-181686825 GCA_036927795.1 Iris macrosiphon
CATCTTCAGCCACAGGTCTGACCTGCAACAGAAGACATTGCTCAAAGAAGTAACCAACCATTCACAGATAAAATAACATAATATTGATGTAAAACAACAACAAGGGGCAAACCCCTGTTCCATATCTAAAGATGAGATCAAGCAAAATTCCATAAACTGATAGAAGATGGTACAGAACAAACTGTCACCAAGTAACTTTACTTTGGGTAAGGGAACCTCCCATTTGCCAGCCTTTTCCTTTCTCTTTTGTTTTATAGTGTTGCTAAGAACCTACAGAGTGAATCATACATTAGTATTTCATTAGATGATTGAATACACACACACAAACACTTGAATGTGGAATTTTATATCGAAATTAATTACCTTTGCACGTGCTGTAACATCACGATCAAGCAAGTATGCAGGAAGGGCTCCCTCATGCACCTTATCATCTACCTTGCGATTAGTTGAGGACTCGTCATGCATAGCAAGCCTGTTATGATAGAGTGCAATTTTTTAGCAATTGGGTAAATACCCCAACCACAGAAACATTTTGTGGTTGTGGCTAGATACAAATACCAACCCATAAACGGGTAAAATACATGAATGGTTAGGAGCATCTATGTTATGGAACATTTAGGATCCAATTTTGGCAATTGTTGGGGTATCGGTTATAAGGTGTTTCTAAAGTACCGGTTACGAGCGGTTATGAGGGGTCCGGTTTTGGGTGGTTTTAAGAAGCAGTTTTTAAACGAGTTAAACCCATGTGGTAATTCATTAGCGAACGGTTCTGAAAGTTTTTTAGAATAATAAAATTATCTATATATCCATATATAAACAAAAGCCCTCCCAAAGCAGATTATATCATTACCTGTTACCAAGTCACAATGAAGAAATATTGTCACTCTCAATTTGATGTTATATGATTAGGAATTCATAACCAACCTCAACGAGAAAGAAGAAATAGGGTATTAGACTATTTTAGGTAGTAGTTTAAATTTAGTTTTTTCATGACGGTGTATATGGAAGAAAATAATAAAAATTCTCAAAATCCACCGATTTTTGATGTTTATAAAGACACTCAAAATTACACTACACTATTTTTTTGTGTGTCGGAGAGGGGGGGGGGGGGGGGGGGTGTTTGCCCAAACAAGGGGAGGTTGAGCCAAGCAAAACCAATGCCTAAAAAAACTTACCAATCATGGATTTTTTTTTTTACACATTTCTTAAGGGCTGGTTCAAAAACTCTCCAAAACTGGTAAAAACACCATTGCAAAGCAAACCCTTAAGAGTTCAAAGGGTTCGAATGGGTGAGGTTCAAGTTACATCCATATAAAATCCAAATCCTATCTCTTTATAACAGCCTTACCAGTTCAAAATCCGGAGCATATTTTTGCTTATTCCTATTAAATCCCATATGCAAGAAAAATGTTGGAGCACAAGAAACATGACCATCTTCTTGGTGGCCTAGTCCTCGACGGAGACTCAAGGTTCCATTCTTATAGATGTCGAATGTGACCTCTGCTATTCCTCCTGGTGTTGATGGATGCCAAGGGGCTCCCTGCTAGAAAACATAAAGAACTCTCCTTCAATACAGTAGAAGCTGAGCTGAAACAAGAAAGGTGCTTCAACTTAAGACAGAAAGGACTACACTAGAAGCTAGTGTTGGTCCAAGAAGCAGCCAGTCCTTCCTATCATATATTCCTAATCGTCTTTCTTTGTCTCCTCGCCTCAGCCACCACTCTTCAGCTTACCCTCCCCACCCCCCCCACCCCCCCCATTTTTTTAGTCTATGTCAGTCTCCTCAATGGGCATGTGTCTCTCTACAAAGATCCCAACCCCCCAAAAAAGGATGTAGGAATATTGGTTTGGTCATCTCGCTTTCACGTTTCAGAGAAGAACTCAAAAGTCAAAATCCATTTTCTTTTAACATTCCGGACTTTTTGGAGGCCCCAAGCCCACCTATTAGCTTCGTACAATAAGCTGGTCAAAAAATTGTATAGTAAAGGATATAGGTGGATTGGGGCTTAAGAATTATCATATCATTTTATGCGGATTAGCATCTTCCTAGTTCTCGTAAATCATCAATAATATGACTGAAAGATTATCATGAAACGCAATAACCACCTCATATTTGGTTACCAGTTCAAATTGTTGGTGCCTGTCGGTCTCGATTCACTAACTGTACCTAGTCACCAGGATCATGACTAAAGTTTAGTTCTAAACTCCACCAGCAATCTCAAATATTGTTCCTAGCTCATTATCCTTTCAATTTTATCTATCTGATTGTACAATTTCCTTGTAAACCACCAGCCATGTACAGAGAGTCCTTGAGGCATGTTGGTTGTTAGCGACCTAAAATTTTAATACTAATTCATTGAGCTGTCAACTTAGGACTCCTCAAGTGTATTGGTTACTCATAAATCTGCACGGGTACATCACAGTCTTGTTCAGTAAGTGTCTAGCACGCAACAACATGGACACCACACCGATTTCTGAAGTGACCTTGCTTATTAGCAAATCTCCAGCCATGTCGTGAAAATATAACTTTACCCCTATTACCCACCTCAAATTCCGCCACTAGTATATTTCTCTTTCAATCTCGACTCTTTAATTGTTATTATCTTTTGCAAACGACCACCTTGATTACTACAAAAATCAAATTATTTTCACTAACCACCTGAAAATACATTATTAGCTTATTCTGATGTAATCAATTAAACTAAAGAAAAAAAGTTCAAATTTTGAAAATGTTACCAACATCAACCACAACATAAAGGATAGTGGCTCATGTTTTTTTCATCAGCGCCTTCTCCGTGTACCGCTTCTTCGCGAACATCTTGCCCTTGATACCAAGAGCCTGTCCAAATTTCCGAAACAAGTTTATCAGATTGAATCCCAAACAATCACTAAAATTGCTAGTACTAATCAAAGCTACCGAAACTTTTAACCTTTTCACACGATTTCTCAAATTAAACCCTAAAATTGCAAATACTCTATAAAAAAAAATGAAAATTTGAACCTTTTGCGCGAAAGTGGAGCGCCCGTGGAGCTGACGCGCCTCCTTCTTCCTCTTCCGGTCGAAGTGGTCGAGCCGGTAGCCATTGCGCTTCCTGTGGAGCTCGATGTAATCCCCTTGTGGCTACAAGGAACCTGTTGGCTGTGTGTGTATATGTGCTCACACACACGTGAGCAAAAGCTCAATTTCCTCCTTTGCTTTAGTCCCACATCGGTTGGATCACTCCACCTTTGTATGTATATAATAGTTCTTACTTTTTATTTTTTTGTGGTCTTGTGTGGGGAGCTCTATGGACCGCATGCACCGCTGTTCGACCTGGCTCTGTTCGGTTTGGCGCACTTTCTCCTTGTTTTAAACTGGTTCAACCTCCTTCCTTGTTTTAAACTGATTCGAGATTTGAACCAGGTTCATTGTGCTCATATGACAGCAATTTCTTCACGCCTTAATGGCCTGTTTATGAGTCATTTAATATCATGTTCATTGATTGTGTCTAGTGACTGTCTATATATTGCGGTCTCCTCCTCTTTCATTTTTTACACAAGTTTATCCTCAACGTGAAACCTCTTTCTCTTGTTCTTTTCTCCAAACGCATTTTCTCCTCTAAATTCTTGCTCTGGGCAGAGCTAAGTTCGGTCTCTCTCTCCGAGTTGTGTGCGACGAAGAGAATCCGGTAGTCAAGAGATTTTACCACTAGGAGCTTCCGAGAAACGTCTGCACATAGACCTCGGATTAACTCTTAGGACAGTGATTCGTGCACGACTTCCCCGGAGGCCAGTAACATTAACTTTTTTATTGTTTATAGATTTCTAAACGAAAATAGGAGTTGGATAAATTTCTAACATTCTAAGAGTTAAACCGATTTCCTGTTAGGTAAAATAATAGTAATTCGTAGCATAATACAAGTGTAAGCTACATTACGTTACTACAACAAAAATAATTTTGCTTGCTATAAACTTCATCTGTTGTAGAATTTGCTATCGCTACATTATTGTAGAATTTGCTTACTCTAACAAAAAACCTTTGTTACTTGTTCAAATTTGTTTATTGTAATAATTTTGCTTGTTGTCAATTTTATTTCTTGTAGTTTATTTTTATTTATTTTGTAGCAAACAAAACAACCTTCTGAAACCAAATAAAATTATTTGCTAAATTTCTACTATAGCAATAGAAACCTAGTTGTTTGCAACTATATTGTTAATAGTTGTTTAAAGACACTATAGCAATTTTGTTTCTAGCAAATAATTAAATAACTTTAGTAGCTTTTTCATTTCAATAAGATTATGTAACAACTTGTATCAATTTTAAATTTTAATTATAATTGAACAATTTCTTACATATCAAGTAGTTTATATACCTTGCCTTGTGAAAATAGTGTTTGAGTATATTTCTAGTGCAACTTAGAACAATAGAAATTATTTTCTAGAAGTAAAGAAATAGTTAAAGTAAAACTACAAATCCTTTGAGTCTGAATTCTAAAAGTAGAGATAAATTTAGGAATAAGCCGAAAGGGTCCTTCTGTCAACCGGGTGTAAATAGTCCTAAGCGACACGGTACTTAAGTGTCTTTGGACCACCGCTAGCTGGGAACCGGCCCCTACAGCTAACCCAAGTTAATCAACACTTGATAGACTATAGATTTCGTAAGGTTGATTAGAAAGATCACTCAAACTATTCTTCTAGAACACTAGACTTTGTTATTGAGTAAAACACATATTTTGCGGTTTCAGACTATTCACATTAGCAACCATGACTGGCAAGGATGAGACTTTTACTACTGAACCAGCTAAGTTCAACGTGACTTACTTTAAGAGATGGCAGAGTCAAATAATGTTTTGGCTCACAACTTTAGGGCTGATCTCAGCCATTGATGGTTCCACACCCATCACAAATGATTCTGATGACACCGAGTCTGAAGTAGGAGTGTCCAAATCCACCAGCTCCTCTAAACCCAAAACTCCTAAGGAAATAGACTACCACTGCTTCCATAGAATTCTAAGCGCTTTGTCTGAATCATTATATGACATATTCTTTGAATATAAGAGTGCTAAAGAACTTTGGAAAGCTTTGGAAGATGAATATAGCTGTGATGATGCTGGAATTGAAAGATTCAATTCCTCCTCATTCAACATATACTTTATGTCACGCCCCAGTCCCAAAATACGTAGGACTAGGACACGTAAGCATGTCAGTCGCATGTATATGGCAACTCCAATATATGAAAACTATAACACATGTGTACGCTGTAATATGAATAACAATTCACAAGTGGTATAAACATATGTCACAAGTCACAGGGCATAGTCTAAATCTCATCCACAGAAAACATAAATAAATAAATAAATAACCAATATCTATATAACTAGATCTCAATATAAAGTATCTAAGGATGACAGTCGGATGAAAACAAATCCACTGCCGAACTAGAATATAAAAGCAAACACAATATAAGTACAACAACTAACAATCACTGAGACTCGAAGAGAAGACCTCCTCGGAACATAATAAATAAGTCAGGATCTGCGCTCCTGCGAATACTCATGAACATCTACACCTGGATAGGGACCAGATCCTCAGAGGGACATAACAAGATACATAGAAGCATGCCAATAAAGTACTGAAATAAATATCCAATGGGTCGCCTAACCATCTAAGTGAATGTAGTTTAAGAACAACTTTCCCAACGCGTGGGCTATTTGGCTAAAAATGGGATTGGCATGATTCACTTGGAGATTCAGGGGCCTAAAAAGCATGTCATCTTTTGAACGGCAGAGGCCGCCAGGTAGTATAGGGGTCATCACGACCACGCATCTTCGGCGGAGCATGCGGATTACATAAAAGGAAAGTGCAAAGGAGCCCACACGCCTTACTTGTTGTTCTCCCCACCCCATGCTCTAAGCATGTCACATCCATGACACGATAATACCTGTAATAACTGTCAGGTCTTCTAGCATGCAAGATTTCTATCGGCAGTTATTCTCTATCGCACGGCCCATACGTACAGGAGGCCAACCCAGTACGTGAGTCCGTATCCTACATGAGACTCACACTCGTGTAACAGCTGTATCACGGCCAATGAACCCTAATGATGCTTCATGAAAATAGGGTGGTCTCATAAACTAGGTCAATGCATATACATAATAAAACAGATCACGACGACACCGTCGTTACACCCAAGTTTTCTTGGACGCACAATTTATATAGCATTTTAAAATATACAAACTAAATAACAGAAATAAAGATGCATGCAACATATGGAATATGAATAACAGTACAATGGCAAGGTATACTTGTCTGGCAAGAAAGCTGCGTAGTACCAATAACCTGCTCCTGAAGTCGCACAGAACAATCCGATATCCTATATACATATAATATAATACAATACAATATCAGTCATTACACTAGTACGTACACAACCATATTTACACTGGATTCAGAGGGTACACTAGGGGTGACACGGGTCAACTAACACGATCAATTGTGCGTCTAATTACGTGGGTGTCACGTCTTCAAATACTATGCATAATCAGACAGTCAACTAACACTTGTCTAGCCAGTACGTCGGTGTACACAAGGCAGACAATTCCCTAATATTCAGGTCACTAAGTCAAGGTAAATATGCGGGCAAAATCCACGGTGTCCTAGGGTCGTACAGCAAGTAAACACATATATAGTCATAATTATTATTTAGCATTTACTTAATTATACAATATATATATATATATATATATATATATATATATATATATATATATATATATATACCAAATTGAATAATATACGCATACGTGTACGTATACGTATACGAGTTGGGTTCACCGACTCAGGGTCTGATGTCAACTAACTGAACCTGTCTCGAAGCAATATGCTAAACCCTAAGTTATTTACACTAGCACACATAAAATGAAGGGAGAGGGACAAGTTCGAACCTCGGGGTACGCATAAGGGGACGACGATGACAACGATGACGACGATGAGGTTGACGACGATGACGACGAGGGTGATGATGATTGAGGTTATGATGAGATGATGATGGTGAGATGATGAGATGATGATGGTAAGATGATGAGATGATGATGGTGATGATGGGGTGATGATGATAATGATTGGAGATGATGATGATGATGATGATGATGATGGGGTGATGATGATGATAATGATGATGATGATTGGAGATGATGATGATGATGATGATGGGGTGATGATGATGATGATGGGGTGATCCTACTGCCGGAGTCCGACGAGGAAGTCGACGAGGTGAGGCTCGGCTGTGGGGCTGCTGTGGCATTCAATCGAGGGGAAAGTCGACGAGGGATGAACGGTGGTGGTGGCTGTCGTTCAGGGAAGGAGGTGGAGAGCAGGTCGTGGTGTTAATGGTGAGCTCGTCGAGGAGGGTGAGGCGATCTGTCCGGCGGGGATTGGGTTTCAGGTGGTGAAAATCGTGGTTCAGGCGGAGATCAGCGGGTTGTCGAGGAGGATGGCTGCTGCTGGGCTCGGCTGACAGGGGACGTCGGCTCGGAAAGAATATGACGGAGGGGAAGGTCGGCTGTGGGTGAGGTCCGGCTGCTCGGGGATGATCCTGGCGGTCGGGTCTGTGTCGTCGAGGGAGAGGAGATCGTGATGATGGTGTTCATGGTGGTGGCTGGGAACGGTGCAGGTGATGATCGGGATTCAGTCGGTCCAGGCGGAGGAGGAAACGTTCAGGCGGGTCGGGGTCTGTTCGAGTCAGGGAAGAGGGAGGTTGAGGCGGAGCTGTGGTCGTGATGACAGGGGGTAGAAGGGTTCAGGTGAGCTACGGCCTAGATGCAGTGGAGCACAGTGGGCTCCGGCGGGGTGACCTCAGCGTGGGGGAAACGATGGTGATGGTGCAGGAGGTCGGGGTGGCCGGGTCTGAGGGAAAGTCCAGCGAGTTGAGAGGGGCTTCAGGTGGTGCTGGCGGGTTGATCGATGGTGGGTGGCCGGTGCTGTCGATGGAGGGAAGTCGGATGGGGAAGATGGAGGAGAGGTTGAAGAAGGAGATGAACATGAGTTAGGGGGAGGGGTCGGCCGGATGTAGTTTCTTGGGTTTTGCAAATGAATAAAAAGGAAAAGTTTGTATTTATACATGTGGGGAATAGGGTTGGGGGTTGACCTAAGGGATTGGGCTTGGTCAACATCTTGGAATTGGGCCTTGGCTTGACATGGGGATGTTTGGAGGGCTATAATTTACATTGTTTAAAATGCAAGGCTAGGGTTAAATGAGGGGGCGATGTTGTGCGTTGCACATTCCGAAAATCATGGGAAAAATTCATATGAACGAAAAATGGATTTCTTCATGTGTCATGTCCAATGTTGTGGACACCTCAATGCACTTTTTCATAAAAGCGCTCAACAATTGGAAAATTGCACAAAGATGGAAATTGGGTTAAATTAATTAAAATTAATGCACAAGGTGTTCTTGAATTAATTAGAAGTACATGGGGCTAGAATTAGGTAGAACACAAGTATCATGGACGTAGAGATCTCAGAGTATAATATTATCATAAATTGGGTTGCACAAAATGGGTCAAGATTGTGTCGCCAATTTCGATTGGAACGCACAAGGATACAAAGGCGAATTTATTTAGAATTAAATATAAACGTTTGCGACGAATATTGTGCGACTAAAATGTAGCACAAGAGAGCATGATTATAAGTTATACAAAGGTCAGAATAGAAGGCGAACACATCTAGGACAAATGTGTAAAATTTGTAGGAAAGCAATGGCTAGTGTAGTGCTCCAATTATCGAAGCAACGGTAAGGTGCACTAAGTGATATAAATATCGTAAAATTAAATAAAACACCGTGTTCTATTTCTAATTGGATTCAAACTAGCCCTAGTCTCTCTATCTAAGCCAAGTAGGCCTAATTTTGGTGAGAGAGTTTACACTTTATGGTAGATAATAAACCTATGAATGACCAAATACATGAATTTCAAGAATATCTTAGGCATATTCAAGCCAAATGTACTTTCTTCTCTATTGAGTATAAAATAGCATGCTTAATAGACAAGTTTCCTCCTTCTTGGTCTGATGTCAAGAAAGACCTTATTCATACTCAAGGTGACCTTACATTTGCTCAAGTCTTAAAGAAAATTAGAACAGAAGAACAAATTAGGCTAAGGTCTAATCCTAAGTCTGAGTCTAAAGCTAAAGTAAACCTAGTAGAATTCCAAGGCAAACCCAAGCCTTATCATCATCACAAAACCAAAAGGAACATCTTCAAGAAGAATCAGAACCTTCATCCTCACCACAAAAACCATCATCACCATAAACCAAGAAACTTCGGTCAGACTCAGGATCAGAAGAGATTTTGTTTTGTCTATGGTAAAACAAACCATATGGCCACCAACTATTTTCATAGGAAGAAGAAAGCTGTCCAGACTTCTTACAAAGGGAAACGTCCAGCTAAACCAGAAGAAAACATGCTTCTCAATGGCTCTTCTAGTTCCTTCAGATCTGTAAGCTATCAACCCTTAGTCAACATTTTCTACCGTTCTGACGATTGGTGGTTGGATTCTGGAGCTAATATTCATGTTTTCTTTGATCGCTCCTGTTTTTCAAACTATCATAAATCAGGTGGAGGAGGTGTAACTCTAGGAGATGGCTCAGCGGCACAGATTATAGGAAGAGGAAGAATAGATCTAAAGATGACATCAGAAAAAACTCTGACTCTTCATGATGTGTTGTATGTGCCGTCTATTAGAAAAAAATTAGTTAGTGGGTCTCTTCTTATAGCTTCAGGGTACAAGATTGTTATGGAGGCAAATAAAGTAGTATTTTTTAAGAATGACTCTTTTATTGGAAAATGATTTGTAAGAGATGGTCTTTTTATTTTGAGTACTGCGAATAAAATTTCAGATCCTTCTTTTGTTGTTTCCAATGTAGAATCTTCAAATATGTGGCACAGTAGATTATGTTATGTGAATCTAGGTTTCCTAAGAAGGATGATAAACTTAGATCTTATTCCTAAGACTCCTATAGATGATAAACACTAGTGTGAGATCTGTGTTCAAGCCAAACACACTATGCTACCTTTCAAATATGTAGAAAGAAACTTTGACCTTCTAGAGCTAGTTTATAGTGATGTGTGTGGCTCAAATAGGGTTTTGACCCAAGGCGGTAGAAAATAATTTATTACCTTTATAGATGATCATTCAAAGTATTGTTATACATATCTTCTCAAAACCAAAGATGAAGTTCTAGACAGATTTAAGGTCTATAAATCTGAAGTTGAGAAACAGTTAGAGAGAAAGATTAAGATTCTTAGATCAGATCATGGTGGAGAGTATACATCAAATAATATGACCAATTTCTGTGAAGAACACAGAATAATCCATGAGGTAACTGTTCTATATTCACCACAGTCCAACGGAGTTGCTGAAAGGAAGAATCGCACTCTGTTAGACATGATGAATGCCATGCTCCTCAGCTCAGGTGCTCCCGATAATTTGTGGAGAAAAGCATTATTATCTGCCTGTTACATTCTTAATATGATTCCTAGTAAGTCTAATGATAAGACTCCCTATGAATTATGGAAAGGTAGAGCTCCTAGGATCCATTATCTCAAAGTTTGGGGATGTCTGGCTAAAGTAGGAATTTCTAAAACTAAAAGGAGGAAGATTGGACCTAAGACTGTAGATATTGTATTCATAGGATATGCCCTAGATAGCAATGCCAATAGATTTTTTGTTATTCACTCAGAAGTAAATGAAATCTCTAACAATACTATTATAGAAGCAAGAGATGCAGTTTACTTTGAGAATATATATCCTTTCAAAGATAGAATTTCTTCCTCTCCCTCCAACTTCCCTCTTGCTCCGTCCACTAGCTCTCATGTTCAAATATCTAGTTCACAACCCTAACAAAATATAGAACCTGGAAGGAGTAAAAGAGAAAGAATTGAAAAAAACTTAGGAGAATATTTTTTCACTTTTTTGATAGAGGATGATCCCTCAACTTATGAAGAAGCAATATCTTCTCCTGATGACCCTTTTGGAAAGAAGCCATTAATAGTGAGTATAACTCCATCATGGAGAACAATACTTGGTTTCTAGCAAACCTACTTTAGGTAGTAAACCCATAGGTTGTAAGTGGATATTCAAAAAGAAACTTAGAGCCGATGGTACTATACAGAAATACAATGCCAGATTAGTAGCCAAAGGTTTTACCAGAAAAAAAGATTAGATTATTTTGATACATACTCACATGTAGCTAGGATTACCTCTATCAGAACCCTTCTAGACTTATCATCCATTCATAATATGCTAATCCATCAAATGGATGTAAAGACAACATTTCTAAATGGGGACCTAAAGGAAAAAATCTACATGGAGCAACATGAAGGTTTCATTGCTAAAGTCCAAGAAAAGAAAGTTTGCAGATTAGTTAAATCTCTTTATGGCCTAAAGCAAGCTCCCAAGCAATGACACAACAAATTTGACATAGTCATCTCAGAATATGGTTTTGTGCCAAATGAGTATGACAAATGTATATACTTCAAAATTATAGATGAAAGTTGTGTCATCTTATGTTTGTATGTAGATGGCATCCTTATTCTTGGATCATCACTAGAATTGATAATTAATACCAAGGACTATTTATCCAGCCAGTTTGATATGAAAGATCTAGGTGAAGCCAACTTGATTCTAGGCATACAACTGTCCAAATACAAGGGGGGCTATACTCTATCCTTAGCACACTCTATCGAGAAAATGTTAAGAAAATTTGAGTATTTTGATAAGAAACCTGCCCTTACTCCTTATGACAGTAGTATTGTTCTCAAGAAGAATGAGGGTTCACCCATGGAACAACACATATATTCACAGATGATAGGTTCTCTCATGTATATATCAAATAGGACCAAACCTGATATTGCATTTGCTATTGGGAGACTAAGTAGATATACTAGTAACCCAAATCAATTATATTGGATAGCATTAGAAAGAATATTTAGATATCTTAGGGGTACTCTAGATTATATACTGCACTATACTAGACACCCTGATATCATAGAAGATATTCAGATGCAAACTAGATAACTGACTCACGTGATGTAAAATCCACTACTGGATATATTTTTACTCTAGGAGGAGCTGCAATCTCCTAGGGCTCATATAAATAAATGATCATAGCTAGGAGTACAATGGACTCCGAAATGATAGCCTTGGACACTACATGTACAGAAGCCGAATGGCTAAGAAACCTTATTATGCATATACCTATTTCTATTAGTCATGTTCCTGCAATTTCTATAAACTGTGATAATAAATCTATTATGGAACTACTAAAGCATGATTCTGTGAATGCTAAGATGAACAGGCACCTGCAGCTGCGCTTCAAGTCTATAAAGAGACTATTGGACAAATATGTGGTTCTTGACTATATAAAGTCAGAAAAGAACCTTGCAGACCACTTGACGAAGGGTTTGTCTAGGACTTTGATCCTAGAATCATCGAGGGGGATGGGGTTAAGCCCATAAGTAAAGTCACCTGCAATGGCTACCCAACCGAGTCTGACCGGAGATCCCAAGAAGCCGGTTCAATGGGTAGGAACAAGTTGGATTTATGTGACTTTTATGGAACACTGACCCGAGATTAAAATCTTATTACAATAATGCCCAAGTGACTGTACATGCGTACAATAATTCTTCATCCCTATGGTGACATTGTTCTTAAGTGATATGGTTAGGATGAATTTTAAAACTCTTAATATGTCCAAGCTGATATGCAGGGTTGACACCTATTACCAACCCTTAAGGACTTACCTATATGAGAGGTCGTGAAGGCCGCGACTATGGGACAGGGCGATCCCAGACAACTCTCATGAATTTGGAATAAGTGTGCATGACCAACCAAAAGCGCCACCCGTTAGACCCAAGAACCTCTAGCGTACTATGTGTGCTATTTTCTAAATCTGGTACAGGAAGTCCGATTCAAGGCATAGTCCATCATGCACTTCAGACAAAGACAATAGTCACTAAGTGAGATTCAAGGTTATAGTCAATCTCATCTATGCATAGTATATACCTGCCCATAAATTCTTTACTCTTAATTTCTTTGTCACATCTATTTCGAAACTTGTCCTTTTTGGGGGGGGGGGGGATTGTTGGTTGTGTGTGTATATGTGCTCACACACATGTGAGTAAAAGCTCAATTTTCTCCTTTGCTTTAGTCCCATATCGGTTTGACCAATCCACCTTTGTATGTATATAATAGTTTTTACTCTTTGCTTCCTTGTGGTCCTGTGTAGGGAGCTCTACGGGCCATACGCGCGCGCCGCCGCCGCCCGGCCCGGCTCGGTTCAGTTCGACGCGCGTAACAGGTGCGGGTACGTGCTCACACCTGCGGGCGTCGAATGCCGATTCGATTTCCTCTTCGGGATAGGGTTAAGGCCCTAAATATCTTTTTGCTCCTCCTTGTTTTAAACTCATTGGAGATTTAAACATTGGGCACTATGTCCAGGTTCATTGTGCACATGTGACAGCTTCTGTAACAGCTCATATGACAACAATTTCTCCACGTTTCTTTCCTTTTGTTATTGCTCCTTAATATCCTGTTTATGAGTCATTTAATATCATGTCCATTGGTTGTGTCTAGGGACTGCCTATATATTGCAGTCTCCTCCTCCTTCATTTTTTACACAAGTTTATCCTCAACGTGAAACCTATTTCTCTTGTTCTTTTCTCCAAACACATTCTCTCCTCTAAATCATTGCTCTTGGCAGAGCTAAGTTCGGTCTCTCTCTCCGAGTTATGTGCGACGAAGAGAACCCGGTAGTCGAAGAATTTTACCACTAGGAGCTTCCAAGAAACGTCTGCACATAAACCTCAGATTAACTCTTAGGGCAGTGCTTCGTGCACAACTTTCCCAGAGGCCGGTAACATTAACTTTTTTATTTTTATTGTTTACAGATTTCTAAACGAAAATAGGAGTTCGATAAATTTCTAACAGAACCAAGAACAACAAAGAAGAAGAATAGAAGGGATAGATTCTATGGATTTCTATTCGAAATTATAATATAATTTTACCATGGCGAAAGAATGGAGACAAAATTTAGGATCTGCTTGTAATTGTAGGAGGACTAGCGGTTACAAGATGTTTTTAGAGTATCGCTTATGAGCGCGATTTTAAGTAGCGGGCCTAATGACTTTTAAATCAAACACATGTTTAGTAATTCATTAACGAACGGTTCTAAAAAAAATTAACAAATAAAATTACCTATATATTTATATATAAATAAAATAATAAAAATAGATAGAATAATAAAAATATATGAAATAATAGATACGTCTAAATGAAAGTATACAAGAAAGATTTTTAGAATTTACCAAAAAAAGTAGTAGTTCGAAAGAAGTATAAGTCCACATTTGATCAAACTAATAGACACATAAAATAAAATAAATGTCTGGATGAAAGTAGGAGAAAAAAGATTTTAAGAACTTAGTGGAAAAAATAGCCGTAGTTTGGAAGCAGTAGGAGAGAAACACAAATGAGAAAAATATGGTAGGGTATTACTAATTATAATTATATATTTTTTGCAAGAATATAAATATAATAAAATAATAAAACTTCTCAAAACCTACTGATTTGGAGTGTTTATAAAGACATCAAAAATTATATTACACCGATTTTAGAAGGTTTTTGAGCCGACCAAAACCAGTGCCTCAAAAAAATTAACAAGTAGCACTTTTTAAAATACTTCATAAACGATTAGTTCAAAAATACTCCAAAACTGATAAAAATATCGTTACCAAGTAGACCCTAAGTTTTAAGGGTTTGAGGTGAAGAAGATACGGTTGGCTGTGTATCGTGACCGACTGTTGTTAGAGAAGAGAAATTATTGTATATTCCGAACTCACTGCATATTTTTCATGCCAACCGTTAAATTATTATGGGAATGTGTGCATGCACATATTTCCATATAATTTAACCATTGGAAAATCGAACTCAGATGGCTCTTGTGGTCAGAGAGGAAAGGTATAACCTCTCTGGCTATGGGGGTTGGTCTCAAAATCGAACCGCGGGGAGGTATGGGTTTGTGTGTTAAAATAGGAGATAGTAGACCCAAAAAACATACAACGCAGCGTGCACAAAATCTCGTACGTTACGCCGGATATTAAAAAAAAAACTAACCATTGAGGAGAGAAAGGGTGCACTGATACCGTCACATACAATAATTTCTTGCTAAAGAAGATGGTATGTTATATATAGTGTGGAAATATGGGTATTTTTTTGGTAGCCGAAGCCCACCCCAGTTCGACAGTTCCTATTTGCTTGTAACGTGTTGTCTATCAAAGTGGGTGAATGCACGTAGAGGTTCTACAGTGGACTTGACATTGAGCTCCATAGGTATACCAACTCCCAGTCCAGAGTCTCCCAGGAAGAAATTCTGGAGGAGACTAAGACCCAGAAAGCTGTCACTAAGAAAACTCAAGCACTACAACGACGTCCCAGCACTACAACGAGAGCAGGTAGATCTCCACAAGGCGGGACTATGCGACGTCCTCTAGCACATCAGCAGCAGCATAGGGCTTCCCTTTATTAGAACATGGAGCTGTAAACTTTCTAATTGACTTTAACTCTAAGCTAGTAAAAATTTACGTTTTTTTTATCGGGACACTACTAAGTTACTCGGGACTAGTCCAGTTCTATGAAACTTTTGTTCAGGACAACACATTACTTACTAGGGACTGTAAACTCCCTGATTTTAAATTTTAAATTTTATTATTTTTATTATTAGAATTATGTATTTATTTGAGATTAAGATTTTTTTATTATTCTTAGCTAATTAGAAAAATATAAAATTCATGGATTTATTAACTTGGATAGATATTTATGTATATTTATTAATTATAAATATTTCACAAATTTTTTTTTTTTTTTGTACAATTAACTATTAAAGTATTGTAGAATTTTTTCTTGAAATTATTTTAGGTACAAACCTATTTTCTTATATTTTACCATAGTTATAGATGGCTATATATATACAAATATATATGGTAATAAAAAATAAAAGAAAATGAAAAGAACAAAACCCAAACCCAAATCCTAACCCGCTACCTCTTCCCTGCGACCCCTCTGATTCACCAAACCGTAACCCCCCTTCTCTCTATACATATATCTATATTCTACAGAACGAGGTCACCACCACCACCACCGTCGACCTCGACCCCGCCGCCGACATCGGCTCCGACTGTCACGCCCCAATCTCCCGCAAGCCCGATAGTCCCTGCTGAACGTGAATCACCATATTTCAGCTCTCCCGCAGGACTATCGTTCTCATCGGGACGTGATGCCGTGCAAGCCTAAGATGCGCTTGCACAAGGCCAAAGCTTTGAACAAGGGCAAGTAAGCTATTCAATGCTGAAGCAGCGGCACATAACATTGCAGAAAAGTGAAGAACACAATGGCACATGAAAAATAAGCTCTTTTATTGATAATCGAAAATGTTACAAGCGGCGCATGGCCGAGGTTACAGATCGCTCAAGCACTCTTCTCTCGATTACAATAACACCGTTCCATACATTATGTCCCTCTATACAAAAGCAGCTCCATCTCGATACGGCTCAAGGCATCGACTCCAGATTTCTGGTTTCTTGGGATGAGGCACGGCTATCGCTTCCTCGGACGAACGAGCTCCTGAGAACAAGCAGACTGTTGGTGGGTCAGCACTTTATGCAAGTACTGGTGAGATAAAATAACTGAACAGAAGCTACACCCCCTGAAACCCACACTAAGTAATCATGTGGCAAAACATTGCATTACTAGTGATCTTGCTAGTTTTACTTAGGTTCGTTTCATGCAGTTCAGAACTATAGTCAAATTACATCTTTGAAAACATAACTTTGAAACAGTTTGCATATTCAAACTTATAAGCATACGAATTGGGACAGTGCTCTATCGTGTAGTGTGCAGCATGTATTGTGCACAAAATCTAACTCTTGGGGCAAAGATCTTATAGCAGACTGAACATATCGAATTGAGGCAACATATCAAAATGGACTATCATACTTTAAAGCACACAGAAGGACTAGATTATATGAATTCGGTCCCCGAGAAACTCAGGATCGGTAGCGGTAATCCAGCTAACCAATGACTAACATTCTGATACTATTAGCAGCTGAGACCGAGGTTCAGCTCTCCCGCACTAATAGTCATTGTCTGACCGATACGATGCATGAAGCACTAACAGATAATCTCTACGATGCAGACAAAATGTATGACCAGACTTATGTAATAACTCATATTTCTTACCCCATAGCCGAACGGTTATCCCTGCAGCAGACACACAAGTTAGTCATAATTTGCATATTCATAACTTATGTATCAATCACTGGCGTCATCAATCGATAGGTATGCAAGAAGGTAAACCTAGCATGCGCCCTATCTATATGACGGTCCATGGGTCGCCCCATGATTAGCAGCAGTTGTCCAAGGTTCAGCTCTTCACTAGCACGCACGGGTGTCGGTAGCTGGCACCCGAAGTCCAGCTCTACCAACACACCCGAGTACTAGCAGCTGTAACATCATGGGTTCTGCACCACACTAATAGACATATCGCCCCACTAGACCCCCTTACGGGCCGTATACCTCAGGGCGATCCAAAAATCTCTTCCGGACCGAGCGATTCCCAGTGCCCCAGGAATCGTTCGAGAGACAAGACCTTGTGCACAAGTTGTCCGAGACCAATGCAATGACATAACACATAGTGCAAGCAAAACAATGATCAAGCAAAACATATGCAGTCTTAGCGAAACACATCTTATCAAAACGAAGCATATCTTATCACATTACTAATAGCACACCCCACTAGACCCTTGCGAGCCGTATCCTCAGGGCGTACTATTAGTCACTGCATTCACATATTTCACTTATAGCATTTCGATATAGCAAACAGACAAGCGAAACATATTAAGGCAAGCACGATTGATTTCATAGTTAACATGCAATAACTATCTCTTTCTTAGCATATTCAAAGGGACATATTCGAGCCATTCATTTACTTAACTTTCTTAGCATAGCATAGGTTCATTTGATAGCTGTGTCGGTGGTTCTAAGCATGTAACATTTCTTATTCTCTTTAGCATAGCAATGGTTCTATCTTATTCTGACAAGCATTCATATTCTCTTAGTTAGGCAGCAGATTCGTTTCGATGACAAGCTATGTGAGTTCTCTTATTAGCACACTGAGTCGGTTCTATCATTCTCTTACGAAAACATTCTTCTTAAGCAAACAAGCATTCAAAAACTCATATTCATTATTAAGTCGTGTAAGAATCAGAGAATGCAGTTCTGCCCACTCACATTGATTAATCGGTCGAGAACTCTCCGAGAAGACTTCCGTTCGAGCAAGCAAGGCGATATCACTTGAACATAGTGCCGAGCGGGGCACTACATACTTACCCACCAACAAAGAGTTTCGTCCTCGAAACTCAAGGAGAAACTCATACGAAAACATAGAGCAGCGATAGTCCTCATCCCTCACATTCCTTAATCAAAACACAGCAAATCCAGAAATCACAAATCACATCTCAAGCAATAAAAACAAATCCAGAAAACTTTTGTGCTCATATTTGAGAATATCTATGGACTTATTGTATGGAACGTTCATTGCAGCACAACACAACTCAGAGTCAGAGGCAACGGAATGGGCAAGGAATCGAGTTGCTCTGATACCATTATGTCACGCCCCAATCTCCCGCAAGCCCGATAGTCCCTGCTGAACGTGAATCACCACATTTCAGCTCTCCCGCAGGACTATCGTTCTCATCGGGACGTGATGCCGTGCAAGCCTAAGATGCGCTTGCACAAGGCCAAAGCTTTGAACAAGGGCAAGTAAGCTATTCAATGCTGAAGCAGCGGCACATAACATTGCAGAAAAGTGAAGAACACAATGGCACATGAAAAATAAGCTCTTTTTATTGATAATCGAAAATGTTACAAGCGGCGCATGGCCGAGGTTACAGATCGCTCAAGCACTCTTCTCTCGATTACAATAACACCGTTCCATACATTATGTCCCTCTATACAAAAGCAGCTCCATCTCGATACGGCTCAAGGCATCGACTCCAGATTTCTGGTTCCTTGGGATGAGGCACGGCTATCGCTTCCTCGGACGAACGAGCTCCTGAGAACAAGCAGACTGTTGGTGGGTCAGCACTTTATGCAACTGGTGAGATAAAACAACTGAACAGAAGCTACACCCCCTGAAACCCACACTAAGTAATCATGTGGCAAAACATTGCATTACTAGTGATCTTGCTAGTTTTACTTAGGTTCGTTTCATGCAGTTCAGAACTATAGTCAAATTACATCTTTGAAAACATAACTTTGAAACAGTTTGCATATTCAAACTTATAAGCATACGAATTGGGACAGTGCTCTATCGTGTAGTGTGCAGCATGTATTGTGCACAAAATCTAACTCTTGGGGCAAAGATCTTATAGCAGACTGAACATATCGAATTGAGGCAACATATCAAAATGGACTATCATACTTTAAAGCACACAGAAGGACTAGCTTATATGAATTTGGTCCCCGAGAAACTCAGGATCGGTAGCGGTAATCCAGCTAACCAATGACTAACATTCTGATACTATTAGCAGCTGAGACCGAGGTTCAGCTCTCCCGCACTAATAGTCATTGTCTGACCGATACGATGCATGAAGCACTAACAGATAATCTCTACGATGCAGACAAAATGTATGAGCAGACTTATGTAATAACTCATATTTCTTACCCCATAGCCGAACGGTTATCCCTGCAGCAGACACACAAGTTAGTCATAATTTGCATATTCATAACTTATGTATCAATCACTGGCGTCATCAATCGATAGGTATGCAAGAAGGTAAACCTAGCATGCGCCCTATCTATATGACGGTCCATGGGTCGCCCCATGATTAGCAGCAGTTGTCCAAGGTTCAGCTCTTCACTAGCACGCACGGGTGTCGGTAGCTGGCACCCGAAGTCCAGCTCTACCAACACACCCGAGTACTAGCAGCTGTGACATCATGGGTTCTGCACCACACTAATAGACATATCGCCCCACTAGACCCCCTTACGGGCCGTATACCTCAGGGCGATCCAAAAATCTCTTCCGGACCGAGCGATTTCCAGTGCCCCAGGAATCGTTCGAGAGACAAGACCTTGTGCACAAGTTGTCCGAGACCAATGCAATGACATAACACATAGTGTAAGCAAAACAATGATCAAGCAAAACATATGCAGTCTTAGCGAAACACATCTTATCAAAACGAAGCATATCTTATCACATTACTAATAGCACACCCCACTAGACCCTTGCGAGCCGTATCCTCAGGGCGTACTATTAGTCACTGCATTCACATATTTCACTTATAGCATTTCGATATAGCAAACAGACAAGCGAAACATATTAAGGCAAGCACGATTGATTTCATAGTTAACATGCAATAACTATCTCTTTCTTAGCATATTCAAAGGGACATATTCGAGCCATTCATTTACTTAACTTTCTTAGCATAGCATAGGTTCATTTGATAGCTGTGTCGGTGGTTCTAAGCATGTAACATTTCTTATTCTCTTTAGCATAGCAATGGTTCTATCTTATTCTGACAAGCATTCATATTCTCTTAGTTAGGCAGCAGATTCGTTTCGATGACAAGCTATGTGAGTTCTCTTATTAGCACACTGAGTCGGTTCTATCATTCTCTTACGAAAACATTCTTCTTAAGCAAACAAGCATTCAAAAACTCATATTCATTATTAAGTCGTGTAAGAATCAGAGAATGCAGTTCTGCCCACTCACATTAATTAATCGGTCGAGAACTCTCCGAGAAGACTTCCGTTCGAGCAAGCAAGGCGATATCACTTGTACATAGTGCCGAGCGGGGCACTACACCGACCACAGCCTCCCAGCGCGGTCGCGACAGTATGCGCGTGGGTGCGTGCGCGGGTGACAACGGCTGCAGCAGCAGCAATCCGGTGTTGACGTCCCCGGTGACCCAGGTGACCCTCGCCCTTCGGCGAGTGGTCCGACGACCCAGTGGGCCACTCATGGACACCCCACGTCGCCTGAATCGATGTTCGACCGTCTGTACGCTGACCATGCACAGAACCGCAGAGCCAACGAGTCAACTTCACGGCGCATTACAGCTCTCCTCGCTCGTCCGAATCTCGTGCCACCTTCTCTGGTATGATCCCTATCTAACCCCCTTCCAGCGTCTTCATTTAGTTTATTTTAATTTGAATTATGTTGATAATTAATCGAGTTCCAAAATCATTAAAAGCGTGTTTCTGAAAATCTAAAAATTCCTGATACAAGGTGCGTCCCACCAAATGAGGCAACTTTATCGTGTGTGAATTTTACCGAAAGATGCGTATCATCAACACGGACATATAGGATTTTGCGAAACTTGATTTGGATGTGCGTGCACACCGGAATCAACGCGTATCCGTCGAAAAATATCATATCGACATATTCTGACACCTTATCATAACTTCGTGTGTGCTTGTCGTTTCGCAACAAAACTGACTCCATCGGATTCTTAGTGTTACTCTGGTCATGTGACCCAAGTTTAGTTCAATTCTGAGAACGTTGACGAAACATTATTTCACGGGCCCCACGGTTCCACTAGACGAATGATTTTCTGACCAGCTCACCGAAATACAATTTCGGACACTCCGTTGAGTTCATGTCATCATTCTGGACTTATGGACACTAAGTTTGTCAAATTTGAAAAACTTTATATTCGACACATTTTACGGTGCAAAGTGGGCCACAATTGGATACTGCTTTGACCCGAAACCGTCGTTTTTGCCCCTGTGTCTAAATTGGACTTATGGGTAGTCAATCCTAGCTATTTCTTATGTTTTGGAAATGTTGGTAATGTCTGTTGCAGCATTCAAAGACGTTCGTGTGGATTCTACCTTTTCGGAAGTAGTTGACTCATTGAGTTCGCTACTTGGACCTCGCTATATCCAGAATTCAGGCAAGTGTACCTTTCCATGATGTATCACAGTTCCTTGCCTTAATTATCTTACTTAGTTATTATAGTTATTTGATATGGTTGATGTGTGTGTTAACATAGGACCGTGAGACGTTGTTTAGCGTCCGAACAAGATTCGGGTGTCGACGTCGTACGCGGAGTCGTGTAACACCACTTAGAGAGTTGATTCCACGATCCTATGTTTACGTGCTTGATTTACCAAGTACGTTAGACCGTAGGACACTTGACACTATTTCATGTGACATAATCCTTCTTGAGGTATTCATGGTAATTTTATATAGGATTACATGACTCGTGATATGAGACTTGCATATTATATACATATATCATTATAACTCGTTATACTAGTTAGAGGTCCTGATCTTGCGTGTTATGGACATGAGACATCATGGATATGAGACGTGTGGTTACATTGGGTGGAGAGAAACACACCATACTACAGGCTGATTATGTTTATATATATATATACTATGTTACTAGAGGTGCCTTAGACTCTGTCCCAGATCTTTGGCATATTTACTAGTCCTACTAGATATTACTTGCTGCTATGGGCTCCCCGACACAGAGTCTGTAGTGGTTTCAGCCTGAGTACGTGTGATGTTCTCATGTGCATATCACTTAGAAGGTTACAATAGTTTATCTTTGAGTATGTGACATTATCTGTTTTACTTAGATATGTTGTTTCTTGTACCTTGTTACGTTCCTCTGAGGACCTGGTCCCTTGCCAGTTTTGCAGCATAGACCGTTGTGGAGCCTGCCTGGAGTTGTTGATTTTGGTTGCTTTGCCATGTGGGCATTGGTACCAGGTACTTATATCATTTCTACCAGAGTTATGCTATTCATTTATTCATATTGTTTATTCATCTGCTGATGTAGCCTAGTTTTTATAGACTCATATTCTTTCTCGAGTCTATTCGAGCTTATGTGTTACTGAGCGGCCGACTTTATCACATGTAGTTTATTCTTGATATTTTGTTCTTTATGTGGATTGAGACATAGATATTCTCAGTATTCTTTGATAGTTACCCTTATTATACAGCTTATACGTATCAGAGTCGGACCAGAGTCTGGTCGAATGTGTAGCTGGCATGTTACGTATTCTTAGTCCTACGTATTTTGGGACTGGGATGTTATATTTTTTTTGGTGGCCCATGCAGGTCTTGATGAAATCATTTCAGTTATTTTTCAGTACCGAGCGAGCCTGTAATCAGGATTAACAGTATTAGTATCTCAATCCATAACTGATTTAAAAATTTCTTAGCATTTGATTATCGTTCTTGGACTTCATAATTGTACTCATTTATTCCCCTCAACATATTTATTATTGTTTATCATCTCTCCCTATTTCAGAGAGATGGGCGTTCGTGTGCGGTGTTTTCTCCAAAAGCATATCCTTGTCAAGGCGGAAGAAGACATACTGGATATAAATTTTTGAGAAAATGGTTACCCTTAGTAGGGTAGGTAGATAGGTTATTCCTATATGCTAGAGCTAGTGTAGATTGTTAGCATGAGAATTGAATATAGTATTAGAGGCCTAGAACTAATAAAATCTTACCCTTGCTTAAGGTAGCAGTATTTTGGAAGTATTAGAAGTTAGAAAGATGGTTTGATTCTAATACAATGGAATACTTTATGGAATACATAGCTAGATGCTAGGGATTAGTTGTGGCCCATTATGGTGATACAAGAAATTGTATTATGACCTTAAGAAATTGGAACCTTATGTAGCAAGTCATAGTAGTTAAATCTCTAGTTGTCTTGTGACTTTTAGTATCAAAACTAGATCTTATGACCCCCTTAAATTATTGATGACTATAGGTCTGGAACAAAATAGATAGGTAGATTGTTAGACCAAATGTTTGAGTAATTAGATAACTCGAGTACTAAAGTATAGCTTTTGAAATCAAGAGAAGGATCTAGGAAGGACTGAAGATTTTATCACTCGGTAGTTGCCTAGAAGATCTATACTACGAAGCGGAAAGTACTGGGTCATGATTGACGAAGCTTATAGTTGAAGCAAGATTAACATACTAAAATGATATAAAGGTGCATAGGAAACAGATGATAAGGGAAAGATATTATGGTCACATAATCCAAGGAGAAGGGATTGTGATATGGACTTGAGGGATATAATTTTAGTATTTATGAATTATAATACTTTTGGAATTTTGAGAATTTAATGCGAGTAGAAATTGTTGATCAGTCTCAAAGTGATACGAACGTCAAGAAATTAAGCACATGTTTAGAATCACATAGTAACTTGATGGTTATTCTGTAGAGGATTATCACAAGACCCTTAGATTATAGATTTACACATGGTAGGGAAGTGTATATGGAAGATAGAATTCTTATAGGAATGATAGCTGAATATTGTGGCTTTACACATAAACTGATTAAGGCCAGGAATTTAGATTTTTTTTACTAATAGGGTACGAGCTTGATGGACCTATCCTTAGTAGTAGGTGATGAGAGCCTATTTCGAATTTACCATAGCTGATAGATTTTTGGATTTTAGAAATCTTATCATCTCATTGAGTTCTAAGAATTTTCACTCAAGATAATCATGACATCCTGCTTGTGTAATAGGGTAGTAGCCTAGCCGGAAGATTCTCGTAAGGAAGATAGATTTTAGATGGCAGAGACTAGACGAACAATAATACATAAAGATAGACAATAGAATGGAGTAAGTTGTACAAAAATGGGTAGGCATTCCAATTGAAGATTAGACGAGTATTGAAGAGTGTCTTTAGCGAATAGTATGCTATGAGTGATAGACTTAAGTACATGCTTAGTTTAGACCCTTACCTACTAAGTTAGGAATATGCGAGGAAGACGAAGTTGTAAGGATCGTATATTATTTACATATAGCTAGAAGTAGGTTGCCAATAGTATGAGAGAGGTTATATAGAATATAACTTATATGAATGTAGTATTGAGTTTAAGGATTAGTTGTATTACTCCCTCGATTGCATTCCTATCCTTTCTATCAAATTCTTATCTTATTTTGCATATATAGCCTCGCGCTTTTGCAACAAAGATCCTTCTAATTATAACAACTGAGTAGATCCTTCTTCCTTTCCCAGTCGTACCCTAGTAGCAAATTAATCTTTTAGTTAGTACCTTCTTCATGGTGTTAATATCCATCTCACTATAGGCATCAGTTCTTTTCTATTTCTAATGCCCTGATCTAGTCACTGTGACTTTATTCTCCAGATACTTGTCTAATCATACCTTATTCAATCTTGTGACCATACTCCCTAGACTTATCATAAACTTCTCTTGTCTTGGTCTGTAAATTTCTCCCTTTGTGATTCCCTCGATTCGTCCTTTCATCATCAATGCCATGCGATGATCGAAGTCTCTATACCACCTTGCCCTAGTAATACCCGACCAAACCCTTTCTTATGTTTTGTTGAAGACATGAACTATATAGGAGCAATATTGGTTGGTAGCAATTTTTCTTATAGAGTTGTTGATCAATAACACCCTGATAGTATTTAGGTTCCCTTAGAGAATCTTTAATTACGGCCAGTAAACTCTAGATTTCTTGTATCTTTATTTAAGAAGTATGCCCTTCCAGAAATCTTGTTAGCAGGACCATGACTATAGTTTTGGATACCAACTTAATTTTTATAAGTTGAGTAGATTATAGCCCCCTGGTTTTAGTGTAGGGTTATTTTAGAATTTTAAGGTAAATTTGAATTTATTTGGTATTGACTAGGATTAATTCCAAACGGATTGAATTACCTCTTTAATTTTATATCCTTTAATACCCTTGTTGGGAATCTGATATTTGTATCACAATACTATCATTTTCTTTCCAACAACTTCCACTCTTATGACCTAGACTATCCACTCTACACCCATGGCATAACTATCACTCACAAACTTGCCTTTCCATTTTTTGTGTTAGTCGTATAATATTCGTGATGCATTAGTGCACACAAATGACACCTAGATATCCTATTCCATTGCGGACAATTTTAATACGCAACATCGACTCAATTCTTCCGACAACTTTGACATCCATGAGCCTAACTGGACCTACTCACTCATGACCCAGCTGTTACTCCCAAAGATACACTCCCATGCTCCATATAGACCCCACAACATTCGTGACCTATCTCTTTACTTAAATATTCAATTCCGTTGCAATTAAATTAAATTGTACATCAGCAACCCATTTACTCTAACCACTAATGTACCCGTAGTCCATTCATGCCAATCTACGTCCATGACACTTGTGTTGCATTAAATTGAACCCCTTGTACTCTTTATACAATACTAATCACCTTGATGAATTATATTATCTCTTAGCACTTATTGTTGAACTGTTGATCGACATCCATGATATGCAATGAACGTCTTCTCTGTACCATCTCACCCTACTTGTATTTGACTAAGACATTTTCTATTGTCTTGTAAACTCATGACCAAATTAGGAGCAATGAGAACTGGTAAACTTTTTTTATAGAATTATTGAATCAAAAACATTATGGTAGTGCCAGATTTCTTCTGATAGTCCGTGACTACGGTCACAAAAGCCTAAACATCTCGTACCTCCCTTGAAGATAGACTTCTATAACCCTTATAAACATGAGGGTGAACAAAATTTTTACGACCAATTTTATTCTTATAAGTTGGGTAGAGCCTTGATTAAGCATACCATTATTCTTAGAATATGACGACAAACTAGGATCCCATTGGTAACTGTATTCCCAACATTCGAGAATCCATATATGACCTTGCACATCTAAAATCCATTTCTACCGCTTTTGTGTTTAGATCGTACCTTATTCTTAATATCGAAAAACCCTAAACAACGAGTTGTATTTAACCTTCTCCCGAAATAAAATATCTTATTCTTATTACTGTGAATTTTTAATTTCGAGAACGAAATTTTTATAAGTTGGGTAGATTGTAAACCCCCTGATTTTAAATTTTAAATTTTATTATTTTTATTATTGGAATTATGTATTTATTTGAGATTAAGATTTTTTTTTTTATTCTTAACTAATTAGAAAAATATAAAACTCATGGATTTATTAACTTGTATATACATATATATATATATATATATATATATATATATATATATATATATATATATATTTATGTATATTTATTAATTATAAATATTTTACAGAAAATATACTTTGGGTGTATAACTACTATTAAAGTATTGTAGAATTTTTTCTGAAAATTATTTTAGGTACAAACCTATTTTCTTATATTTTACCATAGTTATAGATGGATATATATATACAAATATATATGGTAATATAAAAGAATAGAAAATGAAAAGAACAAAACCCAAACCCAAATCCTAACCCGCTACCCCTTTCCTGCGACCCCTCTGATTCACCAAACCGTAACCTCCCTTCTCTTTATATATATATCTATATCCTACAGAAGAGGCCACCACCACCACCACCACCGTCGACCTCGACTTCCAGCGCTGCCGCCGACACCGGCTCCGACCGCAGCCTCCCCGCGCGACCGCGACAGTACGCATGTGGGCGCGTGCGCAGGTGACAATGGCTGCAGCAACAGTAATCTGGCGTCGACGTCCACGGCGACCCAGGTGACCCCCGACCGCCGGCGAGTGGTCCGACGACCCCATGCGCCACTCGTGGACACCCCACGTTGCCTGAACCGCTATTCGACCGTCTGCACGCTGACCATGCACAGAACTGCATAGCCAACGAGTCAACTTTACTGCACATTACCGCTCTCCTCGCTCGTCCGAATCTTGTGCCACCTTCTCTGGTATGATCCCTATCTAACGCTCTTCCAGCATTTTTAATTAGTTTATTTTAATTTGAATTAGGTTGATAATTAATCGAGTTCCAAAATTAATAAAAACGTATTTTCGAAAATCCAAAAATTTCTGATACAGGGTGTGTCCTGCCAAACTAGACGACTTTATCGCTTGAGAATTGCACCAAAAGGCACGTATCATCAACGCGGACGTGTGAGATATAGCGGAACTTGATTTGGACGTACGTGCACACCGGAATCAACGCGTATCCGTAAAAAAATACCACATATTTCGATACCTTATCATAAATTCGTGTGTGCTTGTAATTTCTCAACGAAACTTGCGCCATCGGATTCGCAGCATTACCTTGGTCCTGTGACCCAAGTTTGGTTTGATTCTGAGAACGTTGACGAAACACCGTTTTGCGGGCCCAACGGTTCCACTAGACTGGTGATTTCGTGACCGGCTCACCAGAATCCAATTTCGGATACTCCGTTGAGTTCGTGTTATTGTTCTGGACTTGTGGCTACTAAGTTTGTCAAATTTGGAGAACTTTATCTTTGACACATTTTACGGTGTAAAGTGGTCAACAATTGGACACCGCTTTGATCCAAAATTATCATTTTTGCCCCTGTGACCAAACTAGACTTATGGGTAGTCAATCCTAGCTATTTCTTATATTTTGGAAACGTTGGTAATGTCTGTTGCAGCATCCAGAGACGTTCGTGTAGATTCCACATTTTCGGGAGTCGTTGACGCATTGAGCTTGCTACTTGGACCTCGCTATATCCAGAATCCAGGCAAGTGTAACTTGCCATGATGTATCATAGTTCCTTGCCTTAATTATCTTACTTAGTTATTACAGTTATTTGATATGGTTAATGTGTGTGTTAAACTAGGACCGTGAGACGTTGCTTAGCGTTCGAACAAGATTCGGGTGTCGACGTCGTACGCGGAGTCGTGTAACGTCACTTAGAGAGTTGATTCCACGATCCTATGTTTACGTGCATGATTTACCAAGTACGTCAGACCGTAGGACACTTGACACTATTTCATGTGACAGAATCCTTCTTGAGGTATTCATGGTGATTCTGTATAGGATTACATGACTCGTGATATGAGACTTGCATATTATATATGTAAGCCCCCTGATTTTCAGAATTTTAAATTTGAATTTTTTCCCAATTTTTCTGAAATTTTCGGGAATTAAAACCTAGGCTTTTGGTAATTCAATGATTTTTAATTGCGGTTATTTCCTATTAAAATATTATGAAAATAATATTTTATGGTGTAAAATGGAAAACCGAGCATAGGGTATTTTTTTGCGGATTTATTGGACTCCGGAAACCCGTTTAAAGCCCTAGGAACCAATTTAGAATTAAACCGAATTTAAATCCGTGCCAACGCCCGACATCCCCATGAGAGCCGAAGCCCAGCCCGAGGAGCGTTGACCCAGCCCCAAATCCTAGGTCTAACCCTATTCTAATTTCTGTATGTATAAATACCTACTTATTTTCTAGTTTTCTCCACAAGAAAAAGAAAAGAAAAAGAAATCCCCAATTCCAAATTAACCCTAATCCCAAAATCCCCAAATTCCAAATAACCTAACCCTAACCCTAACCCTAATCTAGCCGCCGGCTACCCCCCCGCCGGAGCAGCCGACCCCCTGCCGCTGCCCTCCGCCGTGAGTCACCACCACCGCCCGCTTCCCTCCTTCACCGCTCCGCCCTCGCCGCGAGAAGCCAGGCAACCTCCAGCGCCTAACCGCCGCTCCGGAGCGCGCCGTCGACGGCCTTTCCCCGCTGCCCTACTCCCAGCCGAGCACCTCCTCCTCCACCTCGCAGAGCCGACCCCAGCCGCTGCTACTCCGACCGCCCGGACTCCCCGCCGACGCAGCGAGCCGCCGCAGCCCTGACTCGAACTCCACGACGCCATCGGCTCCGCCGCCGACCCAAAGCACCCTCTCGCCTCCTCGTGCCGCCCCGTCCGGCCACGGCCGCTCCGCCGCGAGCCACCTCCACTCTCCTCCTCTCCGCTGCCAACCCGAAGTCCCCAGCGACGACTCATCCGCCGCCGTGCCTCCAGCAGCTACCCGCTCGGCCATCTTCCCCTCATCTTCGCCTCCTTCCTCCACCGGAGTCCGCCCGCGCCACCGCAGAGTCCCTCGTCGACGCCTGACCCGTGCCCCTCCACAGCAGCCGATCCGCTGAAGCTCGAGCGACGTCGACACTTCCCCCTCCTAGCCCGATCTCGCCGGAGTAGAATTCTCGACGGATCCGTCGTGCCGACGGAGCAGCCATCTCCCGTCTCCCCTCGACAAGCGACGTCCTCATCCCGAGCGACACCCCGCTGTCTCCAGACCAGGACCATAGTCTGGACTCGCAGCAGACACGCGGACACAGCAGCTCAAGACGGGACACGCGAAGACACGACCAGGATGCAATTCGGATTCTCGGACACGAGAATTACATACTTCACGGAGCCCTGTTCAGGTACCCGTTTCTCTCTCCTTGTAATCCCGTTTTTGATTCCGTCAGTTGCGTCGCGTAGACTGTATGACCCTCTCGGTGCCCGTACAACTCGCTCGGTGCATCGCGTCCTGTGGTGATCGCACACCGCGATCCAAAAACAGGAAAAACAACACCCAGTTTCACCCCGGAACTGAGTACGCCCCGCCAATCGGGACGACTTGGTCGCACGCGGTCTTTACCGAACTGTGCGCGACGTTGATACGGTCGTGTAGGATTTCACAGAAGTCGATTCGGATGTGCGTGCACACCGGAATCAACGCGTATCCGCCGACAATGCTCCGTATCTGTCGATTCTGAAATACGCTGTAACTTTGTGTACACACGTCGGATCGAGACAAAACTTGCGCCATCGGATCCGTAGCAATACGCTGGTCCTGTGACTCAAGTTTGGTTCGATTCTGAGAACGTTGACAAAATCGCGTATCGTGGGCCCCACAGGCTCCACTTGACGGACGATTTTGTGAACGGCTCATCGGAATCCAATTCTGGAAGTTCCGTTGGGTTCGTATCATCGTTCCTGACTTGTTGACACTAAGTTTGGCGAATTTGGAGACCTTTGACCTGGACACGCTTTTCGGTGCAAAGTGGCCCACATGTGGACCTCGCTTTGGCCCGGAAATGTCGTTTTTGCCCTTGTGTCCAAATTGGACTCAAGGACAGGCGTTTCTAACTATTTGATATTTTCTGAATCTAATGGTGATGTTTATTTCAGCAACCGGAGTAGTACCTGCCGATCACACTGAGACCAGAGCCACAATTGGAGCCAGGACCCCAGGCAAGTGTACCTTGCCAAACTCTGCAGTATTGTCACATATTTTCCTTGTTCCATTATATTGCTGTGCATGCTTAACCTAGGGCCGTGTGACGTACTTAGCGTCCGATTATTAGTCGGGTGCCAACATCGTACGCGGTGTTGTGTACTGTCATCTAGAGATGGACATCCGTGACACTTTACATTCTCGTACTTGTCTTACCAAGTATACTTTGACCCAGGACACTTGACACTACTCATGAGACAGGATCTTCCCGAGATATTCGTGGTGATTCTGTATAGGATACAGGACATGGACATTATATTCTTAGATATAGTATGACTTGTGCATTAGATATGATCCCGCTTGACATGGACATGAGACGTTATGGTCATGAGAGGCGTGGTTACATTGGGTGGGGAGAGACACACAGGCTACAGGCTGTTTCATATATCTATCTACTACTATTGTGAGGCCTCAGACTCTCGTAGCAGAGCTAGGCACATTACGTGTTTATTACCGCTACCCGGCTCCCCGGCACAGAGCTTGTAGTGGCTTCGGCCTGAGCACTAGTGATGCTCTCACTTGCATTTTCACATAGATGGTTATATAGCTTATCCTATTTATTACATTTTTGCTGCACTGCATTTATTTTGGCTTATATTTTCTGTACCTTGCTGTCCCCTGAGGACCTGGATCCGGACTTTGTCCCCAGGACTAGCAGAGGAGATCCCCCTAGAGTTATACAGTACAGGAGCATTATCAGGAGCAGAAGCAGGAACAGGAGCAGATACAGGAGCTGTACCGACATCTGAGGACGAGATTGTGCCAGAGGACTTCTCCTGGGTATTGCCTAGAGATACTCATTTATTTCTATTTCCAGTTCCTTTATTTTCCAGTCTATTGCATTTATGTATCAGACTTGTTCTCGGATTGTTCTCCGAGACACTTTTATTAAGATTTGTCAGTTTAGTATACTTGCTTTATTCTGGCATTTGATCTGTGATTATCTGTTGTGGATGAGATTAGTATAGACTGTGACTATTTATATTGGACCTGCTTATTGTTATATTACAGCTTAAGTATGCCCTGATGGATCCATTAAATTGGGTTGTCCATCGGTGCGTACTGCTGGCCATTATCACGCATCCGGTCCCTCGGTATTTTGGGACTGGGGCGTGACAATATACATATATTATTATGACTCGTTGTACTTGCTAGAGGCCCTGATCTTGCGTGTTATGGACATGAGACGTGAGGTTACATTGGGTGGAGAGAAACACACCATACTACAGGTTGATTATGTTTATATATATATATATATATATATATATATATATATATATATATATATATATATATATATATATATATATATATACTATGTTACTAGAGGTGCCTTAGACTCTGTCCAAGATCTTTGGCACATTTACTAGCCCTACTAGATATTACTTATTGCTATGGGCTCCCCGATACAAGATCCTGTAGTGGTTTCAGCCTGAGTACGTGCGATATTCTCATGTGCATATCACTTACAAGGTTACAATAGTTTACCCTTGCGTATGTGACATTATACTGTTTTAATTTGGCATGTTGTTTCTTGTACCTTGTTACGTCCCTCTGAGGACCTGGTCCCTTGCCAGTTTTGCAACATAGACCGTTGTGGAGCCTGCCTGGAGTTGCTGATTTGGGTTACTTTGCCATGTGGGCATTGGTACCAAATACTTATATCATTTCTACCAGAGTTATGCTACTCATTTATTCATATTGTTCATTCATCTGCTGATGTAGCCTAGTTTTTATAGACTCATATTTCTTTCTCGAGTCTATTCGAGCTTATGTTACTGGGCGGCCGACTTTAGCACATGTAGTTCATTCTTGATTTTTTTTTTCTTTATGTGGATTGTGACATAGATATTATCAGTATTCTTAGATAGTTACCCTTATTATACAGCTTATACGTATTCGAGTCGGACCAGAGTCTGGTCGAATGCGTAGCTGGCATGTTATGTATTCCTAGTCCTACGTATTTTGGGACTACGGCATTACATGGACTGTCCAACCTCCCCCAAACCCAAATATTCCAACTTTTACTCTTTCTCTTCAAAATTATTCCCTCATTCCTTCAATTCAAAATCCTAAACTTCATCCCAATCCTTGTTAATGCCCAGATATCATAGTGTAGTAACATAAAATATGTTTATGATAAACTTTCGACATATTTTTGAAGCTTCAAACCCATTTTAGGGTTTCAAACTTAGAATTGCGACTGAGAGATTTTCACCGACAGTCACGACTGGTAAGACTTAGGACTGTAGATTTTTTTTACAGTTTTGACAACATACATGACTATAAATTTTTTCTACAGTCCTGACAACATACATAACTACAAAAAATGTCTACAATTCTGTATGGATCGAGAATTTATGAATGTTTTGATAAGTGGCACGCGATGTATTTAGTGTCCTCCACTTGCCTATCTTATACATATTGGAAGGACTGTAAAAATTTTTGACAGTGCTAACTATTGGAAGTACTGTTAAAATTTTTGACAGTCATAAATGAATAACATATTTTTTTCAGAACTGTCAAAAAATTCGACAATCCAATATATTGGTATGACTGTCAAAAATTGTGAGTCATAAAGAAAATATGTTCTTCATTTAGGACTGTTAAATTTGAGAGTCTATTATGTATTTTGGACAGTCCCAAGTAAATTTTTTTAGTGGCAAACTTATAAATAAAAAAATGGACAACCCTATTAAGTTGTTTGGTTTGCAAAATCGGACACGGAAGTGAAATCGGACACGTAAGTGGGATCAAATCTGGATCTGGAGAACCTTTTTCTCACTTCATCTGTTTGGCTGAAAACTGAAAGTGTGGTTTGAAGTGGCTGATAATACATCTACTAGTTCCCGTCTCCTGCAAGAAAGGGTGTTCTCACTTCATGATTTTTTTGAATAAACTGGACACGGAAGTGAACGCTCACCCCAGCGACCTCCGCGAACGGCGTGCCCTCCTCTGCGAACGACGACTGCGTGCGACGTCGAGACTAGGCAGCGACCAGCCGGCGGGTGGCCGAGCTCGCACGAGGGTTCGAGATCGTTCCAAAAAAAGAAGAAAAAAGAAAATAATAATAATAATAATAATTGGGGGTAACCTTAGCATACTAAAAAATAAAAAATTATATTATTTCTCAACTACTACTTCCAACAACAATCCAAATGAAGGAACTACAAAAAAATAATTTTTCAACTCACTTTCAACAACCATCCAAACGAATGAATTCATAAAATATGAGTACGAATGACATGCATATGCAATGCGTATGTAAACTTTTTTACTTTCAATTTTTTTACTTCGCTCTACTTCCACGAACCAAACAACCCCTAAGTGAGTTTTGTAGTGTGCCTTTATAAAAAAAAACTCAAAATTTAGGGTCTAAATGCTAATTAGCCCTAAAAACAAACCACCCCTAAATTTTGAGCTCGCTCCAGAAACCCCTCCCGGAGGCCCAGCCTCTCCGAGGGAAGTCGCCATCAGCAGGTAATTTCTCATTTCGAACCCCAACATTTTCAACATTTGAACTGCTTGCTACATTCCAGCACCAAAGTGTTGCAACCTGTAACTATTTTCGAGGGTTTATAATTTCTGTTTGGTTTGTGGTGTATTTAGATTATTTTGTAGGTTTTTTTTTATCCCACGTAGGATATTCAGCACATGTACTCTTTCAGAGGATCGTGTCAGTTTCGGACAATACTTCCTTGACACTTATGTGAGATATGGTTCGCCCATATCTAAGTCTCTAAAGAGATCCAAAACGTGGTTGAAGGTGATTTTACATGGTCGTGATCGACTGATCGTGCCAAACATCATCGAGCTATGTTGCACAGACACGGAAACATGGTGTCCTTATATGTAATGTGTCCATAACTATATCCGGGGGCAGACCCACCTTAGGCCCAGGAGGCGACTGTTACCCCCTGAAATTTTATATTATATGTATCATATTATATACTTGTTATTTCCGTAATTACAATGAACGTACAAAGTAGGAAAACAATTCGAATAGTTATAACTTTTACGACGACTCTTGCAAAGACACAAAAGAAGATTACAATGAGTATTCTGAATGAAACTTATGCAACAAAGTTGCTACAACAAGAAGAGAACGAAAACTTTGAAGTAAAAAATCTCGCTGGGGTGATCAAAATCACCGTTGCCCAAAACATGATTCAACTTTATTCGTCGATTCTCCGAAGAACCTGCAAGTTCATAGTTACGAACTTCTAGAACGCTCCTTTGTTACTTGTGAACGGACAACACTTTGACTCATTGAACGGACATAACTAGGTTGCTAGAAACGCTACAACAACTAACTCTCACATGATATATTCTCTTGTTCTATCTCCCGAAAGAGAAAAATTGTAGAATATATATATATATATATATATATATATATATATATATATATATAGAGAGAGAGAGAGAGAGAGAGAGTCAATCCCTTATATATATATATATGGAGAGTCAATCCCTTGAGTAGCCCACTGTCCATTATGGACAATAAATTTGGAGATTACTGCCCACTAAGTTGACAGTTACAGCATTAACCTCCACTAAATGTTAGCTGTTCTCCTGGAGCAACCGAAGAGGCAATACTGTGCTCAGAATAGGTTTTACGCTTAGCATTTATGCGCATAGCGCACGCGCAATGCCTGCGCGCAACGCCAACGCGCAAAAGCATCCGAGACGAAGTGTAAAGTGCGCCATCAAAGCGCCATTTTGCGTCCTTCGTCCGAGTCACTAAGCCCCTTCTGGACTTAGTTCCTACGAAAAATTCCAAAGAAATGAGTAACAGAAAACATAAATATTTCTATGAGGATTTGAATATTGCACCTCTAGGAAAAAATCCCACCATCTCAACCACATGGACTACCACACCCCATGTGCACAAGCTAATACAAAGAAGAGACTTATATTTAAATACACACTTGAGGTTCTATCCGATGTGGAACTATAATCCTAGAGTTGAAGACCAAAACCCCAACAATACTTAATGTTTTATAATAAATTCACAACTAAGTGATAGTCTAGTTGTTAAAGTATACATGATTTTAACCAAAAGGTCTCAAGTTCATTCCTTAATGTTCCATTAAATTTTAATTGATGATATTTTCGCCTCCCTCAAACTGTTTTTATGACCACCTTTGCCTGTACAATATAGGTGATTACTTATTGTACCTATTTGAATACCATAGCCATATCATTTATGTATCCGTGTCCATATTCGTTCAACATACTCATTCGGATATAAAGAGGAAGTAAAATATATTCATATCAAATACTTCTAGAAGTTTTGGAGCCTAGATGCTTCCCTGAACTTTAAGATGAGATCTAATGTATAAAATGTAATATAGATGTCTTTATGTGTATACATATCGTATCCATATCCGAAAATTTATATTATCTCATATTCTGAATCATTCTCTTGCCGTGCCCACATCTCTTCTTTTCTAAAGTTTCTTACTTACGAAAAGAAGATGCTCTTTTCCTTCTATATATTGGAAGTCTCTCCTCTTATGGCAGGGCATTATGCACCATTGTAAACATCTCCACTTGTAGTAAAGATAAAATGTAATTAGATGGCTTTATGTGTATTTATAACCATATACATATCGTACCCCTGAATCATCCTCGTGCCGCATCCAAATCGTTTTGGTGTTTGTGCAACCTAAATTGGCACTTCTCATGTGTTATTATCATGAATTTACTTTTGTCCTATTCTTTTGCTATTGCTTCCTTTACCTTTTCCAGGAACATGCTTATGTGGGGTAGGATAGTGAGGCCTTGATCAACTGGTTGGAGGCCTCTTAGACCTAAAGTGGGTGTCGAGCTACTAACATGCTTGACTTCTAATAGTTCCCTAGTCATATGTTTTCCTAACAAGGGTACTAACACGGTTATACCCTTAGTAATTTTCATTTTACTTGTGGATGTTTTATCCAGTGGATATGTCCCTCTTGAAAGAGAGATTGTTGAGAATTTCATCTGTGTTTTAATCCCCACTCCTACATTGGATTAGACAGACGATTAATTATTGTCTAACTGTTATGTGGAGTTGTACACATGACCAACTAGCTCAATCTTTTGGGCCTATCAGGGATCCATACTATCCACCACTGATGCCTCAGTGTTAAACTTCCTAAGTTATTTTCTCCCCCATAATACATAGTGCAACTACTATTGTTGTTAACAATAGCTTGGGATTATAGAAGCATAAAGCACTCTTAACTAATTATCATCATCCAAACCTTCGTCTATCACCTTTTTATTTAGTGTTGATTGTAATTCCGCAACTTTTGTGATTAAGACGAATTAGTGGCGAATCGTGCCCCTCAATGTCAGTGAGTGCAGTAGAAAACAAGTACTTTGGAATATAAATTAGAATTTTAGTTTTCCTTGAGGGATTTAGAATTAGTATATCAAAAATATAACTTCTACCCGAAGTCAAAGAGAAATGAGGGGGGAGAGTCCATATTGATGCACAAGAGATACCTAAGAGTTAGGATCAATCATTCATCATGATGGAGATATTGAGAATGATATCATGTATAGAATTAAAATATGATGGTTGAAATTGAGGAGTGCTTCTGGAGTACTTTGTGATTGCAAGATACCTCTGAAGTTAGATTTTTTATTTTTTATACAAAACTGCTCTAAGACCAACCATGCTTTACGGATGAGAATGTTGGGTAATTAAGAGACAACATGTCCAAAAAGCTAGTGTAACCGAAATAAGAATGCTAAGATGGATAAGTGCAATACATTAAAGGATATGATAAGAAATGAGTCTATCCATGAAAAGTTAGAGGTGACGCCAATCGAGACAAGATGAGAGAAGATTTGACATGTGCAACACATACAATCCTCCTATAAGGAGCAATAATATAGTAGTTAATGGGACCACTAGGACTAGAGGTAGGTCTTAGATGAATATAGTTTGAAATCTTAAAGAATAATATAAATATTGTTAGCGTTATAGAGGACATGATCCTTAATAGAGTCGAATGGAAGACGAGAATTCAAACAGTCGGACCTCAAGAATTTGATATAAAGGCTTTGATGTTGTTGTTCCTCTTTGTGTTGTTTAAAGTGTAATGTCTGGTCAGTGTGCTCTTCTTGCGAGGAGAAGAGTGGGGGTGAGGTATAGTACTTGTTGTCTTGTTGGCTAGAACACCGAGGAAACAAATATACTGGACCCTTGGGCTGGTCTTCTTAAGCTAAAAATCCTTCTCATATATGGTGGAGAGATTCTTAATAAACTCATAATTTTCTAATTCATGAAATTTGAAATTTGTAAGCTACATTCTTGTTTTTGGAAGCACATTACACCTCCGTGAAGTGCAAGTAAAGCATATTTTCACAAAGAGATTTGAAGGGGAGGAGGATTGGTGATCAATTCCCACTCATCTAGTAATATCCTTGGTGGTTGTGTTTGAGTGTTTTGAGAGGACAGAGAACAAAATGATTTTAACTTGAAGCTTGAGATAAAAACTTTTAGGGAGATTTGAGTCACGTGTACCTTCTCTTTATGATTTTTGCTTCCAATCATGATTTGCAGTATCGGTCGATGTCGATCCGATACGGTCGATATCGATACGGTTCGGCATGTCACGATTCTATACCGATCGAAACCCGATATTGACCGATACCGGCATCGGGGGTCTCTTTTCTAATCAACAAGGATGTACAAGTATAGTAAGGTTATAAAATCATGTAAAAGAAGAAAACTTATCTATCGTATGTAAATCAATCGGCAAGGGTGACTACTATTTTATTCAATTTCAAAAGTGCTAAGAAACAATACTGAAAATATTTAAAATTATGTCTAAATGTATAAAATATATTTCCTAAAATGTTAATAATTATTTGTTTTTTGATACCAAGAAATCCGATATTTCGATTTGAAACCATCGATACTGCCAATATCGATACTCATATGAATGGACTGCGAACCTTGCTTCCAATTAATTAACTTTAAGATGTTGCTACTTCCTTTTGATTGTACCATTTTGGACAAATCCTCTCTTTTCAGCTTTTTATTTGATTCTATGGATGTAGTACCTATGTTGTTCGTTAGTAACGTGTCTCATGTTGAATATGCGTTGAACGCGTGTCCTTATATTTTCATTTGAAATCGGACACGACGACTCTTCAAATATGGGAGTGTGATGGATACTCTCCGAACACTTGTTGGACACTTTTTATAATGTTTTTTTGGTTCAAAATAAGGATGAAATTAAATTCAAATATAAAAGTTACACTTAAAGCATTTTTGTTGCGGTCACTTTAGCTTCAAATAAATCCTATATATATATATATATATATATATAGTGTATTTAACATGTCGTATCCTAGTTTTTTTTTCCTGAAAATTTATGTCGCTGTCCATGTTGCATCATGTCCATTATAACATGTTGTGTCTGTGCAACATAGTGTAGTACCATGGCCGGCCCTGAGATTCAGAGAACCCTGTTAAAAAACTTAAGATAAGGCCTTATTTTACGTAAAAAAAGATTATTGATGCTATATATTAATGAAGCTAATTTTAATTTAATTTTTCTTAAAAAAATGACGCATGTGTACAAGTAAAAACTAATAAGAAAATATCGTTTAAATTTCATGTATGAAAAGAATTGTATTGATCAAACGACTATAACGTCTAAATATTAGAAAAATACTACTCAAATTTACGCAATCTACATAAACTCATTTGCAGAAGAAGTCTCTTAGCAAAGAGAAGACGAAGCATGTTGATCAAAATGTACAATATACATACTAGCAATAATTTTTTTGCCTCGAAGATATTTTGGTTTGAACCATATTTTATTTTTCAAAATCTTGTGTTTTAATTCATATGCTTATGTTAAAAAATATACCATGTTATTTCTTCCACGTTTCAACATTATATTTCTTTTCCGCATGTATGACTATTTTAACAAAACAAATTCAAATAATAAGCATAAAAAAAAATTAAAACCACATTTTTTTTCCCAAAGAAATTGTGTTTTACTTACTAGTTAGAATTTTGTTCAACAATATATCGAGTTTTTTTTCTCTGGTAGAGGCTCGAGCTTTCTAGATATTAAAACTATTTTCAAAAATGAATTCAAATATTATTGTAAAAATTGTCTCCATATTGCTAATCAAATTATTCAATCAAATTTTAAATGTTACATATGCAAAAAGAGAGAAACAATGTTTTTATAATAAATGGAGATGTAAATGATTGAACCTTGTATCCCCTTTGTTAAATTTTTCATTAAAAAGAATTTTAAGGAAGAACTTTCAAAATTAAGGGCCCTTTATAATAGAGGGGTCTTGTTCGGTCACTCCAGATGAACATGCTCAGAGTCGGATCTATGAGTACCGATAACTGATGTGGAATGCGGCCAATTTTAATGGGAGATTCATATACGAACTTTCAAACATTTGATCATGCATTTATCAATATTAATGTGCACAATTAAGCTTCCTGCCACTGAATTATATTGTGGTCACTATATGCTTTTCTATATTTGCTGTTAATCGTATCGCCATTTTTTGCTTTGACAATTCTGTATTTTCTTTTGTATCATACAATCTTACTATTCTTTTACATCCTTACTGAATGATTTTTTCGTTCATTTTTTTGTCGAATTGACTGGAAAAGAGATCTCTAATGTAAGTATCGGCCAGTATCGGTTATCGGTTGGTATCGGATAGGAACATGTCAAGCCGTATCGGTATCGGCTGATACTGTAATGATACCATAAACTATGGAGCTAATATGAAATAATCTAATCAGTAAATTGCACATTTTTTGATCAGCGCATAATCACAACACAAATCTTTTAAACCATTATTATTTGTGCTACCGAAGGGCTAAGCATGTTTATAGGGGACTACTAAGATTCCAAAAATAAGTGCAACTTCCCACCTGGTCCAAAATCCAACTTTTTTTTTTCCTTATCGAAAGACTAGACAAGTTTAATGTTTCTCGAGTCATAACCCTTCAACATCTAGTCCTAGCAATTAACTGATTTCAAGTTATACACGGACTGACTGTGCAATGATTGAAGGCAATGGACTTCTGGATGATGCTATGGAACATGCAATACCATTTATGGACAAAATGTCGATAGGTGGTGTTGTTTTATTTTTGAAGACCTTTCTCTAGAAAGAATTATCTTCATACTCTGCTCTCTTATGACATTCTCTTCCTGCCAATAAGTTTATTGCGAGGAATCTAACACTAACCATTGGAGGTTGATGTCAGTTATGAAAACAGGGACAATTGGGGTGTTTCATAGACATCTAAAATTTGAGGGATAATTGTATACCATTTCATTCTCATGCGGATAACTAGCGTTTCTGACTAGTCCTTGTGGTATTCATGCGTTCTTTCTTTATTTTTGTACTTCCTCTGAAATGATTTTTGTAGTATCCTTATGTTGTAGGCCTAAAGCCTGGAAGCCAAATTTACAGTTGAAGCAGGGTTTTCACCCTCATCCATGGCCAGAACATCCAGCCAAAAGTTTCTATTTACTCAATCAGGTCTGTTGCCAAAATGGATAGGATAACCAAGTACCAAGTTTAGACCCCTACGACAATGTTGAGACAGGGAAGGGAAGCTTGTGGAGGGGAAAACTGGAGACTGCTCAAGCGATTGTTGGATTGTATCAGGTTTCCGGATGAGCGTTCAAAAGAGGGTGACAATGAAATTGGTAATTTAGTCCCACATCGAATAGGAGGTGGGATCATGAGGTGTAGATAATTGAAATTGGTTCAGGCCTTACATAAAAAATTTCTTTTAAGACATATGGAATTATACGGACTCTTCTCAAGGTGGAGTAGTAGCATCAACTACACGAATTGGCTTTATAGGTGGATCTGACGAGTCCAAGGTAAAGCAAGACGTTGTGGTCGGCACACAATGGTGGTGTGGATGAACGTGTGAGGTTTGGTTCTGTGGTCGAACGGATCGAGATGACAATATGTTGGATCTCTTGGGTGCTCGGTTAACGGAAACAACGAGCTAAGGTGAAGATTGTTGGATTGTATCTCGAATGGAGTTGATAATTTAGTCCCACATTGGATATGAGGTGGGATCATGAGATGTGGATAATTGAAATTTGTTTAGGTCTTACATGTGAATTTTCTTTTAAGACATATGGGTCCAATCCAATATCGCACCTCATGGGCCAACTCCGATTCGGATCACACCACGTTCCCAATAGAGATCTGGTGTGGGCACTCTCTCCCGAGGAGGAATACAAGATTAAGTTGGCTTGAAAGAGCTCAAGGATATCTGACGTGGGCTTCCTCCACCTGGAGGAGGAAGACAGAAGATTAAGAAGACTTCAAAGAGCTCAAGGAAATCCGGCGTGGGCATCCATCCTCTCTCCTGAGTCCTGAGATACAAGATTAAGAAGGCTTCAAAGAGCTCAAAGAAAGCGAACTGAAATAGAAGGGTGGTGCAGATTGGAACAAGACATGCAAAATGTGAAAGGGTTTTCTGAAGAATGCTCATCCATCTCCTTGCAAGCACATTAGAGTGCAAAAATTATGACAGCTTTAGTGTGCGAGAGTACACAAGGACGAGGAACAACCTGCACATTACTATCAGCTTAAGAGTATAACACACTGTTTTTAACTTACAAAACCCTTTGCCTCTTGCTTTGTAATATCAATGTAAAAACTGGTGGTGGTTCTCAATTATTATCACGGTATAGTGGTTTATCAGATCTTATTGTTGACGATGACTGTGGCATCAGATTGGACCGATCTCTCATGCCAAAGCTAGGCTTGCAGTAGTTATGTTTCGACAAATAGATTTACCAAGAAAATAATGTCCACTTCAAGCCACTGCTGCTGAGATCTTTCATTTTCGGACAGTCTATTTTTGTTCACCCACCGAAACGTTTTGCGCAAGTATAGAAAATACTGTCACCGATGTCCTCTCGATCCATGCCAAACCCCATTGATTAGACGAAGCCTTTCGCTCTAAAAAGCAAGTGTAAGCTTTCAAAAAAAAAGCCAGCGATTCAAAAACTAAAGTCAGTAAGGGCATCATCATCATCAACAACTCTTTTGCAGTAGCAATCAATTACAGAACTAGTCCTCCACTTTGATCACCACATCACTCAACAGATTAATTAAGGGCTGATTCGAACTCTGCCATGTTAATAGCTTTCCCCTTTGATCACCAAATTTTACTTTTTAATCAATTAAGAGTGCGTTCATGGCAAAACCCTACTTTACTCCTCCTGCCACTTGGAATGCACGCACAGCACATTTGCGCAAGTGGCCACTGTTGCTAATAAACACATCAACTCCATATTAACCGAAAAAAAGAAAAAAAGGAAAAAGAAAAAGAAAATAAGAAAAAAAAAGGAAAAACAAAAGCGTGACAGCTAAGCCTTTTCCACCGTACAAAATAACTTTGGAGCTTCTTTTCTCTCTCTCTCAATTTCTCTCTCTCTAGTCTAGAAGAAGAACAAGGCAAGGTGAGTGAACCCCAAAAGAAAAATTGCAAGAAAAAAAAAAGGATATATTCCTCATGAAAGTTTAACATATTTTCTTCTGATTTTTTTTCTCTTGGGTTATCTTTGTATTCTCTGTTGCATGCATCTTTAGTCACTTTTCACCATTTTTTAAGAATATTTAAATATATTTAAATTCTGTTTCTTCTATAATTCTTCCTTCATAATATTGTGATCATCTTACTGTTTCATACTTGTTTTTTTTTTTACAAGAATCTCCCGCCTAGGGTTTTCCTGGGTTCTTTAGCCCTTCCATCGTACTTAGTTTCTTCACAGGCTGATAGGGTTTGAAATTTGAAATTTTTTGTGAGCATTTATGATTTTCTTGGGTTTCTAGTCATACAAATTGTTATATATGTAAATATATGTTTTTTCTTTTCTTTCTGTTTCTATGTTGAATTAGTTGTTATTTTGTAACGATTGGTGGTATTAGTCGCAATGCTTGCAAAGCTTTCATCATACTTGTGCTTTCCATTACAGAATCCAAAGGGAGCCTTAGCCCCATATATAAGGGTAGATTTGTTATTTGAGTTATTAACCCGACAATGTCGCATCCCACGGCCCACCTCCCGCCCCGGTGCCGTCCCCCGCCCCCGCAGGCCAGACAAAACCTCATTAGGTTCCGCTCGCTCGACTCCATCTTGGAGGAGGAGCCGCCATCGTGGTTCGACGAGCTCTTGACCTGTTCCGACGACGGCGATCCTAAGGAAATACATCATAGGAGGTCCTCGAGTGACTCGGCGCCGATCCCTGAGGCGCCCACTAGTTTACAATGCTCGGTAGCGAGTGCGGAGAGTGACGTGTCGTCTGTTGCCCTTCCTAGATTGGAGGGCATTGGGGAGGGGGGCGAAAATAGTTGTGGGATCGGAGGGGACTGTGTGTATGGTCCTAACTCGCCCAGGCAAAAGAGCAAGATGAGCGACCCGGAAGTGACCGCCTTGCTGGAAAGCATTCCCCGGGACTCGTTGCAGTATGTGGCTTTGGAGTACCCTAATCAAGATGTGGCGAGCCAGTCCAATGCGAAGTGGAGTTTTCATGCTGCAGAGAGTGATCTGGATCAGGAGAAGGCAGCCAGAAGGTAATACATTGCACTCCAGATTACATTGTTAAAATGCATTTTGTATATATATATTTTGCACTCAAGTATATGGTAGGTTACTGGATGGATGCTTGTGTCTCGTAGGAAATAATGCCCCACATTCTGGTAGCTGAAATTTGCATTTGGATGCAGATTTTTTTTGTTTTGTTTTTGTTTTGTTTTTTGTTTTGTTTTTTTCAATTAAGAGATGTTAAAGAAGAATATTAAAATTACTGTATCTTCGTGAAACTTGGATGCGACTATGACACTTAATATATTCAAAGGTTAGATTTACAATGCTTGATATGTTGATTGTTACACCATCACCATGTATTTGTACAATCTCTTAGACCAAACAAGCTACTTAAAAGTGTTTTGGTTTTGATAAGACCATATGTAAGTTTCTAGGCTTGTAGAAGTTCAATTATCTGTAGAATGTGTTATTGATGTCGTCCCACATGTCCGATGTGTCATTTTCCTAGTATCGGCACCACAAAATAACCTATTATCGGCCGATATATTTAAAAATGGGGTTGAGTGACATGTCGAATAATCTCGAATTTATATTCTAATGAGTGATCTCAAATGTATCGTCAAATGAGCAAGGTTCTAAACAGCGGTAGGCGGGTATGCGGCGGAGAGGGTCCGCCTACCGCCTACCGCCTACCGCCTAGGCCGCCTAGGCACTGTCTAGGCGCCGCCTAAGCGGTTAATACATTTTGGACATTTTTCCCTATTTTATCAATTTTTTTTTGTGTAATGTGCATTTTAAGGATATTTTATGCATAACTAAGTTGTAGAACAAAGATTTATGAAGTTTCAGTCTTGTAAATGTGAACCGTAGGTCCATAATGCTTGCAAAATTATTTTCTCAAAACATCTAATCAAGTATTGCTCCGCCTAAGCGCCCGCCTACGCTGGCTCACCTCCGCCTAAGTCGTCTCACCTCCACCTACGCCGCCTACACCGTCGACCGCCATTTAGAACACTGCAAATGAGTAAATAGACTAAGAGTGTGAAGGAATAAAATTGTTAGTAGTTTTCATGTTTGTATTTATCTTAATTAGACTATTAAATTACTTGGTACAAGATTTTAATGTTAGTAGTACTTTTTATTTGCACTTAAATTGTTATCCTGTTTATGTTAGTTATTAATTAGTTTTACGACATTTAGAAGTCATTTGATAGAACAATTAGTCCCAATTTTTTTGGATAAAGCTTTGTTTGTTGTTGAGAGAACATTTAGTGTGTGTCTGTATATATATATAAAATATTATATATTTATTGATATCCGACATTTGACATCCGAGTTGTCAAAACCCAAATCGACTTGAACCCGACATCCACATCTGCAACCATGCTGTAGATATCCTTGTATTTTCCTTTTCCTACCAACCAATGTCCTCTGTATGCAAACTGCAAATATTGAACATTTAAGCATGGACTGTTGTGTGTGCTATGGTAGAGTTGCTCTATGAGGCATGAAGGGGATCCTTGCAACACTCTGACACCCTGTTTCCCCAATAATGTTGTAGAAAATCCATTTCTATAGTTAACCCCTAACCTTGCCCTTAATTATTCCGTGCCTCACTCTTTATTCAGCTACTGTATCAGTACCAATAAACCATATTGTTCCATTTCAATAGTGATCCTTAAATATCTTGAATTTGCTATATGCACATATACCTGTCAATATTTTTATACTTATCCAGATACTCATTTTATAAATGTTTGGGGAGGGTCCCATGTGTCACCTCTAAAATTTTTAAAACTTTCACATCATACTACTTTGTCTATGTAAGTACTTTATATTCCCTTGTCCATAATGAAAAGTTTTATTCTTTTCTTTTCAAGGCTTAACGGTAGAAAAAGCACCCCACGTGTTCAAGTTAATGAAACAATCCTCAATGAGGATAAACAAAATCAGGAGTACATTCCCCCAAAAGTACAAAATACATATGCTAGTCACACATATATGAGATTATCCCAAAAAGCAAACAGAGTTATTACATCACACCTTTTCCACATCCAACGCCCTCCTCGTCATCTATTCAACCTCTCAATTTGTTAATATTCCCCCCCTCTCTAATTCTATTTGATTTGTTTTGTTTGTTGTCCTCTATTGCGCGCTCTAGTATGCGTGTCTACCTTCTAATAGTCATCTTTATCATTCCTTTGTTGATGTTGCAGTTGCACATTAATTCTCTTTTGTTTCTTTTTACCACTATTGTCTATAGATGCTGCTTCTATAATCCAATTTTTCCCCCTTGTTTCTTTTTCTTTTACCCTCTTGTTTTTTAGTGGCAGTGGCAAGTATGCCCGTCGATAAATATATAATTTAGCCCCTCCGTCTTTTGATCCGCAATTGTGGTTAATCAATCAGGAAGTACATGTTGCATAATATTGCACCATATATTTTGATTCTGTGATTTGATGTCATTAACTTCCTTCCTTGTTTTGTTTCAGTCATGTTCAAAAAATGGTGCTAAATACAAATCAATTTGATATGCTATACAATGGCTGTAGCATATGCATGAGTTTGAAGAGAATTTTGGAGTGCCTTTTGTAGAATATCTATCAAGTGCTAGAGAAATTTCTTATAACAAAGCTAGAAGAGCAGCTGTGCTTCATGAATCACAATGCTGGGCAATCGAGAAAGAATTGCTGAAAGATTAGCAAGATGGGAAGAGGTCTGAGTGAGTGGCAATATGAGGAAAGATGGAATAAGAAGTGATTGTATTCATCTGGAGTTAGAGGTGATTCATTTAAAAAGGGTGAAAATTGTTTGAGATATCTGCAAGTCTAAACATGATTGATCTGATGGTGCCGCTAAGGACCCAGACCTCTGGTTGAAGGCGAAACTTAGCTCGGTTCGTGCAGTGGGAAAAAAAATAGGGCTCGATCACAAAAATGATACATGTGTCCACCCTTGATTTGGAATTAAGGTCTTACCTTGTAGATTAAATAATAACATGAGATTCACAATTCGTGGAAATTTTGTGACTAGTGTCACTGCAGCTCGTTGTAAATAAACACGGGGATCAAGTAGGATATTAGTAACTCGCAACATGGTTCGCGGAAAGGAAATCAATTCTTTGCTCTTTCCTTTCCATTGGAAAAATTGCAAATCCCAACAATCAACCCCTACACACACTTTCCTTTCCTTTGGGAATCATTTTCCCTTCCTACTCCTGTCCTTTGGCATCGAAACACAACAAATGAATGACTTTCCTTTCCCAAGGCTCTGATTCCGTGAATCAAACGTGGCCTAAAATCAATCCTCCCCTCTCTCACACACACGTATCAAAGAAAAGGAAAAACACACGCAAGTGCATTTGTGACTCCCCCCCCTTCTCTCTCTCTCTCTCTCTCTCTCTCTCTCCCCCCACATCCTCCTCCTCCTCCCCCCTGAGTTGTCACACAAATACATAGACATCGAGCCTACGGGTCATGATCTAAAAGGAAAAAGTATCGGCATATGAAACATAATAAGCATTGAAGGTGATAGATAATTATGCATTGGTGGCTCAAATCTTACACTGATAGTTATCGAAGAATTCATGTTTTAACTGACTAGTTGTTCTGCAGGCGTTCGGGGCAGCGATCTAGGGTTCGTAAGCTTCAATATATTGCTGAACTAGAAAGAACTGTTGAGATTTATCAGGTAATTCCATGTACTTCGGCTTCTGAAGCAACTTTTTGATAAAATATTGCTGAGCTTGTTTCTCTTGCATAAGACTTTGGGAGCTGAGTTAGCAGCTGGAGTCGCATCTCTTTTTCAGCAGCGTGTCGCTTTATCTGTAGAAAACAAGCAACTTCGGCAGCAGATTGCTGGTCTTCGGCATGAGAAAATGATCAAGGATGGTGAGTGAAACCCACCCGTGTTTTCTGACTTGTATGCAATTATCAATTGAAATGCAGTTAACAGCTTTGGGTAGTCCATCTCCACTGCTAAGACTACTACAACAAAAAAATTTGGCAACAAACGAAACTCTCTTTTCCCTGAAAGGAGCTTTATTGTTGTATTGCTCCATCCAAGATCCAATTTTTTTTGGGATCAGTTAGAAACTATGTCGATCTATTGACCTTATTGGTTCTCTTCTCTTGTATCCTTGTGACAGGTCACTATCGGACACTCAAAAGCGAAGCAGATAGGTTGAAAGTGATCTTTGGGTGTCATCGCAGAAGCAAGAGTGCTTCTTCCAGCCTAATGGGTGCTGCTGAAGCTGATCCTTTTGTAGCAAGTTGGCAGATGTTGGATTTTGGGAAGCTTAACCTTAATGTGGATCCAGTTCCTCTGCGACATGGTTTTGGATGCTAATGATGCTACTTCAGGATAGCAAACTTACTCTAACATCAACTTCGTCAGTTGCTACAGGAACAATTAGAGTTGACAACCTTTGTAACCACTTATAAACTGGCATGATACTTTTGTTGCATCCCTGGTAGATTGATAGAAGGAGATATATCTGTGATAAGGACTTAATCGTTGACTGGTTTTCTTTTACTTTTGGGACACTAATCCGATTACACAGTGATGGGTGCTGGCCTGCCATCATTGTTTCTATATTTTTGGATATGATAACATGAGTGGCTGCAAGCTAATTAGATCACCATCTTCTAATTTGTGGATTGTCTTTGTGCTTCAATATCTTATTGTGCTAAGGCAGCATGGACGATAAGTTTGGTGGGTGCACAAACTGTCGTCGTTTTGGTTTGTTTGGTCGAGTATTCGAAACTGCAGGTTTTTAGTTTAGTTCGAGATCTGGCAAATTTTGGATTTAGTTTGAGGTATGTGGATGTGGGACGGAACCGGAAAATGAAAAGTTGCCTTTCCGGGACAAGGTCTACTTTCCCATCTCTTTAGTTTGGCCAAGTTGTGTTGGATGATTTCAGTATTTGCGTCTTTCATATTTTGTAGTTTCTTGGAGGCTGGGATTCTTAAAGAGACCCATTGGGAACCTGTCAAAAGGAATTGGTGGACACAATACCAACAAAGGAGGCCTGAAAAAACTGTAGCAATACATTGCTTTGTTGCAAGCTGAATGCTGTTTTGAGGGGTTATCTTTTCTTTAAGCTGATGTGCTAATCTTTTTTGGGATGATTGGCACTTCTAAAATGGTTTAAATGCTTTAGCTGGCAGCATGGTACGCCAAGGAAAAAATGTATAGTCTGGCCGCAACCTTACTTTAACCCTATGGCCACGTTTGGTGGTTCCCCAGAATTAGGATCTTGAGAAACAAGTCATTTATTTCATGTGTTTGGATTCCAAAGTTAAAGTAAAATGGTTTCCAATATATATATATATATATATATATATATTGGGTTGCAATTTTTGGTCCTCCTTAGGAAAACTGTATATCTCATACTTTTCTGGAGATTCATCAACGGAAAGTCTCTTTGGACTAATTGGGTCAAGGGAGGGTATTTTTCGAAAGGAAACTTCTGGTCGGCTAATAGCAACCACCACCTTTTTGTCATCGTTAAAACGTTGTTGACGACGAGAAGCAGGGCTAAGCTGACTAGGGTGATATGTTCAGGAGTCCAAACCAGCATTTGGTAAGCACTCTAGCTTGATCGAGAGAGAGAGAGAGAGAGAGAGATGGCATGTTTATGAGCTGATGGGTTCTACGGAGATGATAAGTAGCCTTATTCAGGAAGGTGAGTGGAAGCTTCATGGCCATTTGATCGAGATGGCTCATGCGGAAGACATTCGGACAGTGGAGTTTGATAAACAAGCGATAGAGGAATACAGGGCCTGAGAAGACATTGAGAAGGGCACCTTCAAGTTCAGTACGACCCTTAACCAGATTAGGATCTTTCATGAGGAGGTTGACTGGGCAAAAATAGTTTGGACCAAAGGGGCGGCAGCCAAGATGTCTCGGTGCTTATACAAAATGATTAGGAATAGACTCCTTATTCGAGACAGGCTGACAAATTTTGGCATTCCCTGCAAGGATATGAGGTGCTGCATATGCGAAAAACATGATGAGTTCAGGGATCATCTGTTCTTCGCCTGTGATGTCGCTTGGGATATTTGGAGCGGACATAGATCTAAGTTTGGACAAACCACTACACACTATAGAGATCTTGCTGCGGTCTTAAACGAAGTTAGAGCTCAGAAAGAAAACGGAGTGAGAGGCTAACCGCAGTCTCAGAATAATTTTTGGGACGGTGGTTTGATATGTGTGGAGGAAACGAAACCGGCGTATCTTTGAGAGTCTTTTCCTCAGTATTTTTGTGTACAAAAAAATATAGATGCTGACATAGATATCCTAGACTCCAGATGACCTATTTTGTAATCTGGGATGAATTTTAGTTGTAATCATCGTTTATCTATAATATTTACCTTCTTAAAAAAATAAAAAAATAAAAAATAAATAAATAAATAAATAAATAAATATATATATATATATATATGTGTGTGTGTGTGTGTGTGTGAGTGAGAGAGAGAGAGAGAGAGAGAGTGAGTGAGTGAGTGTGTTAGAAAATGGTTTTGCACAATCTACATGTGAGAGAGAGAGAGAGAGAGAGAGAGAGAGAGTATTTAGAAAATGGTTTTGCCCAATCTACACGGAAGAAATTTTTTTTCTTTCTAATTTTCTGTATTTATTAAAAAAATTTAGGGCTAAACTATCTAAACTCAAAGATAAAGAAAATTGATTGAAATTATAATTTTTTATGCCCATGGAAAGAGTAAATAATTAATTATATTTTGTTTCCGAACCCGTGTTGGAGGCTGGAGGTATAAGTAAACCTGCACTTTATGTTGAACGATAACCACCATCCAAGGAAGGCTGTTGTAGCTTGCATGCAACCAATCAACGCGAGTTTGTTTGGAATGCGAAGAGGATTGTAACAAAAAAACAAGGCAAAGAGAATTCATGGTAAGTCTATTGGTAACTCAGCAAATTTGTCACGATGAATGGGTAAACATCCAATTGTTTAGTGAATTGTCACTTTTGAGGATATGGAAACAGCTATTAATGTGGCAATATTTGTTCTGTTGCTTTCATAAACACTGTTGGGATCTGATAGAGTCACGGTGGGTGGGCGGGCAGCTTTGCAACCAACAAATCCAAGAATCCAAAACTAAATTGCTGTTTGTAATTTTTATGAAATCATATGATAGGATTAGGGAAGAACTACAAAACATCATTATATCATGTATATTCTTGTGCTAAGGGCAATCAGCACCATTGTATATTGCTTACACAGCTAGCTACTCTTTCATTATATTCCTCTTGAGGTGGCCTGTGTCCCTTGTCATAAACTTTTTCAATTTGTTCTCTCCGCAGATGTTCCTGTGATTTAGGTTCATAAAACTCTCGCAGTTTTTGTGATAATTAATAATACAGCCTTGGCGCTTCTTGTTCTGTGTTCTGGATTTTGTCGCAGAAAGAATTAGGCAAAAAATATATGATCTCAGAATGGTCTGAGACCATAGGTTTGGTGCTAACAAGTTTAATATCATTGACTCTCAAGTCTTTACACCCAAGGCCGGCCCTAGGGTAAGCCAGAACTTGGGCAACCTCCCACCCCCCGGACCCCTAAGTCTAAATATCTCTGCCAATAGAGTCTATGCGGTCCATCCAAACTCCTCTCTATCAGTTGAATTAGCAATCCACAAGATCAATATTTTGAGTTCCCACTGGAAATGCCTCAAGTCCGGAGACTTAAACGCCGTTACCAACCCCACTCGTCATCAAATTTTTTGATATATTCTTTTGGAGTCAAGGACAAGGGACAACCCTAATTTAGGTCCGGCTAGGACAACCCAACCTCCTGAGCCGGCACTGTTTACACCCTCTGTGCTATAATGCCATATCTAACATATGAGTGTGACTATTGTCCATTTAGACACCATCCATCAAAATTTCCTTTCCTAGCTTTAGAATGTGACAATTGGTGACACTTCATAGTCTCGCAAAATCTGTACTCTGGAAAGAGAGACAAGGAAGGGAATCACATATCTAATGTGAGAAAACACTTCATGTGAATCAAATCTAAGGCCCTCCTCCGAGTAGGGAGGTTCCTTCCTTTAAACTGCAAAAGCTTTTAAGATGCATTCATTTGTTTCGGTAAGCCAGAAAAAGGAACTTATTTGAGGCCAAGAACGTGTTAATTGATGATTTGGGTGCTGAGTGCAATGTGATTTGGGGAAGTCATAGTGAAATAGTTGACAATGACTTACTTCCCTAGCAAAATGAGCGCTTTAGATTTATTTCATCTAGTACTACAAGCTGTCTGCTATTTTATCTTGATGAAAATTGTTCGTTGTTCACATTAATTGCTTCACATGGATTGAAGAACTATTGTCCAATATGTTCGTGTTGGAGATTCTGAATACTTTTCTTTTTTGGTTACTTATGGTGAAGATTCCATGTTAAGGTTTCTGGAATTATACCGAAACTTTAGAATTGTCGTCAAGAGTTTACAATTGAAGTTTGTCATCCTAACCATTGATGTTCTCCTCCCCTGTATCGGTTTATATGATACCTAGTTTAAGTTTCTGCAACTATACAAAAAAAAAAAAAAAAAAAAAAAACCTTTAGAATTGTGGTTAAGTTGAGTAATCTATATTTCTTATCATTCCAAAAATTAACACAATTTATAAGTTTTTCACCCACTAGTTTCCTGTGCACATATCCTCTCCCTATTATTCTGTACAATCTTGGAAAAAATGTCATAGAACTTCTTTTTCTGACTAATCTTGTTGAATCTAATTCTCCATTCTTTCTTGAAAATGTGATAGTGATTCCAGTTTGCACGATTTTGAAAAACCTGCAGAACTTTTGCCAATCAGTTATTCTATCTAATTCTTTCTCTTGAATGCAAGACGATGGTATTGTTTTGCAAAGTTTTGAAAAGAAGTTGAACTTTTTCCCATTTAATTGTTTCTTTAAAATGTGGGAGGAATGATACCATCCCTCTCTCCATCTGAGGACAAGAAACAGGACACTGGACCAATGTAGTAACCACATTGGGGTCCAGGTGTCACAAGAAGTTGCTTGTCGACTGTCATGAGGGGATCCCCCCCCCCCCCCCCCCCCCTCTCCAAATAATAACAGGGTAACAGAATCCTATACATATATACTCATCCCCTCCATATTAGAGCCATTCCATTTTCATAACACAATGCTTTAATGGAAGGGTTCAGAATTCTGATACTGCAGGCAAGGTTACATTCTCTTCTAACCTCTTTTTACTCTTCAGAATTCAAAACTTGTATATATAGCATTGAAAATGATCACATGATCTCCTTGCCAGTCAAAAGGACAAGATAAATGAATCATGCCCATTTGCTCCATTTTAGGTTTTATGATAGCTTTTCATGAGTATTTGATCTTATTATGAAGTGTGTCCAAATGCTCTACCTTGGGTTTTCATGAAGGTTTTGGGTTTCTAATTCTGGATTTGTTTCAAGGTTGATCTTTTTCTTGCAAGAAAATGATCACATGATAAGTTTTCTCAGATAGACAGGGATCCTTCAAAATAATTATGTTCTTAATTTTCTTCATTCTTTTGCAGATTGATGTGGTGTTGATTGAAGCAGGCCCATGTGCTCCAACTTGGGTTTATGAGAGTTTTTGGCTTCTGAGTTTATAGCTTCAGCCATGGTGGATTGGTGCAGATTTTTGATCTTTTCAGCAATTCACTTCATCCATTCATGTGTTTCAGGAAGCACAGACCCTAATGATTTCGCCGTGCTCGATGAATTCCGGAAAGGCTTGGAGAACCCTGAGCTCTTGAAATGGCCTTCCGGTGGAGATGATCCCTGTGGTCCTCCGCTCTGGCCTCATGTCCTCTGTTCCGGCTCAAGGGTCACCCAGATACAAGTCCAGAACCTAGGGTTGAGTGGCCCATTGCCCAAGGATTTCAACAAGCTCACGATGCTCACCAATCTTGGCCTGCAGAAAAACAACTTCTCCGGTGCCTTGCCGACCTTCTCCGGGCTATCGAACTTGGTATATGCATATCTTGCCGGCAATCGGTTCGTTGCAATTCCATCGGACTTCTTTGCTGGCCTTACCAGCTTGCAGGTTCTCGCCTTGGATGAAAGCCCTCTGAACCAAAGTACTGGTTGGACACTTCCAAGGGATCTGGAGAATTCAGCCCAACTGACCAATCTGTCTCTGATCCGATGTAATCTCATCGGATCACTGCCGGACTTCTTGGGGAGAATGCAGCTCTTAAGAGCCCTCAAGCTTTCTTACAACAACCTCTCGGGTGAGATTCCGGCGAGCTACTCAGGCTCAGCAGTGCAGATTCTTTGGTTGAACAACCAGGCAGGGACCGGATTGAGCGGGACAATCGATGTCATCGCCTCAATGATATCGTTGACAGATGCTTGGCTGCACGGGAATTCACTCACCGGTTCAATCCCTGCTGCGATCGGCCGGTGCACCTCCTTAACGCGCCTCTGGCTCAACGACAACCAGCTGGCGGGTCGCGTTCCTGAGAACCTGACATCCTTGCCCCTGCTCCAGTCCTTGCAGTTGGACAACAACAAGTTGGTGGGTTCAGTCCCAAAGCTTAAGATCGGTAACTTCACATTTGCTCACAATTCATTCTGCCAGTCTACCCCGGGAGTTCCTTGCTCGTCGGTAGTCGCTGCACTCTTGGATTTCCTCGAAGGTGTGAATTTTCCAATGACGGCATCGTGGTCCGGTAACGATCCTTGTTCTAACTGGTTCGGAGTATCTTGCATTGGTGGTAAGGTTTCTGTCATAATTTTGCCAAATTCTAAGCTGAGCGGGAGCATTAGTCCATCACTCGGGATACTAGATTCTCTGGTTGACATTAGACTTGGGGGAAACAACTTGACCGGCACCATTCCGGAAAACTTAACAAATTTGAGGGTACTAAGGATGTTGAATGTCTCTGCAAATAATCTTAGCCCTCCGGTTCCAAAATTCGGTACTGGTGTCACGCTCCTTACTGATGGAAACCCATTGTTGGAGGCTTCTGAGCCTCCAGTTACTCCACCTATTGCCGCAACCGCACCTTCCCCTTCCCCAACAAATCTGCCTATCCCTCCCGGTGGTACTGGTCCTGAATTGGTAGTACATTCACCTTCAGCACCTATCGAACATACAGCTGAACCTCCTCACGGTGGCGGTGGCCAACTAGGCGATATTATAGAAAAGCCTCCTAAAGATTCAAGGAAGGCAAAATTCTTGATAATCATTGTTCCATCTATAGTTGGTACTGTTCTGGTGATCTCACTGGCCATTCTAGTCCTGTGCTGCCTAAGGAAGGGCAGGACTGGTGTCCACCCTAAAGACCTATCCAATCATATCGCAGTCGCAATTCCCGCAGCAAGTGATCTCCGGAGCAACAGCTGCAAATCATTCGAGGCAGGGGGGAACCTTGTAGTATCGGTAGAGATCCTCCGTAGCATGACCGACGACTTCTCCCCGGAGAATGAGATCGGCCGGGGTGGCTTCGGGGTAGTGTACAAGGGGGAACTGCACGACGGGACAATGATAGCGGTGAAGAGGATGGAGTCTGCAAAGATAAGCAACAAAGCTTTCGACGAGTTCCAGGCCGAGATCGCTCTCCTTTCGAAGGTGCCGCACCGCAACCTGGTGTCTATTCTTGGCTACTCTATCGAAGGGGATGAGAGGCTTATAGTGTATGAGTACATGCCACAGGGGGCTCTGAGCAAGCACTTGTTCCAGTGGGAGCAGTTGCATTTGGAGCCGCTCTCTTGGAAGAAGAGGCTTAATATTGCGCTTGATGTTGCCCGAGGGATGGAGTATCTACATAACCTGAGTCGTCAGTGCTTCATCCATAGGGATCTCAAGTCTTCGAACATTCTCCTTGGTGATGACTATCGAGCCAAAGTTTCGGACTTTGGGTTAGTGAAGCTTGCACCTGACGGGAAGAAGTCTGTGGCGACTAGGCTTGCTGGGACCTTCGGATATCTAGCTCCAGAATACGCAGGTAATTAACAAGGTTTACAGTATCAGTATCAGAGTTGGTATCGGATAGGAAAATTTCTATGAGTATCGGGATCGACAGTATCAGCGATTTCGGATCGGAGTATGGAATTGATTTGGTATCATAAAGCAAATAATTATTAAACAAATTATTAATATTTCAAAAAATATATTTTATACATTTATGCATAATATTAAGTATTTTCAGTATTATTTTTTAGCAGTTTTGAAATTGAATGAAATAATAGTCACCATTGCAAATTGGCTTTCAAGTGATAGATAAGTTTTTTTTTTACTTCGTTCAATTTTATTTACCGAATTGACTGAAAAATAAATTCCAAATGTCGGTATGTGTCAGTATCGGGTATCGATCTGTATCAGATGGGAATATGCCAAATCGTATCGGTATCGACTGTATCGGCTCGATATAAGCCTATACTGCAAACTATGGTAATTAATGACCTTCAGATAACTACATACATAATGGTTTATTTTGGTAGAATTTCTTGTTTTCTAATCAACTATTTTTTCTTTTTCTCAATAAATCAGTGACCGGTAAAATTACAACAAAAGTCGACGTGTTCAGCTTTGGAGTGGTCCTAATGGAACTAATAACCGGCTTGGCAGCCCTCGACGAGAAGCGGTCCGAGGAGAGACGCTACCTCGCTTCATGGTTCAACGACTTGAAATGTGACAAAGAAAAGTTCCAGTTCGCCATTGACTCGTCAGTTCTGGAACTGACGGAGGAGACCTTTGAGAGTATATTCACCGTCGTCGAGCTCGCAGGCCATTGTACAGCAAGGGAGCCTAACCAACGCCCTGACATGGGTCATGCGGTGAGTGTGCTTGCTCCGTTGGCCGAGAAGTGGAAGCCTATGAAGGAGGAACAGGAGGGGAGTGCCGGGATCGACCTGCAGCAACCCCTTCTTCAGATGGTGAAGGGTTGGCAAGCCGATGACGAAGATTCCAGTAAGGGAAGTATCCCGGCTAGGACTGCTGGATTTGCATATTCCTTGACTTCTGCAGAAGGCCGGTGATCAAGCTTGTTTGTACTTTCTTTCGTCATTCTCTCAATATGTATTCTTCTTTCATATATGGGTTTATGTACGAAGATCCTTAGTACATTGTACTCAGTATGTTCATATACATAGAGGCTCTTATGATTCTATGAACATGTTGGTGTTTTTGCTTTTGGACTATGAAAGATAGTCCCACATTGGCTACACCACCAGTGGGTATCTCAATATAATGTTTTGCTTGTGTTCAGGTGTGCATATAGGGTGTGGTGAGGCACATGGGTGCCATGTGGGGGTGTTTTATTAGGATGAAAAAAGATTAACTCCTCAATATAAGATTTTAAGTTTTTGGTCATGTTCTTGAAATTTATTCCATAGGAGCTAAGCCCAGAAGGACGACTAAGACTCGGACTCATGGGCGCAAAGTGACCCTTTGTTGGCGCACTTTGCACTTGTCAGCATCGACGCTTGTGCGCATTAGTTGCGCTCGTGCGCTCGTTTTATACGTCAGCATCGACGTTTGTGTGCATTAGTTGCGATCGTTTTATGCGCCGCTGCGCTGCTATGTCGCTGCGCGCTGGGCCGCTGCGCTGCTGCCATGTGTGTGCTCGTTTTATGCGCATCTATGCGCCGTTATGCTGCTATGCTACTATGCGCATGCACGCTGGGCCGCTGCGCTACTGCGCTGCTGTGTTGGTGCGCTACTGTGCTGAAAGCTGGAGCGAGTCGGTTATGGAAAGATTGTATCTTTAATTCAGATCCGATTTTGTAGAATTTGAATTAATTTCGTTCCGATCTCTTTGTAACCGACTAGGTGGCCAGACTCCTCTATAAATACTCTACACTCAGCCCTCATTGGGGGAGATAGAATTCGAGAGAGTTGAAGAGAGCCTGCTGCGCCGCCAAGTGGAGTCCAGAAGATCGTGCGAGTCCAGGAGAGAGATGACGCGAGCGTTCCAGAAGTTCTTTGAGAACTTGCTGGTTCTCGGGAGCAGATCGTGTGAGGTGAATCTTGCTTTGAGCAACGGTGATCTTCATCACCCTAGCAAGCCATTCTTCTTCTTCTTCTTCTTCTTCTTCTCCTTCTCCTCTAGTTGTAACTCGTTTTGTCCGTCTGCAAGTGCGATTACAAGGAAGAACTGAGATTATCTTTCTGATTCTTTTGTGTTCTTGTAAGCAAGTTGTAATCAAAAATATTCTTTATAGTGATTCGTTGGAATCGAGATCTCGGAAGGCAAACTTGTTTGCTGAGGCTTCTGAATCTCAACTACAACTTTTGGAACAACAGAGGGTAGACTACAAAGTTTATCATAATCTCTGTTGGTCTTGTTCATTCATCTTTTGTTTAAGCCCCGAGACTAACAATCTCAAAGCAAGATCCGAAAAAAGATGGATAACTTCTGTTCAAGTCTTCTGGACACAACTTTTCACAAACTTGAGAAGATTGACGAGCTGCACTTCTGTCATTTGATAAGGAAGGAGTCCTCTGTCAAAGTAATGGACGTGTGTTTTCAGATTCTGGATCTACCATTCCTACGGATGGAGGTGAACAAGAGATTCACATTCCAAGAGGAAGGAGGACGATATCTTATGCAAGTTGGCGCATGGAGATGTCTGATGCTAGTTGCCATATGAAGATGTCTACTACACCTGGCAGAAATCGACGCATAAACAGTCTCGACACATGGCAGGACTTGGTGCATGGAGATTGGCACTACGTGAGTTGTATCTGCGCATGGCGTTTCTCGGCAGATGAAAGAACTCAATGTATAGCAGTCTCGGCGTAGGTCACTCACTGCACATGGCGGACTCGGTGCAGTGAAGTCACTATGCATGACGGGCTCAGTGCAGTGTAGTCACTGCGCATGGCACCCCTTAGGCGCATGACATGACTTTGCGCATGGAAGCACCATTATGGCTGGCTCTGAGCCAGGTCTATGCGCAACCAGGTTATGCGCGTAGGGTTATGCGCACTTTGGCTCATGTCTCTTCAAGCAGGAAGGACCATGATAACGAGGATTGCAGATCCAATTCTAAGCTAAAATAGCAAGGTAAAAGCTTAACTTGGTTGTTATGATTGTGCAGGTTAAGTCATTTGGCGTGGTTATTGACTGGTGAATGGACATTAGTGCATCTAGCCACGAGAGCTCTAGGAAGAGCAGTTTACCGAGATCAAGCCTATCACTGAAGTAGGTCGAAGGTCTCGATAGCGAACAAGGAACAAGCAGAGGATCTAGGGATTGGAACAATGATTCTAGACTTCGAAAAGTTATAGTCAAAGAAGTACGTGTAGCAAAGTACCAGTGATTACCAAGGACCTAATCTCAGAAAGTCTGTTGCAGACTTGAGGGTGAATATCCATGGTTGCCAAATGGTGATATCTTTGTAACTACCTAGTTCCCGAAGAGGGGCATTTTTGTTATTTTTATATTATTTAATTTGAGTGAATAATTGTTGTATTATTATTGACTAGTGGACTAGCTCCTATTAATTAGACTTAGTGCTAGTGAGTCAAGTGGACCCAACTAGATTTGACTTGACCCATTGGTTCACTTAATTAGAGTAGTCATGATTAGACTAGTTAATTAGTCATTATCTTAGTTAAATAAATATAATATTCTCACTAGTTGTAGAGATGCCTTCTTTAATAAAATAGATTCTATTCATGATATGGAGAGGGGCTTTTAAGTTTTATTATCTATTCCTAAACCTAACCCTAACCTTATTAGGAGGCTATATAAGCCTCTTTATTGATGAATAGCCTCTATTTGCTTTTCTAATTAATTCATCCCCAAATTTGGAAGCAACCCTAATCCATACATTCTCAAATCCTATCTCTCTCATTTTTTATTCCAAGGAGGCTAAGAAGCTTATCATTGTTAGAGGAGCACTTAAGGAAGGAAGCTAGCTAAAAGGAGGTGTCCATTCATTGTATTGTGTCCTTGTGGTATGATACATTGGAAATTCATCTCCCAATAGGTATAATTCTATTTTCCTATAATTTTTTAGTCTAATTGATGTAATAAACCTATATGGACCCTCCCATGGCTAAGGACTACCAATAGGAAGAGAAATTAGGACCTAGTAGGCTTTATTTTGATGATTACATTGAATTTTGTGTCCAATTTAGGAGAAATTCGAGATTGGTGGACCAGGTGTTTGTCATTTGGTCAATTAGATTTAGTTGATCCTAATTTGGTTGGATGATAGTGTCTATGTGTCCACAATTGGATACGAGTAGTCCGTGTCATGAAACCCCCATGTTACGGAGGGTAGAATTGGTAATTTCTATGAGTATGTGTTCCCTCGTGTCATCTCCTTTGTATGTGCATTAGAATAGTCATATCGTATCCTACTTGATGTATTTAATGATAATATGTAATAATTAGAGGGTGTTTCATGTAGATTTGGGTATATCGGAGGGGTGCACCATGGGTGTTTGATGAGATGTTGATGGGTGTGTGAGTCTACCTATAATATAGAGTATCATATATATTGTATACATATATTAGTGTATATATGTAAGTGATATTAGTATGTGTTAGTGTGTGAAGAACTAGAGGAATTCATTGATTGTGGTAAGGGGTGTATCAATTTTAGATATGTGTGTGCTGTGGAGTTGGGGGTTAGAGGCTCGGGTTGCAAACTGTGAGCAGCACAGTGCAGGGGTAAAGGAGGCACTGCATAAATGCAGTTGTACAGGGAGATGAAGTCAAGCTCTAGAGTACTGTCGGGTTTTGGTATTAGTAACCGTTGGGGTAGTGGTATTAAGTGTCTATATATTCATTACTGTGTGTGTAGCAAATTCAGTGTGTGGTTGTGATGGGAAGCTTGGGTATCAAGCTCAAGATGCAGGTGTGTCCTTAGTGTATAAATGTTAGTGTGAGTTTCTTGTGGTGTGTGCATAAATAGGGGAGTGGGTATCAGAGTTGGAGACTGCAGTGGTATACTGCAGTGTGAGGTTGCAGCAATTGCTGCGAGGGGAAGAGATTCGGGCTTGTTGGTTGCTGTGGATCCTGCATTGGGCAGTGACACAACAGTTGGTTAGAAGCAGCAGATGCAACAACATATAGGAGCAGCAACATGCAGTGAATGCAAGGGCAGAACTTGCACTTGGTAGGAAGCAGTGGTATTAGTGAGAGTGTTGACATGTATGTGTATGCATCAATAAGTAATAGTGAAATTAGAGTGTCCTGCAAAACCTGTTTGGTGAGGTATATCAGTGTGTCAGTCTGTGTCCAGACCTGAGTTTGGGTGTGTTGGTTGACACATGTAATTAAGTAAAGGTATCAACTATGTTTCAGATATGCAACAGGGTATCAAGGGGAAATCAGTGGGGTGATGGGAGATATCAATGATAACTTTGAGTACTTAAAATCTGATACAGTGTGTCATTGCTCTGTTGTGCAGTTAGTATATGGGGTAGAGTTGAGAGGTAGTTGGGGTATTATGTGTAACAACCCACTTCGCTCAGTTCTGCAAGATGACTCAAACGGCATATCAGCACTTGGACTTGGAGTTTTCAGCGGTTCATTCGGAGTCTCGCTTGCCCGAGGCTAGCCCTCGTTCAGGTGAGTGACTATGATGAACCTGTCTTTGCTTGGCCTGCACACCTAAGAATTTGGATATATATGCTAGACCGCTTGGCGATAACCCCTTGCATGCTAATAAGAATACAACGCACCTAGCTAAGGGAGTAATCCCATCTTATACTGCTTGCATAGAATATAGAAATAGAACTTGTATAAATGTTGGTTTTTCGGACTATCCTTTAGACTCGTGCTAGCGAAATCATTTATGTTTTCAAGTATGGCTATACCACATGTTTCCTTAAAGTTATAATCATACTGTTCAATGCTTAGTTGCTTTACATGTTCTCTATGCTCGTCCCTTAATGCATGCCACGAATCAATGCACTTCATTATCTATGATTTGCTCAGTTGAGGCAGGAAGGCTATCAAGATAGTCATTCCGAGCCAAGTTATGGAAACATTGAAAGGCTTCGGGTCTGTTGGGTTGCCAAGGCAGTTCCCACGCTAGGGGACTGCATCATTGAAAGTCAAGCAAGATAAGACCATGGCATCTCTGGAATCAACACTCGTTCTATACTAAATCTGACGGCTCGGGGAGTCGATAAGTTCTGATAAGATCCTGACTTGTACCTGATAGATCCTGACTTGAACCTATACCTGTACCTGCTAGAATTTGGAATATTTGAGGATACGCGCGGTCACGAAAAATTTGTGCACAAGGAAGATTTTCATGGTCGCTGGGGCATTGGGGCCGATCCGATCTAGACGGAACTTCTGAGTAGTCTTCTGTTAGGGGCAGGATGGGTGCAATGCCCTTTGTGTATATTTTTGCTTACATACCATCTTTGCCTCGTGATAACATTGTCCACTATGGAAGTCATGCCAGTGACCTTCTGTCATGTAGATTAATTTGACTCGATTGCGGCAACCTGCGTGCGAGACATTGCATTATAGGCGACTGCTCTGAGTAACACATCTGCATCTATATCTGTATCTGAATACTTGAGACATCTAGTATAACACCTTGAGTATCCCTGTAACTCGTGCACCTGAATCAGAATCCGCTCGTGATACTTGTGTTTACTTATGCTATTTTCTTTGGATTTTATTATATATATTCGTTCTCGGTTTATCTTGGTTTACCTTGGACTGGGATGGATAAATGGTAAGTTGGTAGGCCTCATCGTGTTACTCTTATATCGCTTGACGCATTGCCACACGAGTTAGGCTTTACATCGTTGCCATGAAACTGATTCTAAGGAAAGACTAGAAAGACAATAATGATAGAGTGCACATAACTAATTGATCGTATTTGGATTTGTTGAGAGGGTGAGAAGCCTCTCCACCAGTGCATTCAATGTACTGATAACCCACCATATTATGCACAGGGTTCGGGAAAAACTCGTTCGGTGCAAAGTGTCCCCTCGTGTGCGCTAAGGTGCAGAGTTAGCTCTGGAGCCTTGGAGTATTGCGTCCGGAGATGAAGCACATATACATGACATAATGTAGGAACATTGCCTATGTATCATTCCTTGTTGTAAGACACTTGGCATATCTTTATTATTATAGGCTCGTGCAACATCACGCCCATGCGAGGACGAACGACCCTACGGGGCCGAGGCGTGACATATTGGTATCAAAGCTCGACTTTACATCCTTGGTCTCGTATTGGTTTTCTCTGCTTGAAACTTCGTTCGTGGATAATACGTTCGACGCTCTCTCTCAATGTTCCTCGAGATGTTCCATACAATAAGTTTAGCTAGTTGAATGGATCTCATGTGGGTATTTTGCTTGAGCATGACAGCTATATAGAAGACCTTATGGGCTGAGCAATGTATGTTACATACTTGACTTGTTTGGTGCTAGCATGTCTGTGTGTGAGATTAGAATATCATTCAGATGAGATAAGTTGGATATTAATCACAATATTGAGAGATACCTACCTATTAATGAAGCTAATTTTGGGAAAGATGATGCCGTTGATACGAAATTGAGGAATCGTGCTTGGATTTTAAGGATCGCATCAGTTGGATGTTTAGCGATGCAAACATGGTTACAAAGATTTTGTGTGTGGCTTGAATCTGAGTGGTGTATGTCACGCCCCGAGGCGTCCCCCGAGTCGTGACCGCCGTGCGGGCCTGGGGTTGATACCACTATGTCACGCCCCGAGGCGTCCCCCGAGTCGTGACCGCCGTACGGGCCTGGGGTTGCGCCCGCACAAGGCTTTAAATGATTTGCATAGCAAGCACATATTCAGAGTACGCAGATAAATTGAAACACAGATTTGAACATGGAAAAGTTCTCTTTATTGATAATGAACATCTATTACAAACTCTTGAACGAGTTAGCTAATATGCCGAACGGCTTACAAAAGAGATGACTCAAAATGAGATAGCAGTCCTGTACATTACATCCCTTTATAAACTCAAAATGATAAGGACCTCCTGGCTGGAGGATAGCTTTGCCACGGAGCTGCATTTGTGTATGAAGAGTTGCAGGCTCCTGACTCCAAAATGCTTCGGGGGCGCGGTGAAGATGCGCCAACAGCTGGACTGGATCGGGAAGACGACTTCGGCTCCTCGCTCGGTTCGCCTTGGTGCGGAGAACCTGTTTCAACGAGGGTCAGCATATCGAAACATGCTGGTGAAGACGAGCTAGCCTGACTATACCAATTAACACGTTGTTTTAATGAAGCATGCATATTTGTGGGTTTCTATCTTGCCTTAGTTCATTTACAAGTAAGCAGCATATAGAATTTACTGAAATGAACTTGCCACCGTTCGGTGGATTTTACCTGACCGTCTGAATTACCTGCACAATACTTACCATGCCTTCCCTGCCACGGAGATACAAGTTAGTATGCAACAGGTTTAAATATACAAGAGATCACTTGGTGTGATGCCACAATGGACAATAGTCACTGGCGGAAATGGTACGCAGCGAATGAACAAAGAGCGCTACATGCCACCCCGTCCAGCACAATGGACTATACAATGGAGATTCCGTCCGGACCGGATCGGTGCTAGTGCCCCAGCGACCGTCCGCAGGAACCAATAACCTTGTGCACAAGTTGTCCGTGATCGAACAATATGTTTACTTAGTTAACAGTTCATGCTTTTGAGGCAACAAGAGTACAAGACAAGTAATGTACAAGACAAGACAAGCAATGTACAAGACAAGCAATGATTTTTTGCAAGCGAACAAGCATGCATTTAAGTATTCGTTCGTGAAGTTCATTGACAAGCATATAACCAAGTCTATTCTCTTTTATCTTGGTTTCTTTTATTATTACTTGGTATCGTTTGATCGGGGCAAAGAAGAATGCAAATTATTAGCTGTGAAGCTTGGAAGCAGGGCTAGCTAATCGGGTTGGTAGCCACTCACTTCGATGTTTGGAAGGGAGAAGGAAAGAGGCGCTTCACGACTCCGCTCGCAAGCCGCCTACTGCTCGTTCACCTGCACACGAACAGCTCGATTAATACTTCTTCCTCTCTTTCCAATCTCGGAATAGAAGTGCAAGTCGATGAACGAAAACAATAAAAACCATCGAAACCGTTCAAGGAAAACAAGCAAATCCCAAAACCAACTCAAAGCACGAAAGCAACAAGCGACATCGAAAACCGAGGCAATAAACGATAGCAGCGGAGAGGTCCCTTCTGACTCTGCCGCTAAGTCGATCCCGGGGGCACGGTCCACTGAATATGGGAATCGATTCCGAAAAAACAAATCCATAACGAGGACGAGTTCTTAATTCAATCTATCCCGATCGAACGATACCGTCTTATGTTTCTTAGCCGCGCTCTCCGCACCGGGAGAACGGGGCGCTACATCCTACCCAACTAATTAGAAGTTTTATCCCGAAACTTAGGATAGGACCTGCCGTTAGGGATTATTCGGTCGGGGGGCGGCGATCGTGACTCAAGGAACAATCACGAACAGAATGGTCTGATCCGCCACAGGCTAGGCATAAACCAAGTTTCAGGCGACAATTTTCCTTCGTATGCCCCGACCTGTTACAGAAATAACATAACTGCCCTGGTTTCCCTCTTTTCGGACCGCCGTTGTTTCGGCGCTTTGCAGCGTTGTTTCCTCTCTCGTCGCCTTGGCGTTTGTGACTGGATGTATGCACAGCGCCGGCAGGAACGTGAGGATAGTGTGGTTCGAGCGACAGGGCGTGATTCATGACTTCACGCATTGTCCGATACTGAGGAACGGCTACGTGCGAATAGATGACAGGGCGTAGTCCACCTTCAAACCTTCTAGCTCGACTCGCTACATCAGGTAAATAGGCCCTAGCGAATTTGGAGAGTCGGTTGAACTCGGCGGAGTACTCTTTAACTGTCATGCTGCCTTGCCGCAGCTGCACGAACTCGTTCTCCATCTGGCGTTGGACTGGAGGGGGTACATACTCCTCTTCGAATGCGGCACAAAAAGTCGTCCACGAGATCGCCTCCTCTCCGTGATCAAATTGGAGAGATCGTCGATGCACGTCCTACCAATCGTGCGCATTGAGGCGGAGCTGTAGTTGCGCGCAGGCGACGCGCTTTTCTTCGGGGACCTCTAGCAGAGCGAAGTGATCTTCAAGTTCGGCCAACCAATCTAGAGCTACGACTGGGTCCTCAGTCCCGTTGAATGGGGTATTGCAGACTTTCTTGAAGTGGCCAAAGTCGAAGGCAGTCACGTCCTTCTGTCTTGGAATTTGCGGCGTCTCTACTTCAAGCACGGGCTGTTCCACTGGAGTCGCTGGCATTGCCGTGGACTGGTTGGATGCCAAAGTCTGAACGATCTGCTGCAGGGTATCTACCTGCTTCTGTTGGACTGAGAATTGTGCTTCTATATTGTCTTGAAACTTGAGCTGACTCTCTTCCGCCCGCTTCTCGGCCCGTTCATGGCGAGCCTCGTCCCTTTGTTGGTTTTCCCCCAACATCCGCAATATTTGCTGAACGGGATCGATGCTTGGCATGGCTCGCTGGCTCTCTGAACTTCCCGAAGTGCCCGAACTACTTCCTTGGCGTTGCATTTCGTCCGGTGTTTGCGCTGCAGATTGCGCTGGAGCCACTCCTTTAAAAGAAGGTAAATTACATTAGGATCATAATGTATTATGGACTTATTGCATGAATGTATCTCATTTTGGCCTAGCGAGTTCAAGAGTTCGCACAGGAATTTGATCGTTAAAGGAACTTTTCCAGCACGAAGTCTAAGGAACTTTGAATCTGTGCTCTGATACCACTATGTCATGCCCCGAGGCGTCCCCCGAGTCGTGACCGCCGTGCGGGCCTGGGGTTGATACCACTATGTCACGCCCCGAGGCGTCCCCCGAGTCGTGACCACCGTGCGGGCCTGGGGTTGCGCCCGCACAAGGCTTTAAATGATTTGCATAGCAAGCACATATTCAGAGTACGCAGATAAATTGAAACACAGATTTGAATATGGAAAAGTTCTCTTTATTGATAATGAACATCTATTACAAACTCTTGAACGAGTTAGCTAATATGCCGAACGGCTTACAAAAGAGATGACTCAAAATGAGATAGCAGTCCTGTACATTACATCCCTTTATAAACTCAAAATGATAAGGACCTCATGGCTGGAGGATAGATTTGCCACGGAGCTGCATTTGTGTATGAAGAGTTGCAGGCTCCTGACTCCAAAATGCTTCGAGGGCGCGGTGAAGATGCGCCAACAGCTGGACTGGATCGGGAAGACGACTTCGGCTCCTCGCTCGGTTCGCCTTGGTGCGGAGAACCTGTTTCAACGAGGGTCAGCATATCGAAACATGCTGGTGAAGACGAGCTAGCCTGACTATACCAATCAACACGTTGTTTTAATGAAACATGCATATTTGTGGGTTTCTATCTTGCCTTAGTTTATTTACAAGTAAGCAGCGTATAGAATTTACTGAAATGAACTTGCCACCGTTCGGTGGATTTTACCTGACCGTCTGAATTACCTGCACAATACTTACCATGCCTTCCCTGCCACGGAGACACAAGTTAGTATGCAACAGGTTTAAATATACAAGAGATCACTTGGCGTGATGCCACAATGGACAATAGTCACTGGCGGAAATGGTACGCAGCGAATGAACAAGGAGCGCTACATGCCACCCCGTCCAGCATAATGGACTATACAATGGAGATTCCGTCCGGACCGGATCGGTGCTAGTGCCCCAGCGACCGTCCGCAGGAACCAATGACCTTGTGCACAAGTTGTCCGTGATCGAACAATATGTTTACTTAGTTAACAGTTCATGCTTTTGAGGCAACAAGATTACAAGACAAGTAATGTACAAGACAAGACAAGCAATGTACAAGACAAGCAATGATTTTTACCAAGCGAACAAGCATGCATTTAAGTATTCGTTTGTGAAGTTCATTGACAAGCATATAACCAAGTCTATTCTCTTTTATCTTGGTTTCTTTTATTATTACTTGGTATCGTTTGATCGGGGCAAAGAAGAATGCAAATTATTAGCTGTGAAGCTTGGAAGCAGGGCTAGCTAATCAGGTTGGTAGCCACTCACTTCGATGTTTGGAAGGAAGAAGGAAAGAGGTGCTTCACGACTCCGCTCGCAAGCCGCCTACTGCTCGTTCACCTGCACACGAACAGCTCGATTAATACTTCTTCCTCTCTTTCCAATCTCGGAATAGAAGTGCAAGTCGATGAACGAAAACAATGAAAACCATTGAAATCATTCAAGGAAAACAAGCAAATCCCAAAATCAACTCAAAGCACGAAAGCAACAAGCAACATCGAAAACCGAGGCAATAAAAGATAGCAGCGGAGAGGTCCCTCCTGACTCTGCCGCTAAGTCGATCCCGGGGGCACGGTCCACTGAATATGGGAATCGATTCCGAAGAAACAAATCCATAACGAGGACGAGTTCTTAATTCAATCTATCCCGATCGAACGATACCGTCTTGTATTTCTTAGCCGCGCTCTCCGCACCGGGAGAACGGGACGCTACAGTGTATAGGGAAACTTTGAGGAACGTTCTTTGGATCATGGATTTCGGGATAGCAACGAGCCGACCAGCAACGCAAAGTTGTGCAAGAGATCATTGCAAAGCTTAGAACTTGTGTAGCCTAGTAAGTTTGATGTCATGTATCTCATACAAGAATTACTAGAACAGTTTTGTAAAAATTATGCAGAAGTTGCGATGATGTTGGATAAGATTTGTAATGAATGACTTGGTCGAAAAGAATAAGAAAATAAGAAGAGATTATGTGGTATGTGAGAATTGAATCAAGCAGATGAACTTCGTGTCGAGGATTGAAAGTTTAATGGTATTTGTGGTGCATTCTTCGAAGCTTGACTGACTTCACTATCACTAAGTTGGCTGAAATACATGTATTTTGGGGGCACATTAAATATATGTACGATCCTGACTCAGCGATATGCTAAACTCAAACCAACTTTGCTATTGCTAAGCTTGGTTGAAATGCATATACTTGGGGGATGCCTCGAATGTGTGCACGATCCAGACTCAGCAGTTTGCGGAACTCGAATGCAGCTACAGGTAAATATGATTATATATGAATGGAACTAGTACGATTGGAAGATAGCTTAATTAAGCGATAGCGCGAGAAAGAGTTAGCGCGCAAGAGAATTTAGATTGGACGATATACAATGATTCGGGAAAATTAATAAATATAATTTGATGTTAGAGATAAAAATTAAGTCGGATTGATGATATGCAAATAACGATAAGGAAATTGATCTTGTATATAACTTAGACGTTAATTATCGGTTGAATGATGCGATATAGTGCAAAGAAATTTTCGATGGTTATATGGACAAACTCGATAAAATAGAACGCAATAAAGATTGGTAGACATGGGCTCGAGGATTCTCTAGTTGAAGAATAATAGACTTGTGATCAAAGCGAACTTAAGGAAATGATTGCTTGAAGACAGATCTTAGATCGATACAAAGAGATTGATGTTTAGGAAGATATTTGAAATACATTATGACTCAGATGAAATGAATGCATAACAAGAGATAGCTCGGTAAGTTTTGAGGATTGCTCTAGTAAATGGTTGGAGAATGAATCAAAGTCGAGGATAAGTTAGCTTAAAAATTAATGTAATTAATGTTTGATGGTTTTATGAACGAATACGTGAATCATGTAGAACGACTTAGAGAATACGATATCAAAATTATGGTTTAGAGATTTGAATCGTGACTTGGTGAACTTGACTTAGATAGATAGATAAGTAGACTTTAGCAGATTGCTTACTTCCGAGGAGATAGACTATGCAAATTGATAGGTTGGACATGCGATATCACGGGATGCATCGAGGATTGTGTTAAAATAGATTTTACGTTAGGACAACTTTGCTGAACAAACTCGTATCCCTGGCTTGAAATATTTTGTTTGGGTAGGATAATCTATGCATGATGTTAAAAATCTGAGTGATACAAGCTTGGGTAGAATACCCTGTACGAACGAATAATGGTTTGACCTTAGTTTTGGCAGTGTAGTCAAAGGCGCGCCTAAGGCGTGCCTTGCTCCTAGGCGCATGGGCAGCACCTCAGGGCATTCCGAGCAGGACACAATTCTTAAGGCGCACCTAAGACGCGCCTAGGTGCGCCTTTTTCGAGCGCCTTGGAATAGCTAAGGCGCGCCTAGGTGCGCCTTGAAAATCTTGTGAAAAAAATAACTATGTTTAGACTTTTTTTTAAATGTGGTACTGTTTTTAGACTTTTTTTGAACCGATGTACTTTTTTTTACTATTTTCTCTCTCACTCACTCAATTCAAAGTGATTGCAACCTAGATATGGGAGAATTTGAAGCACACATATTTATCAATATAGAAATCTGATATAAATATATATATATATATATATATATATATATATATATATATATATATATATATATATATATATATATATATATATATATATTTTGTGCCTCGCGTTGCTCGGGCGCGCGCCTTAAGTGCGCCTTGCGCCTCGGGCTATTTGGACCCTTTGCGCCTTGAGTGCGCCTTGCGCCTTTGACTACCTTGGTTTTGGGTGAGCATGTTACTCTGGATTTTCATATTATGGATGGTGATCGAGATTGTAACTATGGCCTGGTGAGCTGACCTAGTGGTTAGGCAGACGACCCTTTGACGAGATTTGAGTTGGTGTGATCAACCTTAGATTGCTTGGGTAAGACTTCAGTGCTAGGGTAACAATAGTTAGAATTAGGACTTGATTTTGAGATATGTTCCTTAGAAGAGTTAGTGTTCTACGTGATTGGAATAAACGATGGAAATTAGAAAATTGTCGATGGAATTACTTGAAATCGAATGGGTCGTGTAAACAAAATTATAAGTTAATATCGAGGACATGTCGGATTCGTGTTGGTGTTGAATGTATGAAATAAATCGTGGAAAACTTGGATGACGCATTGAATATGAATGAAAATTGTGTGCTTGAGAGATGTTCTCAATGGTAGTGTAATACTAAGGATTGAAATAAAATTGGAATTGACTTGGGTTTTGATCAACTCTGCTCGTGATATCATGGTGATTTCATAAGACGAGAGATATTTGATGATGAATTATTTCATAGCAAGGATTGATTGGAAATAAAAAGTAAGTATTGATAAACAGATTGGATATAATTCGATATGTGTTAGGATGGAAGTAAGTTGAAGATCATTCTTGAAAATAAACAAAAAATGGATTTTCACTTAGTTCGGATGTAGAAGATATCATTAGAATGTATATCATGTTTGGAAGAGTATGATTGTTATATGCATAAGGTATGAATAAGAGATTGGCTAAGTCTTGTTCAATGAATAAGTTTTCGAAAAGATAAAACATATAGGCGTCAAGTGATAAACTTGGAAGATAATACAAGATTTCTAGGGTGATTGAGCGATGGCTCAGGATAGAGGACTGTATATCAAATACAATTTGGATATAGATTTGAGAAATATCACATGCAAAGAATTGATGGATATTGAAGTTGAAGTTCTAAGAATTTTTGGGATGTTGGTTAGGCGTAATACTGGATTTAGTCAGGCGATACCAAGTGATTTGTTGGAATGTATTCATGACTCAGAAGTTAAGTGATAGAATGTCGAGTGGTTCGACCTAGTTTTAGTTTGTCCCTTGTATGAGCAAGTTATAGCATACACCTATATTTGAGTAGTGTAGCTCTGCGCTAGGCGCAATAGAGATTGAGGCAAGGATTTGATAGACTGCAAGGATATAGATGGACTTGGAATGGATAAAGAAACGATAAGTGTACTCGTAGATTTGAAGATAAATGTGATATGTTCAAGTTTGGAATAGAAGTTTTGTTCTTGGATGATTTCTATCTTAGTAAGTTTCGAGGACGAAATATCTTTTGAGTGGTGTATTATGTAACATCCCACTTTGCTCAGTTCTTCAAGATCGACATATCATCACTTGGACTTGGAGTTTTCAGCGGTTCACTCAGAGTCTCGCTTGGCCGAGGCAAGCACTCGTTCAGGTGGGTGGCTACGATGAACTTGTCTTTGCTTGGCCTGCACACCTAAAAATTTGGATATACATGCTAGACCGCTAGGCGATAACCTGTTGCATTCTAATAAGAATACAACGCACCTATCTAAGGTAGTAATCCCATCTTATACTGTTTGCATATAATATGGAAATGGAACTTGTATAAATGTTGGTTTCTCGGACTATCCTTTAGACTCGTGCTAGCGAAATCGCTTATGTTTTCAAGTATGGCTATGCCGCATGTTTCCTTAAAGTTATAATCGTACTGTTCAATGCTTAACTGTTTTACATGTTCGCTATGCTCGTCCCTTAATGCATGCCACAAATTAATGCACTTCATTATCTACGATTCGCTCACTTGAGACAGGAAGGCTATCAAGATAGTCATTCCGAGCCAAGTTATGGAAACATTGAAAGGCTTCGGGATCGTTGGGTCGCCAAGGCAGTTCTCGCACTAGGGAACTGCATCATGGAAAGTCAAGCTACATAAGACCATAAAATATCTGGAATCAACACTCGTTCTGTACAAAATTTGACGGCTCGGGGAGTCGATAAGTTCTGATAAGATCCTGACTTGTACCTGATAGACCCTCACTTAAACCTGTACCTGCGAGAATCTGTAATACTTGAGGATACACGCAGTCACGAAAAAAACTTGTGCACATGGAAGATTTTCGAATCTCGTTCCGCAGACGCTCGCTGGGGCACTGGGGCCGATCTGATTTAGACGAAACTTCTGAGTAGTCGTTTGCTAGGGACATGATGGGTGCAATACCCTCTTTGTATATTTTTTCTTGCCCACCATCCTTGCCTCGTAATTACATTGTCCACTATGTAATTTATGCCAGTGACCTTCTGTCATATAGATTAAGTTGACTCGATTGCGACAATCCGCGTGCGAGTCATTTCATTGCAGGCGACTGCTATGAGTAACACATCTTTATCTATATCTGTATCTGAATACCCGAGACATCTAGTATAACACCTTCACCTGAATCAGAACCCAATTATGATACTTGTCATGCCCCAATCTTCCATAAGTTCGATCGTCCTCGCTGAACGTGAATCACCACGTTATAGCGCTCCCGCAGGATAATCGTTCTTATCAGGACGTGATGCCGTACGAGCCTGGAGTTGCGCTCGCACAAGGCGATAACGTCAAACGTTATGATTATCATCAAAACGACCAAGTTGCATCGAAAGTCAAGTATTGTGTACCATGCACACATCAGAGTATACACAGCGAATCTCTCGAAGGGTCCAAATAAAAATTTCCACAAAGGAGAATGCTACAAAGGCGATGCAACACTCTTGCTCTTTCTTTTGCCCACAAAGGTACTTATCGTTTCATACATCATTTTCCATATATCCAAGCTGAGCCACTACACCTGCGTACCTGAAAGTAATGCCCACAAATGTGGGTCAGTACACAACTGTAATGGTGAGCGGGGTAAACCACTCGTCTAAACCGGCACTAAATAGATAGTAAATGCAAACAGTTATATGGTGATCTTTATACTTGAATCCTATATTCATTTCATGGCAGAAGTATGACATGTTAAGGAAAGAAGTACAACAGGTTAACCATACAAGAATTCAACTCAAGCAAATATACTAGCAGTTTATATCCAAACTCAAAAGAAAACTAAGCAGGCAATCCGTTCTACTCAAACCCGAAGTAAAGCGTGAACCTATCGAACCACATCGTACTCCAAGTCTCAATATCTATCCTCGAACCATGCCACAATCTAAGCCTCACTAATCCAATCAATGATACGCACACTCTTGCCCATGGCAAGGTGGCACCGCCGCCTACACGAAATGCACAAACTAAACCAACTCTTATCTATATGAAGTCACTGGCCAAGCCATAAAGAACTAATCTAAGGCAATTCGACCCGATCTAACGCTGAGTAGCTAGTCCGCTTGGTCATCTAGAACTGCCAGTACCGTGCCCAAAGCACGTTACCATTTGTTTCTTCCATGGCTGAACGGTCCCGGTGCTCCCGAGCCTATCCCGTTCGAGGAAACCAAATCCTATGCGCAACAGGTTGTCCGTGACCAATGCAATACTCCAACCATAGATACGATGAGAGAATTGAGCCTTCTTGCCCCACCAAACGATACTCGCCTCGATCCATCCAATGCACCATAACTATTCTCCAATAATAGTCCAAGGCACCATCTCAAGTTATCCCCATAGGCACTATGCCGCTTCTCGACACAATGCTCCGATTGGTGCAACACCCCTCGCTCCGAAAGCTCCGTGGCACAATGCCCCAATAGTGGAACAATGCGCTCTCCGATGCAGTTGTCCAATTTTTAACCACAATTGCACGCTTTGTTTGACAAAGCGTCCAACTTGATACTCGTGCACGGATGCACGCACGCTCGCTCGCTCGCTCTTCCGATGAAAAGTTTCGCTTCTCTAACCAAGATGATCCACTCAAAGCTCCAACTGCCCAATGCAAGTCCAACTCAAGCCACAATTCTATCCAACCTAACGATGCACACTTTATGTATGCCACAGTACGGTAATTCCAATGTTCCAGTTCCTAGTGTCTAAACCATTACATGTGTTCCATATTATTAGGCATGAAGAAGTATTAGAGAAGGGACATAGCCCAGTCACCAAGTCCGAATCCGCTAAGTACTCTGCCTTGTCAATACGGCCGATCCCTTGAATTCGTATCCCTCTAGGAAAATTAACCCACATGGGCCACCACCCCATGTGCATATACCAATACTAAGCAAAGCTATATATTGAGATATACACATTGATGGTTTTCCAATGTGGGACTAAAACTCCCAAAACAAAGTGGAAAATACCAACATTTGTTGATACCGATATCTGTCAATATGTAGCCCTAGTATTGTATAGATTTTTTGCATGCCTCGTCTAATACTAACGGTTACCAATACCAACTTTAGGACTCTTTTCCGGTTAATTTGGTAAAGAAAAGATACAAAAAAAAAGAAAAATTGAGAAAACAATGTCATCGACACAATGATCACGTGCGTCGAAGATCTACATGCTACAATGTGTCGATAATTTTTAATTTATCGATTTATTGTAACCATTTGATTTATCAAAGTTGTATATTTATAGATTTTCATCATCCATCAGTCTTAATATTATTCCATTCAAAGCTAATAAGAAAGAAACAAATAATAGATAAAAGATATTCCTGAACATATGAAATATTTTTTAGATTAATTTTGACTTAGTAAATGAATAAAAATCCGGAGCACCGATACGAAATCTTTGACATTGTCAAAACTATCGATACTGATTCTCATAAAAGTCAAAAACCGATCCTGATACCAATACTGCCAGTCTTTCTCGAAAGAAAGACTAATTGATCTAATCGCATTAGAAAGAAGAAATCAAGTTATCACTAAAGGAACATGATCAAACAACTGATAGATTTAGAAGTCACTGACATGAACAAAAAGAAGAACATAGTATTAATTTGAAAACCAGCTGAAGGAGAAACAAAGGATAATAATGCTTTGCTTCAGCAACTAGGCAACTTTGATAATTATTCCACTTTAATGTTCTCTAGCTTTGGAACAATCTCTCTCTCATAAGAATCATTTCTTTTGGCGAATCCCGTGAACACATTAAGCCTAACTCCAATAGTGAAGATATGCATTGATGAACAACATTGAGGACTTGCTTGTTCTAGTTTGGTAAAATAATCTTCTCTTAACATATTGCATTGCAAAATCTCTAACATCGCTTTAGGATATGCTTCCTTTTGCCCACTGTCTCAAACTTGATCTTCCTGCAAACATGGCATGGCTTTTTTTTTTCTCCCTCTTAAAGTTTCTGAAGCTATATACATCCATGAGACTATTCCTGTAGATCCATACTCTATTGTGATGGTTGTAGACATAAAACAAACCAGAAGTTAGTAAAATTTCCTTTTGTATAATGCAAATTATCGCTAGAATAACCATCATTATCTTCGAAACACTCTACATTCAAATTTCAAAGTATATTAATTCTTATTAAGTATTGATCATAATTAGGGTGGATAATGGTTCCAATAAAACAATGTGCAAAATTTTAAGACTGTCCTCTAACTTGTATGTTTACTGGTCCTTTGGATCTGGCATTGAATTATGATGCTTTAAACTCTATATAATCATATGAGAAGTGTTGTCAAATATATGGCGGGGAGTTACTGGAGATGCAATTTGGTGAGAGGTTATATTTTGATTCTGTCCATAATGTAAGGGATCAATGTAACATGTTTGCTATATAGAACACTACGCCTTCACTATCTTGAACTTCTCTAAAACCCTCTTTTAGGGGAGTTCTGCGTCTTTGTCTTCAAATAAAATCTGATGAGTTCTTGCCTACCTGAACAAGCTGGAAGGTTGAAGCTAGAAACTCAACATAGAAAAATAGTCTGAACAAATAGGAAATAAAGGTGGAGAGTGAGAAGTACTGGATAACATTTGTCAAATAATCTCGTGTTAAAATCACAATCTCACTAATATAATATGGTTCGACTATCATAACTTGATGCCATTTCATCTGCTGGTACTTTTTTTTCTTTTCTTTTTTATACTTAGGTAGAAGTTTAGAGTAGTAAGTGATAATTAATTTAGAGTAGTAAGTGATAATTCATCGAAAATGTTCCATGGGAACTTGAGCTCAGCATCCTAGATCAATATCTATCTTTTTATACTGTGAAAAACCAAGAACACACATTAGGAAATCAGACATTTGTTTGTTCTATGTAGACTCAATTTCAAACGGTCCAAAATAACCCTTTATCTGCATCCTAAATCAATATCTATCTTTTAACTGTATGTTTCAATCCAGTTAAAAGAGGGTTATGTTAGGTATGCTTGTTGGTGTTTTTTACTTTGCTTTGGGAGTTTTAGTCTCACATTGGAAAACCACCAATGTGTATATCTCAATATATAGCTTTGCTTAGTATTGGTATACGCACATGGGGGTGGCCCATGTGGGTTGACTTTCCTAGAGGGATTAAGTGTGAACCCCATTATGACAATCTTTATTTTGTCACCACCTTTGGAAAGTTCCCCTTAGGAGCTAAGCCCTCGGACTCGGGCTCAAAGGCGTAAAGTGACGTTTTGTTGGCGCACTTTGCACTTAGCACGTCAGCATCGTCGCACGGGCGCATGCTTCGTGGAGCCATACGGTCAGGTGTACATACGGCCAGGGGCCATGAGGTCAGGTGCGCATGCCGTCAGGAGTGCATGCAGCCAGGTGCGCATGCGGCCAGGAGCCCATGAGTCCAGAGGCCTTGCGACCTGGAGCTATGCAGCCAGCAAGTTAGCTTGAGCGAGTCAAGTATGGAGGTGACAGGGACTGTTGTTGGCGGCTAGGTGCGGTGCTGTCTGCTCTGTGCAGTACAGCGCACACGCGGCACAAGCGGCTCGTGGCTCTCTGTGCCACGTGGCTGCAACTTTTGGCGCCTGCGACACTGTCTGCTCTGTGCAGTACAGTGGCGCAGGCGGCTCATGCAGCCTGATTTTTTTCTCAGGCCGCATGGAAGCTGAAATCCTTTTTATATAGAGGCTCTCCTCTTTCATTTAGTGGGTTAAAAAAATTGAGAGAGAGAGAAAAAAATCGAGAGCACCAGCAGGACCTGCGGCAGTTTTTTGCATCATTCCAAAGGAATCTTTCGAATGATCCGAAGGTGATCAAGAGTGTTCCAGAAGTTCTCGTGTGAACTTGCTGTATCCTGGGGGCAGATCGTTGTATAGCATGAATCTTGTCTTGAGCTCTGGTGGTTTTGATCACCCTAGCAAGAGTTTCCTTTGTTTGTATTTATGTTCTTGTTCCCGTTCTTCTCGATGTAGCGTCTGCGAACGTAAAGAGAAGAACAATTTTCTGATTCTTGTTGTATCTACATTTTTTTTGGGTTGTCAGTTTGTAACATCTTCCTTGTTTAGTACTTCTGTGGGGTTGTGTGTCACTGTAGAGGAACTCTTGTGTGAATCTCAGTGCACCAACTTCTCTTTTGGAGTTTGTAGAGACGAACTATTGTGTGAGTCTCTACTTTGTGGCTACCTCTTCTTCTTTGATCTGACTTCGAGACTAACAATCTTAAGACAAGATCCGAGTTAGAATGGACAACCGCTCAAACTTTCTCGATACTAGCTTTCACAAGCTTGAGAAGTTTGATGGCGAACACTACAACATTTGGAAGAGGAAGTTCTCCTTGAATCTTCGTCTTGTCAAAGTTGCTTATGTGTTGGTTGATCCTGAACCTACCATTCCCAAAACTGGAGGAAGAGGGCATGAAGCAGGAAGAAAAACTTATGGCGGGGGTTATCGTCATCAAACTTACTCCAGGCTGGATCATGTTCAAAACTGACATGTACCGTAAAAAGATGGAGATCCAGCTCGAAGATCTTCTTCACTGGATTCACATTGAAGTTGAAGCCAGGGGGCAACTGAAGTTGGACTCCTTGTCCAAGCAGTTGGATAAGGCCAACATGGTACATGCTAGTGACTCTAAAAGGAAGCAAAATTTTCCTACAAGAAAAAGAATAAGGACTTCAACCGGCAGAATGTGAAGTTGGCTCAATTCAAGCCAAAGCCAAAGACTGATGTGACATGCTACAACTGTGGCAAGAAGGGTCATTACAAGAGTGATTGCAGGTCAAAGCCTAAACCGAAAGAGCAATGTGAGCTTAACCTAGTTGCTATGATTGTGCAGGTTGAGTCACATGACATGGACACTGACTGGTGGGTGGACACTGGTACATCTTGGCACGTGTGCTCTAAGAAGGAGCTGTTCGTCAAGTATGAGCCTACCTCTGAGAAAGTCTCGATGGCGGATAAGTCTCAAGTTGCAGTGCTGGGGATCAGAACGGTAGTGCTAAAGCTGACTTCTGGAAAGTCACTTACACTGGAGAATGTGAAACACATACCAATAATCGCCAAAAATATGGTTTCTGGGAGTCTGTTGTGCAAGGCGGGCCTGAGGATGGATATTAATGTCGGTCAGATGGTGATGTCCTAGAAAGGAACATACTTCGGAAAAGCTTTCTGTACCGAAGGAATGTTAAAACTGCAGCTTGTAACTCCTTCTGTTTATATCAATGCAGTCTCTACTTCTGGTTATTCACTTGAGTTGTGGCATAATAGACTAGGACATGTGCATTGTAAACACATTAACAAGATGTCTAGTCTAGGCCTTATCTCCAAATGTGGGTATAAGGAGGTGGAGAAATGTGAAGTCTGTGCGCAGACGAAGATCGTCAGGAAGCCGTTCAGAAGAGTGAATCGAAGCACAGATCTTCTGGAGTTGGTACACTCAGATATCTGTGACTTCAAGCAATTATCCACAAAATCCAGAATAAAGTATTTTATCACTTTCATTGACGATTTCTCGAAGCACGCATTCGTATATCTTCTCAAGATGAAATACGAAGCGTTCGAGAAGTTCAAGGACTTCAAGGCTGAAGCAGAACGTCAAACAGGTCAACAACTCAAAAGACTCAAAAGCGATCGAGATGGAGAATATCGTTCCTTGGAATTCACATCGTTCTGCAAAGAGCAGAGAATTGTCAACGAAATGACTGCTCCATATTCTTTCCAATCTAATGGTGTAGCAGAAAGGAACAACAGGACGCTGACAGAGATAATGAACTCCATGTTGCTGACAGCAGGACTTCCAAAGTGCTTTCGGGGAGAAGCAACGCTTACGGCTACGTTTATTTTGAATATAGTACCGTTCATGACATCTGGCATTACTCCTCATGAACTCTGGTTCGAGGTTAGACCATATAGTATCCCGCTCCACGTAGGCACTATGTACAAGTGATATCGCTTTGCTTGCTCGAGTGAAAGTCTTCTCGGAGAGTTTCCGATCGAAACAAAGACGATTGATATAAGTGAGTGGGAAGAACTTCATTCTCTGATTCTTGTACGCCTTAATAATGAATCCGAGTTTTTGCAATGATTGTTTGCTTAATAAGATAATGTTCGCATTGAGAATGATAGAACGAGAACTTGCATGCTTAACAAGAGAACTTGTATGCTTGTCTAAAAAGAGACTGAACTTTGCTATGCTTAGTAAAAGATAGAAAAAAGTGTTGCATGCTTAGTTACACCGACACCGCTATCAAACGAACCCTTGCCATGATAATAAGATAAGTAAAGGAATCGCTTGAACAAGTCCCTTTGTCATATGCTAAGTAAGAGTAGAATTGTATGACTTAGTAAAAGAGATAGAAGAACTACTATCATGCTTGCATACTTAGAGTTTTCTCGCCCGTTTCCTATCGTACTGAAAAAGATAGATATTGCATGCTAGTTGTTATGAAATCGATATCGTGCTTGCTAATATTGTTTCGATTGCCTGTTTTGCTATATTGAACTGCTATAAGTCTTTGATTCATATAAGCATAAACTAATAGTTCGCCCTGAGGTACGGTTCTTGTGATCTAGTGGGGTGTGCTATTAGTTGTGTAAAAAAGATATGTTTTGCCCGACAAGATATGTTTTGCTTGACCTTATATGTTTTGTTTGATCATTTGCTTGTTTGCATTATAGATAATTCATGTGATTGCATTGGTCTCGGACAACTTGTGCATAAGGTCTTATCTCTCGAACGGTTCCTGGGGCACTGGAAATCGCTCGGTCCGGAAGAAATTTTTATTTCACCCCGAGGATACGGTCCTACGGGGTCTAGTGGGATAATGTGTCTATTAGTATTTTACGGAACCCATGATGTCACAGCTGCTAGTACTTGTGTGTTGGTGAAGAGCTGAACCTTGAGTCACAGCTGCCGACACATGTGCGTGCTAGTGAAGAGCTGAACCTTGGGTCACCGCTGCTAATCATGGGGCTACCCATGGACCATCATGTAGTTAGGGCGCATGCTAGGCTAGCCTTCTTGCATACCTAATTATTTGATGCAGAGACGGACATGGAATAGAACATATATGTTTATGCAATTATTGCTAACTTGTATGCCTGTTGTAGGGATAACTGTTCGGCAAGGGGTAAGAAACACGAAGAGTATATATATATCCTGCTTGTTCATTTTGTCTGCATCATGGAGCTTATCTGATAGTGTTTCATGCATTCACATCGATTGGACAATGGCTATTAGTGCAGAGCTGAACCTTGGTCCCAGCTGCTATTATGTTAGTGAAGAGCAATCATGAATCACATCTGCTAATAGCATCAGATAAAAGAGTTATCAGTTAGCTGGATTACCGCTACTGATCCTGAGTTTCTCGGGGACCAAAATCATATAGATAGTTTACCTTGTTTGCTTGATAGAATGATAAGTCCACTTGATGCACTTGTCTTGATTCAGGATAAACAAGTCTACTAGAGATAACTTTTGTTCCTAAGAGATCGAATATGGCTCACGATACATGCTGTACACTGTACGATAAAATATTGTCCCTATAGCTTGCTTGTATGTATTGAATATGAAAACTGGTTTCAAAGACATATTTTTGAAAAGATGTAAACTGACTATAATCATGTGCTGCATGAAATAAACCTAGGTAAAAGTAGCAAGATCACTAGTAATGTAATATTTTGCTACATGCTTACTTAGTGTTGGTTTCAGGAAATGTTGCTTCTGTTCGTTGATTTTATACTTACCAGTACTTTCTCCAAAGTGCTGACATACCAACAGTTTGCTTGTTTGCAGGTGTTGGATCGTCCGAAGAAGCGATAGCCGTGCCTCATCCCCAGGACCCAAAAATCTGGAGTCGATGCCTTGAGCCGTATCGAGTTGTACTTTAAGCTGCATTTGTATAAAGAGATGTAATGTATGGAACAATGTTATTGTATTCGAGAAAGTGCTTGAGCGAATTGTAATCTCGGCCAAGTGCAGCTTGTATCACATCTTGATTATCAATAAAGAGCTTGTCTCCTTATGCCATTGTGTTCTTTACTTTTATGCAATATTGTGTCGTTTCTCCCGTCTTGAATAGCTTACTTGCCCTTGTTCAAGCTTTTGCCTTGTGCAAGCGCAACTTAGGCTTGCATGACATCATATCCCAGGCGAGGATGATCGGTCCCGCAAGGACCCAAGCGAGGACGAATGCCCCCCTGCGGGATCGGGGAGTGACAAACCCAACTTGAATGTCATTCGAGTGTGGGAGCATCTGGAGTATGTGAAGCTTCCAGACCTCAAGATTCAGAAGCTGGGACGAGAACTACGAAGACTATATTTCTGGGCTATGTTGATAAGAGCGATGCTCGGAGGTTCCTTGATATCGAATCTAATCATATCATAGAATCTCGCGATGCGAAATTTTTTGAAGACAAGTTTGCTAGGCATAAGAATGTTGTTCTCGAGGATGTCCCGGAGAATTTTGCTAGCACGGACGAGGGAAGTACCTCTCAGAGAGAAGTAGCCCAAGAGTCATCAGTTAGCTGGATTACCGCTACTGATCCTGAGTTTCTCGGGGACCAAAATCATATAGATAGTTTACCTTGTTTGCTTGATAGAATGATAAGTCCAATTGATGCACTTGTCTTGATTCAGGACGAACAAGTCTACTAGAGATAACTTTTGTTCCTAAGAGATCGAATATGGCTCACGATACATGCTGCATACTGCACGATAGAACATTGTCCCTATAGCTTGCTTGTATGTATTGAATATGAAAAATGGTTTCAAAGACATATTTTCGAAAAGATGAAACTGACTATAATCCCGTGCTGCATGAAATAAACTTAGGTAAAAGTAGCAAGATCACTAGTAATGTAATGTTTTGCTACATGCTTACTTAGTGTTGGTTTCGGGAAATATTGCTTCTGTTCGTTGATTTTATACTCACCAGTACTTTTTCCAAAGTGCTGACCTGTAACGCCCCGCAACCGCTCGGAGCGTTACGCTGAGTCGGACTGAATGAATCGAATGCTGGTTACATTCGAAATGTCAGATTTCGGGAAGAAGGATTAATCGAGTTGGTTTCAATGTGCAGATGGCTAGCGGGATCGATGGAAATCAGGTGTTAGTTCAGAACAGTACTGAATAGCTGGATGGAAACGATAATGCCGTCTTCCTTAGTCCGATCGGTCGAATGATTTGGAGAGCATGGCCTGCTCGCACGGTCATACCAGTTGAGTAGAGCGCGCTTGCATCGGACCACGGGTTCAAGGGATTGGCCGTATCGGCAGGACAGGATACCTAACGGATTCGAACATTGTGAGTGGGCTCTTTCCCTTCTCCTCTACTCCTTCATGCCTAATAATATGGAAACACATAAAAGACTTGAAACACTTGGGCTGAAACATTGGGAATCACTACACTGAGGCGTGCATAGAGTGTACGCCATTGGCTTGGTAGGATTGTGGCTTGATATGGTTTACGCGTTGGATAGTTGGAGCTAGAGTTGGAATATTACATTTGAGGCAGTTGGTTGGATACTTGGGATTATGCTGGGACGGTTGGAAATATACAAGTTGGAATGATACAATTGAGGCAATGGGAACATTGGGATTATCGGGATTCGGGCGAGCGAGCGTGCATCCGTGCACGAGTATCACTTGGTCGCTTTGTCTTGCAAAGCGAGCAGTTGTGGTTCGAAACCGAACAACTGCATCGGCGCGGGCATTGTGCTTCTTTTGGGGCATTGTGCCATGGGTTAGCTTTGAGCATAGGTGTTGCACCAATTTAGATTGTGTTGAGAAGAGGCTTCGTGCCTATGAAACACTTGATATTTTGATGCCTCGGGCTATATTTTGAGGTCGAGATTTGGGTTCTTGGAAGGACATGTTGGAAGAATGGTTATGGATGTGTTGGTTGGATTATTGATAGAACGAGTCTAGGATCGCTTGGTGGGGCGAGAATGTTCGATCCTCTCGTCATACCTACGTGTCTGCATAGTCACGGACAACCTGGGTGGCACAGGGTTTGGTTTCCTCGAACGGGTGCTCCGGGGCACCGGGACCGTTCGGCCATGGAGGAGACAATTTGGGTAACGCGTCTTGGGCGCGGTGCCAGCGGTTGGATGCGATTCAGGTGGGTTAGCTACTTAGCGCTATTTCGAATAGAACCGCATTTGATCTGTCCGATCAACGTCCTTTATGGCCTTTGGCCAGTGACTTCATATAAGAGTAGATGTTGGCTTGCTTTACTTTGGTTGGTTTGTGCATCGTGTAGGCGCGGCCACCTTGCCTCGGCAAGAGTGTGCACTCGAGAGTGGGATATATAAACTTTGGTTGAGAATGGATAATGAGGCGAGACTGATGGTTCGATATGTTATCGTGCAAGCGATGACATTGAGTTAGACGGGTCGGCTTTATATAAACTGCTTGTCGTTTGGTTTGAGATTGAATGCTAGCATGCTTAAACAGCTTTACTGCTTTCCTTAACATGTCATCCATATGCCATGAAATGAATCTAGGATTCAACTAGAAAGATCACCATATAACTGTTTGCATTCACTATTTTACTTAGTGTCGGCTTAGGCGAGTGGGTTACCCCGCTCACCAGTACGGTTGTGTATTGACCCACGTTTGTGGACAATATTTCAGGTACGCAGGCGTAGTGGCGCTGCTTGGATATACGGGACATGATGTATGAACTGTAAGTACCTTTGTGGGCTAGAGAAAAGAGCAAGAGTATTTCATCGCCTTCGTGGCCTTGTCTTCGATGAGGCATTTCATTTGACCCTATCGTGAGCTTCGCTGCGTATTACTCTGATTGTGTGCTTGGTACACAATACTTGACTTCTGCTGCAACTTGGTTGTTTCAATGATAACATTTGGTGTTTGACAACATTGCCTTGTACGAGCGCAACTCCAGGCTCGTACGGCATCACGTCCCGATCAGAACGATGGTCCTGCGGGAGAGCTGTAAATATGGTGATTCACGTTCAGCGGGGACTATCGAGCTTGCGGAAGATTGGGGCGTGACAGATTGGTATCAGAGCGCCTGGTTCATTTTCTCGGACTTGGTCCTTCGCTTCATCACAAACTCTAAATAGCTTCCGCATGTCGTCTAGCTCTTGACTCTACTCGGTGCCGCATCGGATGTTTCATGCAATAAGTCTATTTATTGCTAGTTGTGGCTGCATATTATTCTTTGTTGGGTTGCCTTGGTTGGTTTTCGTAGGATCGCTTAGTCTCGTTAGGCGTTGTTGCATTTGTGCAACAAGTGTGGGCTTTCGTTGGGTTGGCTTGGCTTATCATCTGGGAGTTCTGATTTCCTCAATGGATCAGTTGGTTGGCTAACGAGATTTGGTTATGCAGCATGTTGTGAGTAGAGACATCGATTTGAGAATAGATCGTTGCACGAGTTGCTCGTCTAGCGACTGTGTTGGATAGAAGCTGGAAATTTGGCTGTGGCGCATCGGTTGAGCATGTTTGAGTTTGGCTCGGGAATATATGGATAAGTTGGTACGAGTTGCTCGTACAACAAAAGTGTGAAACCGTTGGGTATTGAGTTGGACTATTTGGAAGACAATCATTGTACGATTGCTCGTGTTGAGAAGGTATCAGACGGGTTGAGAAACAGTTGGATAATGCAAAGCGTTGCCTGAGTTTTGTGTCAGACTCGAATTGGGAAAGGCATGATTATGCATAAGGGATGGTTCGAACGGATCTTGGATTCGTGCAGGAAATCGTAATATGAGTAGCGACTTGATTCAGAGTGGTATATGGGATACCACATTTTGAGCAAGGTATTGGAAATATTTTGGTTGGACATCTATGGGAATTGCCTGAACGGACTCGTGAAACGAGAATACAAGTTGGTTGGTGCACGTTGGTTGAGTTGGGAAGAATAAAAATGGAGCAAGCGAATATTGAGTTGAGCATATCGTGAACGGACTGATGCAAATGAAAGTATCGTTGGGCTTACGTGATGGACGAGATCGGAACGAACAACTGGGATGCGCTTGAACGAGCAATGGGTGAATCAAATGATAGCGAGCACAAACTACGATTTTGGGCGACACATTTGAGCTGTTGGTTGAGCAAAGAAGCACGATATTGGTCTGGAAGGATTTTGGATATTGCTGCTCGAGAAGTTGACTCAGGTTTAGCGGAAGTAGAATTTTGGGCAAGCTAGTGCAACTATGGTAGACGGATTCTCCGGAAGACGTGGACGGATTGAGGCAACAACTAAAGGCAAGAATTTATGGCGGACAGACTTTTGAAGATAGCTAAACTTGGGAGCAACGTCGGAGCAAATCACTGTGCTGCTCGAGTAAGTTGGACGTGCATTGTGGAACGTGGCAAACGGATAGGAATTGGAGCAAGTCTGGAGTTTCGAGAATCATTGCAGTGGTAGTGCAAGAAGACGAACATGGCAATTCAGAAATTTGATGGATTCAGGGCAGAACGATGGATTGATGGAAGACGGTTTCAACGAGCACAGTTCTCGAGTTGTGGCTTGGATAGATAGCAAGACTCTAGGTGGTTAAGCAGCATTAGTTGACAGATCAGCAGAGGTAGTGCACGAGTTCTCGGATTCGGAAGTTCGCTCGGATGGAATGGTTGGATTTTGATTTGGATTTGCAGATGAGATATAGCATGGTTTATAGTAACTGTCCATCGTGATGATTACAATTATCGAGCATAGCTTCGGGACAGCTGACCCTAGCGACTTGTCCGCCAGATCGGAGATTGAATATGGTAAACCCATAGAACGACCCTTGAGGCGGCGTATTTGGGAATGCGTCGAGGGCAGATGTGAGCAATGAGATTTAGCTTATTGACTGAGTGTTGGATTTGAGAGACTCTTGGGATAGCCTTCAGCTGAAGATGCAGCCAGAAGATCGAAGCGATGGTGGAAGTAGCCTTGTCAACTGATGAGATTCAGAGTCGCAGATTTTTATCGATGGCATCGCCTCTGACTCATCGTGCCCTGGAAGGGAATAGCATTCATATGAATTGACGACTGTGAAACTAGCTCGTGAAGTTAAAGCAGCGGCTCGTTCAGATCAAATCTTTGCGAATACTGGAAGGGACAGATGTGCTTCAGATTTACAAGATGTCTCAAAACTTAGTCTGGGAAGCGTGCTCATTCGGAAGGCGAAGGTGATATCCTATGCTTCAAGGCAGTGGAAGCAGCGCGAAGAACTATTTCATGCGCAACCTAAGAATTGTGGCGAGTGTGTCCACGTTGAAATCGTGGCGATACAAATTCCTTTGGCGTGGCGGCGAGATCTTCGTGGATCACACGAACCTCAATATAGATGTTCACCCTGTGAGATATTGAGATGGCAAGAAATGTGTTGGACTGAGCTGATCTAAGCAAGTTGATATTTGGGTAAGTCGCATAGCTGGGGTAGATCAGTTGTGAGAATCGTTCGGTGCACGAGATAATATTTGGAGATGTTGCTAGTACTGATTTCAGAAATAGTGGGATGGATTGAGCTGGAACACGAACTGATTGAGTCGGTGGAAAATCTGCATAATTGAGAATAGTTCTCGAGCGAATGTGTTGGAATGGAAATCATGATTTGGTCCAATTGGGAGCAAAGCAAATGGATGCCTCGGACATAAAGATACCCTTGTAACTTGTTCAAATTTGCTATCGCAAAGCTCGGCTGAAATGCATGTATTTTAGGGACGCCTTAAATATATGTACGATCCAAAACTAAGCGATACGAGAAATTCGGGTTGAGCTGCAAGGAGGATGTGGGAATTCGTAAAATTTATTCGAGCGTTCAGCAGAACGAGATATTGTGTCAGAAATAGTGAATATGAGAGTTGTATAGAGCAGATCTATGGAATTGGATTGTGGCATGCAAGTGAGGAATGAGTACCAACACGGTTCGTGGACGAACCTGATTCTAAGTGGTATATTATGTAACGCCCCGCAACCGTTCGGAGCGTTACGCTGAGTCGGACTGAATGAATCGAATGCTGGTTACATTCAAAATGTCAGATTTCGGGAAGAAGGATTAATCGAGTTGGTTTCAATGTGCAGATGGCTAGCGGGATCGATGGAAATCAGGTGTTCGTTCAGAACAGTACTGAATAGCTGGATGGAAACGATAATACCGTCTTTCTTAGTCCGATCGGTCGGATGATTTGGAGAGCACGGCCTGCTCGCACGGTCATACCAGTTGAGTAGAGCGCGCTTGCATCGGACCACGGGTTCAAGGGATTGGCCGTATCGGCAGGACAGGATGCCTAACGGATTCGAACATTGTGAGTGGGCTCTTTCCCTTCTCCTCTACTCCTTCATGCCTAATAATATGGAAACACGTAAAAGGCTTGAAACACTTGGGCTGAAACATTGGGAATCACTACACTGAGGCGTGCATAGAGTGTACGCCATTGGCTTGGTAGGATTATGGCTTGATATGGTTTACGCGTTGGATAGTTGGAGCTAGAGTTGGAATATTACATTTGAGGCAGTTGGTTGAATACTTGGGATTATGCTGGGACGGTTGAAAATATACAAGTTGGAATGATACAATTGAGGCAATGGGAACATTGGGATTATCGGGATTCGGGCGAGCGAGCGTGCATCCGTGCACGCGTATCACTTGGTCGCTTTGTCTTGCAAAGCGAGCAGTTGTGGTTCGAAACCGAACAACTGCATCGGCGCGGGCATTGTGCCTCTTTTGGGGCATTGTGCCATGGGTTAGCTTTGAGCATAGGTGTTGCACCAATTTAGATTGTGTTGAGAAGAGGCTTCGTGCCTATGAAACACTTGATATTTTGATGCCTCGGGCTATGTTTTGAGGTCGAGATTTGGGTTCTTCGAAGGACATGTTGGAAGAATGGTTATGGATGTGTTGGTTGGATTATTGATAGAACGAGTCTAGGATCGCTTGGTGGGGCGAGAATGTTCGATCCTCTCGTCATACCTACGTGTCTGCATAGTCACGGACAACCTGGGTGGCACAGGGTTTGGTTTCCTCGAACGGGTGCTCCGGGGCACCGGGACCGTTCGGCCATGGAGGAGACAATTTGGGTAACGCGTCTTGGGCGCGGTGCCAGCGGTTGGATGCGATTCAGGTGGGTTAGCTATTTAGCACTGTTTCGAATAGAACCGCATTTGATCTGTCCGATCAACGTCCTTTATGGCCTTTGGCCAGTGACTTCATATAAGAGTAGATGTTGGCTTGCTTTACTTTGGTTGGTTTGTGCATCGTGTAGGTGCGGCCACCTTGCCTCGGCAAGAGTGTGCACTCGAGAGTGGGATATATAAACTTTGGTTGAGAATGGATAATGAGGCGAGACTGATGGTTCGATATGTTATCGTGCAAGCGATGACATTGAGTTAGACGGGTCGGCTTTATATAAACTGCTTGTCGTTTGGTTTGAGATTGAATGCTAGCATGCTTAAACTGCTTTACTGCTTTCCTTAACATGTCATCCATATGCCATAAAATGAATCTAGGATTCAACTAGAAAGATCACCATATAACTGTTTGCATTCACTATTTTACTTAGTGTCGGCTTAGGCGAGTGGGTTACCCCGCTCACCAGTACGGTTGTGTACTGACCCACGTTTGTGGACAATATTTCAGGTACGCAGGCGTAGTGGCGCTGCTTGGATATACGGGACATGATGTATGAACTGTAAGTACCTTTGTGGGCTAGAGAAAAGAGCAAGAGTATTTCATCGCCTTCGTGGCCTTGTCTTCGATGAGGCATTTCATTTGACCCTATCGTGAGCTTCGCTGCGTATTACTCTGATTGTGTGCTTGGTACACAATACTTGACTTCCGCTACAACTTGGTTGTTTCAATGATAACATTTGGTGTTTGACAACATTGCCTTGTACGAGCGCAACTCCAGGCTCGTACGGCATCACGTCCCGATCAGAACGATGGTCCTGCGGGAGAGCTGTAAACATGGTGATTCACGTTCAGCGGGGACTATCGAGCTTGCGGGAGATTGGGGCGTGACAGATTGGTATCAGAGCGCCTGGTTCATTTTCTCGGACTTGGTCCTTCGCTTCATCACAAACTCTAAATAGCTTCCGCGTGTCGTCTAGCTCTTGACTCTACTCGGTGCCGCATCGGATGTTTCATGCAATAAGTCTATTTATTGCTAGTTGTGGCTGCATATTATTCTTTGTTGGATTGCCTTGGTTGGTTTTCGTAGGATCGCTTAGTCTCGTTAGGCGTTGTTGTATTTGTGCAACAAGTGTGGGCTTTCGTTGGGTTGGCTTGGCTTATCATCTGGGAGTTCTGATTTCCTCAATAGATCAGTTGGTTGGCTAACGAGATTTGGTTATGCAGCATGTTGTGAGTAGAGATATCGATTTGAGAATAGATCGTTGCACGAGTTGCTCGTCTAGCGACTGTGTTGGATAGAAGTTGGAAATTTGGCTGTGGCGCATCGGTTGAGCAGGTTTGAGTTTGGCTCGGGAATATATGGATAAGTTGGTACGAGTTGCTCGTACAACAAAAGTGTGAAACCGTTGGGTATTGAGTTGGACTATTTGGATGACAATCATTGCACGATTGCTCGTGTTGAGAAGGTATTAGACGGGTTGAGAAACAGTTGGATAATGCAAAGCGTTGCCTGAGTTTTATGTCAGACTCGAATTGGGAAAGGCATGATTATGCATAAGGGATGGTTCGAACGGATCTTGGATTCGTGCAGGAAATCGTAATGTGAGTAGCGACTTGATTCAGAGTGGTATATGGGATACCACATTTTGAGCAAGGCATTGGAAATATTTTGGTTGGACATCTATGGGAATTGCCTGAACGGACTCGTGAAACGAGAATACAAGTTGGTTGGTGCACGTCGGTTGAGTTGGGAAGAATAAAAATGGAGCAAGCAAATATTGAGTTGAGCATATCGTGAACGGACTGATGCAAATGAAAGTATCGTTGGGCTTAAGTGATGGACGAGATTGGAACGAACAACTGGGATGCGCTTGAACGAGCAATGGGTGAATCAAATGATAGCGAGCACGAACTACGATTTTAGGCGACACATTTGAGCTGTTGGTTGAGCAAAGAAGCACGATATTGGTCTGGAAGGATTTTGGATATTGCTGCTCGAGAAGTTGACTCAGGTTTAGCGGAAGTAGAATTTTGGGCAAGCTAGTGCAACTATGGTAGACGGATTCTCCGGAAGACGTGGACGGATTGAGGCAACAACTAAAGGCAAGAATTTATGGCGGACAGACTTTTGAAGATAGCTAAACTTGGGAGCAACGTCGGAGCAAATCACTGTGCTGCTCGAGTAAGTTGGACGTGCATTGTGGAACGTGGCAAACGGATAGGAATTGGAGCAAGTCTGGAGTTTCGAGAATCATTGCAGTGGTAGTGCAAGAAGACGAACATGGCAATTCAGAAATTTGATGGATTCAGGGCAGAACGATGGATTGATGGAAGACGGTTTCAACGAGCACAGTTCTCGAGTTGTGGCTTGGATAGATAGCAAGACTCTAGGTGGTTAAGCAGCATTAGTTGACAGATCAGCAGAGGTAGTACACGAGTTCTCGGATTCGAAAGTTCGCTCGGATGGAATGGTTGGATTTTGATTTGGATTTGCAGATGAGATATAGCATGGTTTATAGTAACTATCCATCGTGATGATTACAATTATCGAGCGTAGCTTCGGGACAGCTGACCCTAGCGACTTGTCCGCCAGATCGGAGATTGAATATGGTAAACCCATAGAACGACCCTTGAGGCGGCGTATTTGGGAATGCGTCGAGGGCAGATGTGAGCAATGAGATTTGGCTTATTGACTGAGTGTTGGATTTGAGAGACTCTTGGGATAGCCTTCAGCTGAAGATGCAGCCAGAAGATCGAAGCGATGGTGGAAGTAGCCTTGTCAACTGATGAGATTCAGAGTCGCAGATTTTTATCGATGGCATCGCCTCTGACTCATCGTGCCCTGAAAGGGAATAGCATTCATATGAATTGACGACTGTGAAACTAGCTCGTGAAGTTAAAGCAGCGGCTCATTCAGATCAAATCTTTGCGAATACTGGAAGGGACAGATGTGCTTCAGATTTACAAGATGTCTCGAAACTTAGTCTGGGAAGCGTGCTCATTCGGAAGGCGAAGGTGATATCCTATGCTTCGAGGCAGTGGAAGCAGCGCGAAGAACTATTTCATGCGCAACCTAAGAATTGTGGCGAGTGTGTCCACGTTGAAATCGTGGCGACACAAATTCCTTTGGCGTGGCGGCGAGATCTTCGTGGATCACACGAACCTCAATATAGATGTTCACCCTGTGAGATATTGAGATGGCAAGAAATATGTTGGACTGAGCTGATCTAAGCAAGTTGATATTTGGGTAAGTCGCATAGCTGGGGTAGATCAGTTGTGAGAATCGTTCGGTGCACGAGATAATATTTGGAGATATTGCTAGTACTGATTTCAGAAATAGTGGGATGGATTGAGCTGGAACACGAACTGATTGAGTCGGTGGAAAATCTGCATAATTGAGAATAGTTCTCGAGCGAATGTGTTGGAATAGAAATCGTGATTTGGTCCAATTGAGAGGAAAGCAAATGGATGCCTCGGACATAAAGATACCCTTGTAACTTGTTCAAATTTGCTATCGCAAAGCTCGGCTAAAATGCATGTATTTTAGGGACGCCTTAAATATATGTACGATCCAAAACTAAGCGATACGAGAAATTCGGGTTGAGCTGCAAGGAGGATGTGGGAATTCGTAAAATTTATTCGAGCGTTCAGCAGAACGAGATATTGTGTCAGAAATAGTGAATATGAGAGTTGTATAGAGCAGATCTATGGAATTGGATTGTGGCATGCAAGTGAGGAATGAGTACCAACACGGTTCGTGGACGAACCTGATTCTAAGTGGTATATTATGTAACGCCCCGCAACCGCTCGGAGCGTTACGCTGAGTCGGACTGAATGAATCGAATGCTGGTTACATTCAAAATGTCAGATTTCGGGAAGAAGGATTAATCGAGTTGGTTTCAATGTGCAGATGGCTTGCGGGATCGATGGAAATCAGGTGTTCGTTCAGAACAGTACTGAATAGCTGGATGGAAACGATAATGCCGTCTTCCTTAGTCCGATCGGTCGGATGATTTGGAGAGCACGGCCTGCTCGCACGGTCATACCAGTTGAGTAGAGCGCGCTTGCATCGGACCACGGGTTCAAGGGATTGGCCGTATCGGCAGGACAGGATGCCTAACGGATTCGAACATTGTGAGTGGGCTCTTTCCCTTCTCCTCTACTCCTTCATGCCTAATAATATGAAAATACGTAAAAGGCTTGAAACACTTGGGCTGAAACATTGGGAATCACTACACTGAGGCGTGCATAGAGTGTACGCCATTGGCTTGGTAGGATTGTGGCTTGATATGGTTTACGCGTTGGATAGTTGGAGCTAGAGTTGGAATATTACATTTGAGGCAGTTGGTTGAATACTTGGGATTATGCTGGGACGGTTGGAAATATACAAGTTGGAATGATACAATTGAGGCAATGGGAACATTGGGATTATCGGGATTCGGGCGAGCGAGCGTGCATCCGTGCACGAGTATCACTTGGTCGCTTTGTCTTGCAAAGCGAGCAGTTGTGGTTCGAAACCGAACAACTGCATCGGCGCGGGCATTGTGCCTCTTTTGGGGCATTGTGCCATGGGTTAGCTTTGAGCATAGGTGTTGCACCAATTTAGATTGTGTTGAGAAGAGGCTTCGTGCCTATGAAACACTTGATATTTTGATGCCTCGGGCTATGTTTTGAGGTCGAGATTTGGGTTCTTGGAAGGACATGTTGGAAGAATGGTTATGGATGTGTTGGTTAGATTATTGATAGAACGAGTCTAGGATCGCTTGGTGGGGCGAGAATGTTCGATCCTCTCGTCATACCTACGTGTCTGCATAGTCACGGACAACCTGGGTGGCACAGGGTTTGGTTTCCTCGAACGGGTGCTCCGGGGCACCGGGACCGTTCGGCCATGGAGGAGACAATTTGGGTAACGCGTCTTGGGCGCGGTGCCAGCGGTTGGATGCGATTCAGGTGGGTTAGCTACTTAGCGCTGTTTTGAATAGAACCGTATTTGATCTGCGCGATCAACGTCCTTTATGGCCTTTGGCCAGTGACTTCATATAAGAGTAGATGTTGGCTTGCTTTACTTTTATTGGTTTGTGCATCGTGTAGGCGCGGCCACCTTGCCTCGGCAAGAGTGTGCACTCGAGAGTGGGATATATAAACTTTGGTTGAGAATGGATAATGAGGCGAGACTGATGGTTCGATATGTTATCGTGCAAGCGATGACATTGAGTTAGACGGGTCGGCTTTATATAAACTGCTTGTCGTTTGGTTTGAGATTGAATGCTAGCATGCTTAAACTGCTTTACTGCTTTCCTTAACATGTCATCCATATGCCATGAAATGAATCTAGGATTCAACTAGAAAGATCATCATATAACTATTTGCATTCACTATTTTACTTAGTGTCGGCTTAGGCGAGTGGGATACCCCGCTCACCAGTACGGTTGTGTACTGACCCACGTTTGTGGACAATATTTTAGGTACGCAGGCGTAGTGGCGCTGCTTGGATATACGGGACATGATGTATGAACTGTAAGTACCTTTGTGGGCTAGAGAAAAGAGCAAGAGTATTTCATCGCCTTCGTGGCCTTGTCTTCGATGAGGCATTTCATTTGACCCTATCGTGAGCTTCGCTGCGTATTACTCTGATTGTGTGCTTGGTACACAATACTTGACTTCCGCTGCAACTTGGTTGTTTCCATGATAACATTTGGTGTTTGACAACATTGTCTTGTACGAGCGCAACTCCAGGCTCGTACGGCATCACGTCCCGATCAGAACGATGGTCCTGCGGGAGAGCTGTAAACATGGTGATTCACGTTCAGCGGGGACTATCGAGCTTGCGGGAGATTGGGGCGTGACATGACCCACCAACAGTTTGCTTGTTTGCAGGTGTTGGATCGTCCGAAGAAGCGATAGCCGTGCCTCATCCCCAGGACCCGAAAATCTGGAGTCGATGCCTTGAGCCGTATCGAGGTGTGCTTTGAGCTGCATTTGTATAAAAAGATGTAATTTATGGAACGATGTTATTGTATTCGAGAAAGTGCTTGAGCGAATTGTAATCTCGGCCAAGTACAGCTTGTATCACATCTTGATTATCAATAAAGAGCTTGTCTCCTTATGCCATTGTGTTCTTTACTTTTATGCAATATTGTGTCGTTTCTCCCGTCTTGAATAGCTTACTTGCCCTTGTTCAATCTTTTATCTTGTGCAAGCGCAACTTAGACTTGCACGACATCATACCCCAGGCAAGGATGATCGGTCCCGCAAGGACCCAAGCGAGGACGAACGCCCCCCTGCGGGATCGGGGAGTGACAGACCCAACTTGAATGTCATTCGAGTGTGGGAGCATCTGGCGTATGTGAAGCTTCCAGACCTCAAGATTCAGAAGCTGGGACGAGAACTACGATATTTCTGGGCTATGTTAATAAGAGCGATGCTCGGAGGTTCCTTGATATCGAATCTAATCATATCATAGAATCTCGCGATGCAGAATTTTTTGAAGACAAGTTTGCTAGGCATAAGAATGTTGTTCTCGCGGATGTCCCGAAGAATTTTGCTAGCACGGACGAGGCAAGTACCTCCCAGAGAGAAGTAGCCCAAGAAGGAGTTATCGTTGATAAGACAATATTTGAACCAGAACCCGCTGAGCCGAGGGCAAAGTGAGTGAGGAGGTCGAAGGACTTCAGAGAAGACTTTGTTACCTATCATGTGGAAGCTGATCTGCTTACCTATGATGAGACAATGAAGACCAAAGATGCTATTTTCTGGAAAGAGGTTATCCATGACGAGTTTGACTCGATAACTTCTAATAATACTTGGAAGTTAGTCGATCTGCCTGAAGGAGCTAAACCCATCTGATGCAAGTGAATCTTTAAGAAGAAGATGAAAGCAAATGAAACTTTTGACAAGTTCAAGGCCAAGCTAGTAGTCAAGGGGTTTCTCAGATACAGGGGGTTGACTACTTTGATACCTATCCTCCCATTGCATGAATGACTACTATCAGGATGCTGATTGATCTAGGTGCTATTCATAGAATGGGGATTCATCAGTTGGACGTCAAGACAATATTTCTGAATGGTGAACTGATTGAGTAGATTTACATGCAGCAACCAGAAGGGTTTATCGTCAAAGGTCTTGAAGACAAAGTATGCAAACTGGTAAAATCTCTGTATGATCTAAAGCAAGATCCTAAATTGTGGCACGATAAGTTTGAAAAAGTTATCAGATCAAATGGCTATAATTTCAGTAAAACTGATAAGTGTGTTTACATAAAGTTCGTTGGCGATAGAGGTATCATCGTTTGTCTCTATGTGGACGACATGCTAATCCTAGGCACGGATGAATAATGTATCACTAGAATAAAGATATTTCTATCGTCTAAATTCAGTATTAAGGATATGGGAGATGCATATGTCATCCTTGGGATTAAGATAATCCAGACGAAAGCTGGGCTTGCTCTATCACAAGATCACTACGTGGAGAAAATGCTCACACTCTATGAATATCAGGATCTTTCAGGGATCGATACTCCATATAGGTGCGCTAAGAAACTGAAGCCTAACCCAGGAAAAAGGGTCAGACAATTGGAGTATTCTAACATTATCGGGAGCTTGATGTATGCTAAAAATGCCATTAGTCCTGACATTGCTTTTGCTGTGGGGATGCTAAGTAGATTCACGAGTAACCCAGGTGTTGAACACTGAAAATCTGTGAAGTGGGTGATGAGATACCTCAAGAAGACTCACAAGTTTGCACTTTACTACAACGGAGATCCAGCAGTGGTAGAATGCCTCAATGATGCTAGTTGGTGCTCAAAAGAAGAGAGCGAGAGATCCATAGGAGGATATGTTTTTTCAATGGGAGGAGCTGTCATATCGTGGAAGTCAAAGAAGCAGACTATGCTCTCACGCTCATCGATGGAGTCTGAGTTCTATGTACTTGCAGCTGCAGCAGATGAAGCAGAATATCTTCGGGAGCTCATATACGATCTTCTAATGGTTGGTGTACAGATTTCGGCTGTACCGATATACTGCGACAACCAGGCAGCTGCAGCAGTAGCATCTAATAATCTCTTCAATGGAAAGAAGAGAACTGTGCGACTTCGGCACATAGCACTGAATAACCTCATCAAGACTGGTGTCATCCTTGGGATTAAGATAATCCAGACGGAAGCTGGGCTTGCTCTATCACAAGATCACTACGTGGAGAAAATACTCACACGCTATGAATATCAGGATCTTTCAGGGATCGATACTCCATATAGGTGCGCTAAGAAACTGAAGCCTAACCTAGGAAAAAGGGTCAGACAATTGGAGTATTCTAACATTATCGGGAGCTTGATGTATGCTACAAATGCCATTAGGCCTGACATTGCTTTTGCTGTGGGGATGCTAAGTAGATTCACGAGTAATCCAGGTGTTGAACACTGAAAATCTGTGAAGTGGGTGATGAGATACCTCAAGAAGACTCACAAGCTTGCACTTTACTACAACGGAGATCCAACAGTGGTAGAATGCCTCAATGATGCTAGTTTGTGCTCAAAAGAAGAGAGCGAGAGATTCATAGGAGGATATGTTTTTTCAATGGGAGGAGCTGTCATATCGTGGAAGTTAAAGAAGCCGACTATGCTCTCACGCTCATCGATGGAGTCTGAGTTCTATGCACTTGCAGCTACAGCAGATGAAGTAGAATATCTTCGGGAGCTCATGTACGATCTTCTAATGGTTGGTGTATAGATTTCGGCTGTACCGATATACTGCGACAACCAGGCAGCTGCAGCAGTAGCATCTAATAATCTCTTCAATGGAAAGAAGAGAACTGTGCGACTTCGGCACATAGCACTGAACAACCTCATCAAGACTGGTGTCATTGCAGTGGTAGATATTCCGAGTCAGGAGAACCTGGCGGATCCGTTCACTAAAGGTCTCAGGCGCCAGCTAGTCGAAGACACAGCAGGTAAAATGGGCTTGAAGACCTCTGATATTGTGTCTTTGTAATACTACCATTAAGTTTTATGCTATTAGTTCAAAAAAAAATCTACTAGGCATCTAGCTTTTGGTTCAAGGGAGAACCACTGACTAAAAAAATATCTGGTACAGTGGGTAGTCCTTATGGATAATGTGGGATACGTACCCAAAACCACTATAATCTACTATTTTGTTCTATAGAACAATTCATGTGTAAGGTTGTCTTCGACGCCTTAATGAGTTCTCGGGCAGAGTGAATGTCCGGCGTGCACTATAGGAAGCACGTGTAGTTCAGCACTACAAAGGACTTGTATCCCATGCTACAGTGGTGTGATACCACGATGATGTAAAAGATGTAAAGTCTCGGCTGCGAGCCATGTCATAGCGGCAGTAGCACCGCAAATAGGCAGGTAGTCTAATGCTGAAAAGATAGAGAGTTGTAGCACGACACTACTAAGAGGCCGGTGACCTCATGCTACAGTGGGTGACACCACATGAGGTAGTTAACCTCAGCTATGAGCCATGTCATAGCAACGTAGCACCGCACGGAAGCACAAGACTTCATGCTGGGATGTAGTACAGCACTACTAAGAGGCTTGTGACCTCATGCTACTGTAGGTGATACCATATGAGGTAGTAAACCTCGGCTACGAGCCATGTCACAACGATATAGCACCACACGGAAGAACAATGCTTCATGCTGGAAAATATTAAATTCTCTTAAAAAGGAACTCACCTAAGTGTATGGACAGAGATACATGCCGTCTCTTCAGGGTAAACTTGTAAACACCCAAGATACATACACCAAAACCAGGTCAGCACAGAGCCTTTAATGTGCGACCGGAGGCACAGCTGATGTCATTATGCTAGTAGGAAGAACAGCAGCTATGGTTCAGAATTGAAGGCATAGTCCATTCTTGTATCATACTATTGTTTTACCCATGCGAAAAGATTCAAGTCGTATGAGACATCTATCCTAATGCAAGAGACATCTATCCTAATGCATGATGGGTAGTCACTGTGAGGAATGCTTGACCATATATTGTGATATATGTGGAGGATTATTGATATTTTTTACTTTGTTTTGGGAGTTTTAGTCCTACATTGGAAAACCACCAATGTGTATATCTCAATATATAGCTTTGCTTAGTATTGGTATATGCACATGGGGTGGTAGCCCATATGGGTTGACTTTCATAGAGGGATTAAGTGTGAACTCCATTATAATAATCTTTATTTTGTCACCACCTTTGGGAAGTTTTTCTTAGGAGCTAAGCCCCAAAAGGGCTTAGCGACTCGGACTCGGTCTCAGACTCTGACTTGGGCTCAAGGGCGCAAAGTGGCACTTTTTTGGCGCACTTTGCGCTTAGCAAGTCAGCATCGTCGTATGGAGCTCGTGCGCTCCTTTTATGTGTGAGTTACATGTACGGTTGCTTGCTCGGGCACGTATTTTGTGGAGCCATGCGGCATGGAGCGCATGCGGCCAAGAGCCATGCGGCTAGGTGCCCATGCTGACAAGTGCGCCTCCGGCTAGGGGCCATGCGGTCAGGTGCATATGCGGACATGTGCGCATGCGATCAAGAGTGCATGTGGCCAGGTGCGCATACGGGCCGGTGCCTATGCGGCCAGTAGCGCATGCTGCCAGGGGCCATGCGGTCAGGGGCGCATGTAGCCAGGTGCCCATACGGCCCGGTGCGCATGCGGCCAGGAGCCCGTGCGGCCAAGGGCCTTGCGACCTGGAGTTATGTGGCCAGTCGCTAAGTGGCCAGCAAGTTAGCTTGAGCGAGACAAGTATGGAGGGGATAGGGATGCTGTTGGCGGCTCGGTGCGGCGCTGTCTGCTCTATGCAGTATAACGCGCAAGCAGCGCAGGCGGCTCGCGTCTCTCTTTGCTATACGGCTGCAGCTTTCGGCGCCTGCGGCACTGTCTGCTCTGTGCAGTACAGTGGTGCAGGTTGCTCATACGGCCTAATTTTTTTCTCAGGCCGCATGGAAGCTGAAATCCTCTTTATATAGAGGCTCTCCTCTTTTATTTAGTGGGTTGAAAAAAATTGAGAGAAAGAGAGAGAGAAAAACCGAGAGCACCAACAGGACCTGCGGCAGTTTTTGCATCATTTCAAAAAAATCTTCCGAGTGATCCGAAGGTGACCAAGAGCGTTCCAGAAGTTCTTGTATGAACTTGCTGGGATCCTTGGGGCAGATCGTTATATAGAGCAAATATTGACTTGAGCTCTGGTGGTTTTGATCACCCTAGCAAGAGTTTTCTTCTTTGTATTTATGTTCTTGTCCCATTCTTCTCGGTGTAGCATCTGCGAACGTAAAGAGAAGAACAATTTTCTGATTCTTGTTGTATTTACATTTTTTTTGGGTTATCAGTTTGTAACATGTTTCTTGTTTAGTGCTTCTGTGGGATTGTGTGTTACTGTAGAGGGACTCTTATGTGAATCTCAGTGCACCAACTTCTCTTCTGGAGTTTGTAGATACGAACTCTTATGTGAGTCTCTACTTTGTGTCTACCTCTTCTTTGATCTGACTTTGGGACTAACAACGCTTAGGTGTTGTTTGTTTACACCTCTCTGAAGCCTGAATAGGAGAAAGTTTCAATTTCAGAGGCCTTACATGTTATTTGGTTGTCAACGAATTCAGAGACCATTTCTGAATTTTGCCTTAAAACATTCAAAGGTAAAATGACCTCTAAAATATAATATCTGAATCTGAAGAATTTTTTTTCAGACTTTAGACTTCAGATTCAGATGACAAAACAAAGAACAGTACCTTAGTAAAACTTTGATGGACCCCTTTGATCTTTTTTTCTTGCAGTGTGTAGTATATCTGGATGTACTCTGATGAGTGGAGTTGTAGAAAGACTTAATTGATTTATTTTTCAAAGAGGGGTACATATATATAGGAGGAGGCTAGCCTCCTCCTTACTATCTATCTAATATGGGACTAAATAAGTTTCCATAACTCAACACTCTCCCTCAAGATGGACGATATATATCAATCATTCCCATCTTGTTACAAAAGATGTCAAACTCTTTAGAACCTAAACATTTAGTTAAACAATCAGCTAACTGCTCCGTTGATTTCACATAGCTTAAAGTCAAAACTTTTTTATTCAGCTGCTAGCCCTGTACTCGACCTCAGCTGTAGACCTAGCCACTTCATCTTGCTTCTTGTTGCGCCAAGATACAAGATTGCCTCTAACAAAAATACAGTAATCTGTAGTAGACTTGCGATCGTCCATACAACCCGCACAATGGGTATCACAATAGCCTTTAAATCTCAGATGTCCAGAACTTCTGAACCATAACCCATTTCCTGGGATTCCTTTAATATACCTGAGAATTCTGCGAACTGCCTCCATATGCTGCTCTCTGGGATCATTTATATATCTACTCACCACACTCATGACATAAGTAATATCAGGTCTCGTATGACATAGATATATAAGACGACCAACTAATTTTTGATATTGTTCCTTACTCACCGGATTACCACCCTCATCACACAACTTGTGATTCTGCTCGATAAGAGTAGAAGCAAACCTGCAATCCAGCATTCCTATTTCTGAAAGAAGGTCCAGAGCATACTTTCGCTGAGAAAGTACTATACCCTTTTATGACCTTATAATTTTAATTTCGAGGAAGTACTTCAACTGCCCTTGATCCTTAACTTCAAATTCCTCTCCAAGTCTTTTCTTCAGCCGTAGGATCTCCTCAGTATCGTCTCCAGTAATTACAATATCATCAACATAGACTACAAGAACAATGATACAAGTCTTGGAGTGCCTGTAAAATACAGTATGATCTCTATTGCACTGCCTATACCCCATACCACAGACTGTAAGCCTGAATCTATCAAACCGTGCTCTCGGAGTCTGCTTTAGCCTATACAAATACTTCTTCAATTTGCATACCTTCTTCGTTGCTTGTGAATTAGCAAAGCCTAGTGGAATCTTCATATACACCTCCTCTTGGAGATCCCCATACAAAAATATATTCTTGACATCTAGCTGATGTAGTTGCCAATTGAAGTTGGCAGCATATGACACCAACACTCGCACAGTGCTCATCTTTGCTACTAGAGCAAATATCTCGTCATAATCGATACCATAAGTTTGGCTATAGCCTTTAGCAACCATTCTGGCCCTGTACCTGTCAATTTTTTTCCTCTAGAGTCTGCTTAATAGTATAAACCTATTCACATCCAACAACATGCTTCCTAGCTGGCAGTGGTACCAGTTTTCATGTGTCATTCTTCTTCAAGGCCTGAAGTTCCTCCTGTATGACACTCAACCACCTAGTATCTTGCTTAGCTACCTACCAGTTATTAAGTACAAGCACTGAATATAATTATGCAAGGAAGGACTTATATGCAGGTGGAGTGGATGCATATGAAATATAATAAGCAATGTCAGTATCCTAACTGCCAAACTTAGCTGAAGGTTTTTTAGCATTGACTCTAAAAGTTCTACGAAGCAAGACATGAGTATTAGAAGCATCATAGGATAAATTATTACCAGGTGCCTCAAGTGGATGGGTTGAAGGTCCTGGAGAAGAGGGACTTGGGACATCAGCATTTGTGGGTATTGGCCTAGGCACAGAAGGAGGAAGCTTATGCTACTCATGATGCTCATGATCCATATATACTCTCAGCTCCCCCTGACTGTCGGCTCCCCTTGAGACACCATCACTCCTCGGTGACTCAAAAGGACATGGAATCATACAAACCACGAAGCTCCTCTCATTATCCCCCTCTCTACTAGCATTAGTAGAGCCATCCTCGAACAAGGAACTTAACTCCGTCTTCTTCCCATAAAATGGTCCAAACTCCCGAAGGGTCACGTCCATACTGAAAAGAAGCATTCTTTCTGTGGAAAACCAACACTTGTATCCTTTCTGACTTGATGAGTAGCCCACAAATATACATTTAACTGCTTGTGGATCCAGCTTGCTCACCATCATTATGTGATCTCGCACAAAATATGTGCAGCCAAACACTCTGGGTGGAACAATAAAAATATTAGAGCCCAAGAGCATCTTATATGGTGTCTTCATCCCTAATACTCTTGACGACAATTAGATAAGTTATTGTCATAACACCCTCACTCCACAAGAAATTTGGCACATTCATTGTCAGCATCAAAGAACGTGCCACTTCTAGCAGATGTCTGTTCTTGCATTCAGCTAGTCCATTCTGAGCATGATTGTCTGGGCAAGTGGTTTGATGGAGAATTTCCTGACTATAGATGAAATTAGCAAACTTTTTGTTGGTTTACTCGGTCCCATTATCTGTTCAAAGAATCTTTATATTTACTCCAAACTGGGTCTTCACATACGCCGAGAAGTCTTAAAAATATTTGTACACCTCAGATTTTTGCTTAATCATGTAGATCCAGGTCATACGTGAGTAGCAATAAATGAAGGTAACAAACCATCTGAATCCACTGATGGAAGTAGTAGGGCACAGTCCCCAAACATCTGAATGAATAAGTGCAAATGTCTCAAGACTTCGAAGACCAACAATTTCATAAGTATAACGTGTATGCTTTTCAAGTTCACAAGTATTACAAAATAACCTTTTTGTCTACTTTATGCATTATCTCAGGTTCTAACATATTCAAACTATCAAAAGATAAATGTCCCAATCAGCAGTGTTGAAGCATTATTTCTGTCTTTGGTCCTCCACTAATAATAGCAGCGAGCATTGCAACCTCCCTTTCCCGGTACCAAAGGCCATCACGTCTGATGCCAGTCCCAAGCCTATTTCGCGTGGCCTTCTCTTGGAAAGAACACATATCCAGATCAAAAAGAATAATGGAATTCAATTGATCAATGAGAGAGCTAACAGAAAATAATTTAACCGGAAATGAAGGAACATGCAAGACATATGACAGGGTAACAGATAAAGTACAATGGACCGAACCAATATCCCTGATGGGTTGGGATGTCCCATCAGCAGTCTGAACTTTCTCGGGATGCATATATTTGCTCGGATAATATAATACAAACTCACTAGATGCACCTGTTATATGCCTAGATGCACATGAGTCTATGATCCAATCACTATAAGATTTAGTGGATGCAAGTGCCTGAACCGGGATACTGTTGCCCATATGAGCAGCATAACCAGTAAAATTACCAAGGTAGGTAGTGTCATCCAGATCCTGAGTGGCATGTTCCATGCCCTTAGAACTCTCAACCTGAAGCTTGAACTGACGTAGTTCCTCCAGCCCTGTCATCTTGGCTCCAGTCATCTAAGTAGTGGTCTCCTCTGGCACTGCTAGGTGAGCAACTCCCCGGCCTCCATATCCCCTGCCTCGTTGACCTGTACGCCCACCTCTCTGTCCTCTGCCTCATCGGCCACGACCAGAATTGCAGGATTTAGGGTATTTGTAGCTGAGGTATTCTTTTTTTCTCGCAATTGTATCACTCCCTGTCATCGCTGATGGGAGCACTAAGAATCACCAATACCGAGCGGACAGTGGATGAGGTCTCGCCTTTCATCACTTTTTGTCTGATCTCCTCTTGCTCCATCGATGCAACAGCCTCATCCAGGGATGGAAAAGATGGCAGATGACACATTACTGCCCTCCTAGCCTCAAACTGTGGGTTCAGGCCCTTGAGAAAATGAGCCACACGCCTAGGCTCAAGGTACTATTTTCTAAGGAGAACATCTGTCGGGTTTTGCAATGCTAGCGGATCATAGTGATCCAGGTCCGCCCATAAGCGACGTAGCTCCGCTGCATACTGGAGTACTGTCTTCTCCCCCTGTGTGGCAGCATCAATCTTTTTTTTCAACTTTCATCATCAACATGACACTTCCAGCTCCAGAGTACTTCACAGCCAATGTCTTCCAAATATTAACTGCACTACACTCCACCATCACAGCTATGGATAGAGACAAAGAAGTTAGCAGCCAAGAAATCACCAGAGAATTAAGGTAACTCCATGTGCTCCAATCAGCACTCATCTTATCCTCTGGCTCAGTACACTCTCCCTTCACATATTTTTCAAGTCCCTTGGTCCGAAGGTTCAACAACACCCTCCTAGACCAACTTAGGTAGTTTCTCGTCCTCTCAAGTTTGATGTCATTGGGTAGTAACTCTATCTTCTTTATCACCTGCGACGGTTCTGATGCGGGCACGACTGCCCTACTAGATGAGGTCTCCTTTTATTTGGCCTGAAACATCCTGGCCACCCCTCCAGTATCTCCTTCAGCTCGTGACTAGTCACATGTGTTCCCATCTCCAAAGTTGCTCTTATCGCAAACTCAACACAGGGACGAGATCAAACGCAACTCAAATGCGGGTCGTGCGCCTACATGCGATCACGACTTTCTCCATCTATCTGTACACCTCCAATTTTATGCGGCAGGAGAGGTACATGATTGGTAGAACTCGTCGGAACAAAGGCTAGAGATAGAGATCTATGCAAAACTTTCCATGAAGTATGCTCTCTAATCTCAGAACCCACGTTAAGATCGAAATCAGATAATAGCACAAGAGTTCCTCTCTGATTATCCATGATCCAACGAACAACTCGCCTACGCCAGCGTATGAAGAGGACAAGGTCGGTAGCAGCGTACCCTACTTCCCACAGGTTCGACAACACCCACAGGGGGGCGTCGACGTACCCTACTTCCCGCAGGTTCGACAACACCCATAGGGGGCGTTGACGTACCCTGCTTCCCATAGGTTCAACAACATCCACCTAGGGGACGTCGCCGGCGGAGAAGAGGGACGGTGGTGGAGAAGAAGAAAAGAGAGAAAAAATTTAATGTGGAGAAAGATATTCAGAATTTTGGCTCTAATACCATGTAGAAAGACTTAATTGATTTATTTTTCAAAGATGAGTTACATATATATATAGGAGGAGGCTAGCCTCCTCCTTACTATCTATCCAATGTGGGACTAAATAAGTTCCCATAAGTCAACAATTATATACTTTCTCTTTAATTTGGTTACTAAGAACCTCTTCTCTGTTGCATTCTTTTCAATTTACATCATCAGCCCTTCAAGATAACATTGTTCTCATTAGTATTACATATACATGTTTAGTATAAGTCAAGATAGTGGCATAATAAAATAGCTGGTGAATCTGAAGTTGCAATATATTGCACAAAGGAGTTTGTGTTTCGCTTCAAGAACTGGACGACGACTGTGATGAATACTCCTTCTTGATCTTCTGCAGAACAGGAACGACGTCTCTCATTAGCATCCTGTCTTTTGGCGCGTCCCTCGAACAAGACAAGCCCAATTGTACCATAGATGACAGGCATTGCTGAACGTTGGTCAGAACATTCGATTGGGTTTCAGGGATCGATTCTTCGGTCGAAAGATTGCAATCCATGATATCTAACACTGCATCTGGATTTGCGTTGCTTACCCATTGCCGCAAGCTTAGTTCTCCACTGAACATAGGGTCACTCGGCCTCTTACCGGTAAGAGTTTCTAGCAACAAAATCCCAAAGCTATACACATCACCCTCCCTCGACACTTTCCCAGCAGAACCATACTCTGTTGCAATAAAATTGTTACAGCAAAACCATCCATCATTTTAGTACTTCATATATTATGATCGTAGCATAACTTAAACTTGTTATAGAGTAAGTAAATAACAAGAGAAAGGCAAGGTCATAATATTTGATTGATTACCTGGAGCCATATAGCCTATGGTGCCTGGAGTGCTGGCAGACTGTATAGAATTGCTATGATTACCAGCCAGTAACTTTGCAATCCCAAAGTCTGCGACGTGTGAAGTCATGTCTTCATCTAACAGCACATTGCTTGGCTTCAAATCTCGGTGCACCACGATATCAGGGAGGTGGTGGTGAAGATACTCTAACGCCAACGACACGTCCACCAATATATTTATTCTTTGGAGCAGACTCAAGTAGTAATCGCGAGAGTGCAACCACTTTTCAAGGCTTCCGTTAGGCATGAACTGGAGGACCAATGCCTTGAAATCCGCATTAGAACATACGCTTATGATTTTGACAAGATTCCTATGTCGAACCTTGCTCAAAGCGTAACACTCTGCATCGAAGCTTCTTGAAGCCCCTTGCACCTCTAAATTCAAGACCTTAACTGCGACAACCAACTCATTGTCTAGGCTTGCTTTGTATACTTTGCTCATGCTCCCTTTTCCCAGTAAGTTGGTATCACTGAAGTTGTCTGTGCCATGGATCAGTTCCTGGTATGAAATAGCTCTGATATCATTCAACATTGGATCTTTAGGTAAGGGCCTGGCTTCAATGCTTCTCCGACGAAATAATAATAGAACGTAGAAGCAAGAAAGTAGTAGAAGCACAACACAAGCAATAGCTGGGAGGATATATTTAAGTAGATGAACCTTGCTCTTTGAGTTAGAATTACCAGCATTCAGAGAGCAAGGGGAAAATCCTAGTTGAGAGGCACCGCAGAGTGCTGCGTTCCCCTTCAAGGATGTAATACGGGGATTTGAGAACAATCTACCTTCAGGAATTTGTCCTTCCAGATTATTGTAAGACAGATCTAGATTACCTAGATGGCGGAGATCGGCTAAGGAGCTGGGTATGGAACCTGTAAGAAAATTACATGACAGGTTCAAATACTTGGCATTGATCATCCGGCCAAGTGATTGTGGAATGTCACCGTGGAAGGAATTGTTGGAGAGGTCTATATATGCAAGCATTTGTAGCTCTCCTATTGCACTTGGGATGTCACCTGACAGCTGATTCTTGGACAGGTCTAATGTATCCAAGGCATTCAAGTTGCTCACCTGAGGGGAAAGTGTACCGTTCAGAGTATTTTCCGCTAACTGTAATTCAAGGAGACCTCTTAAGCTGCACAAGCTCTTGGGAATGCTCGAGAACAATTTGTTACTGGCTAGCGATAAGTGCTGCAATCCGCTGATATTACCCAATGAATCTGGTATCATTCCTGATAATGCATTATTGTCAAGGTATAGGTAATTCAAGCTTGTTAGGTGGCCGAGCTCGTAAGGAATCAGTCCGCTTAGTCTATTATTACCCAGGTTCATTGCTTGAAGCCTCTCCAGATTTGCAAGTGCTGATGGTATTTCTCCAGTAAGCTCATTTCCTTGCAGATACAGGCTAAGAAGACTACTCAAATTACCAAATCCTGCAGGAATTTCCCCCTTTATATGGTTTTGGTGCATGTAGAAGTAACGAATATTGGCCGAGAGATTTCCCACATTATCCTGGAGTACACCTTCAATCCTGTTTATTGCCGCATCAAACACACGTAAGCCCCTGCAGTGGGAAAGAGATGTGATGAAGTCGAGGCCTCCGGTCAGCTGGTTCGCTTCCAAATTCAAAATGGTAAGTAGAGGCAAGGAGGTTCCAATTGTATAAGGTATTGTTCCACTGAGCTTGTTCCTAGATAATTCAAGAATGTTGAGCATGGAAGCATTCAAGAGAGCAAATGGTATTGGTCCCGTCAAGTTGTTAGCACTTAGATACAGATATTGGAGGTTAACCAGATTCCCCAGCTCCAAGGGGATCGACCCTTCCAGAAAGTTCCTGTCCAGATCGAAGGTTACAAGATTTGTGAGGTTACCTATATAAGTCGGGATAGTTCCTGTGAGCTGGTTTGAGCCGAGATCTAGCTCGGTGAGGCCGGTCATGTTACCTAGCCCGCCAGGTACGGGTCCACTAAAATTATTGCCATACAAAGACAGTATCTGGATATGAGGGCAGCGAATGAAACCTGAAGGAACCTTGCCGATAAGTTGGTTATACGCAAGAGAGAGACGCTCGAGCTGAGGAAGCATGTAGAGGTCGTCGTCTGAGGGGAGAGAGACGGAGAGACTGTTGCTGTAGAAGGAGGCATTAACGAGTGAAGACAGGTTGAAGAAAGTGGAAGGAATCGAACCCGAAAGGGAGTTATACGTGAGCCAAAGCGCTTCCAGTCGGGACAACCGACCAATAGTATCTGGAATGGATCCAACAAGCGTGTTATTGCTGAGGTTTAGATAGGAGAGGAGGGAGAGATTGCCAATATAGGGAGAGATGTTTCCTTGAAGGTTGAAGCCGTCAAGTGTGAGCGCGACGACCCTGTGGTGCCTGCGGCTGCAGACGACGCCAATCCAGCTGCAGAAGGAGCTGGCACCGGTGGACCAATTGGTGCCCAGAATTCTGTATGGGTCGACAACGCCAGCTTTGAGGGCTAGTAATGATTCAAGGTCGGTGAGGTTGTTGTGTGCTACTGACATGGCTGGCCGCGGATAGGAACAGGTGAAGAATAACAAGCTTAAGATTTGGATAGATAGCAGTATTGAACGAAGCAGTTCCATGAGGAGGGGCTGCCAATGCATAGAGGGATCAGATGTTGTCTATGGTCTATAACTTGAACTGCTCATGTAACTTTCATATATCAAAGTGAACTTTTTGTTATTCTCCCAAATCAAAGTAGAGGAGGTCCACAAAGTAGACACTCACACAAGAGTTCGTCTCTACAAAAGTTGGTGTACTGTGAGTCACTCGAGAGCGTTTCTACAGTAAAAACAACTCCACGGCACTACAACACCACGAACATGTTATAAACAGACAAAGGAGAGAGAAAAAACAACTGCAAGGAACAAAAAATCGTTCTTCTCTTTACATTCGCAGATGCTACAACGAGAAGGAACGGGGACAAGAAAATAAATACAAGGAATGGAACTTCTGCTGGGGTGATCAAAACACCGGTACTCAAGGCAAGATTCGCGCTATACGACGAACTGCCCCCAGGATCAACAAGTTCACACGAGAACTTCTGGAACGCTCTTGGTCACCTTCGGATCACTCGAAAACACTTTGTGGAATGGTGCTCACTGTTGCTGCATAAGGCTCTGCTCCTGTTGGAATTTCTCAACCCTCAAATAAAAGAGGAGCACCTCTATATATAGAGAAAATCAGCACCTATGCGGCACAAGAAAGCACGTGCCGCATATGTGCTGAAGACCAGATACCAAGGTGCATGCGCCGCACGTGCCGCCTGCGCCGCCAAACGCTGAAAGTAGCCGCAGAGAGCAGACAGCGCCGAAAGCAGCAATGTGCAGAAAAAACCACGCGTTGCCGCGCGCTACCTGCGCTGCTCGCGCCGCACGCTGCCGCCAACAACAGATCATGTCCCCTCCACATCAGGCCGCATAGCCCCTGGCCGCATAGCTCCAGGCCGAATAGCGCCAGGACCCATAGCGCCAGGACCCATAGTTCCAGGATGCATAGCTCCAGGACGCATAGCATCAGGCCGTATAGCATTAGGCCGCATAGCTCCACGGCCCCATAGCGCCACGAAGCATGCGCCCGAGCAAGCGACCGTGCATGCAACTCGTGCATAAAATGAGCACACGAGCGCCATGCGACACCTGGCCGCATAGCTCCACGGCCGCATAGCGCCACGAAGCATGCGCCCGAGCAAGCAACCTTGCATGCAACTAGCGCATAAAATGATCACACGAGCGTCATGTTGCACCAGGCTGCATATCTCCACGACCGCATAGCGCCACGAAGCATGCGCCAAAGCAAGCAACCGTGCATGCAACTCGTGTATAAAATGAGCGCACGAGCATCATGCGACGATGCTAAGTGCAAAGTGCGCCAATAAAGTGCCACTTTGCGCCCTTGAGCCCGAGTCCGAGTCGCTAAGCCCCTTCGAGGCTTAGCTCCTAAGGAAACCTTCCCAAAGGTGGTGACAAAATAAAGATTGCCATAAAGGGGTTCACACTTAATCCCTCTAGAAAAATTAATCCACATGGGCCACCACCCATGTGCATATACCAATACTAAGCAAGGCTATATATTGAGATATAGACATTGGTGGTTTTCGATATGGGACTAAAAACTCTCAAAGCAAAGTAAAAAATACCAACAATTTTCCACATATATCACAATATATGGTCGATCGTCCCTCACGGTGACTGTCCATCATGCATTAGGATAGATGTCACCTATGACTTGAATCTTCCCGCATGGGTCAAACAACAGTACGATACCAGAATGGACTATGCCCTAAATTCTGAACCATAGCTGTTGTTCTTTTCACTCGCATAATAACATCAGCTGCGCCTCCAATCGCACATTAAAGGCCCTCTGCTGACCTGATTTCGGTGTATGTATCTTGGGTGTCTATAAGTTTACCCTCAATAAACGGCCTATATCTCTTTCCATACACTTAGGTGAGTTCCTTTCAAGAGAGTTTAATATTTTCCAGCATGGAGCATTGTGCTTCCGTGTGGTGCTACACCGCTGTGACATGGCTCATAGCCGAGGTTCACTACCAGAATAAGCGGTATTAGCGACGTATTTTAGCGACGTCTAGTTAAAACGTCGCTAAATCAGCGACTCTGTAAAACGCGTCGCTAGACGTCGCTAAATGGCGACATTTAGCGACGTTTAGCGACTTTTATTAAGATTTTAAAAGGATAGTCGCTATAAGTTCAATTAAGGTCGCTAAACGTCGCTAATATATCTGATTTAGCGACGTTTAGCGTCGTAATTAGCGACGTATATATCAAAAAAATTTAGCAACGTATTTAGCGACTTCATTTGCGTCGCTAATTTTAATTTTAGCGACGTAATTATGTGACGTCGCTAAACGTCGCTAATTTTTGTTTAATTAGGGCTCGGTTTTCTTTTCTCCGTCTGTCGAAAATTTCGTCGAAAATTTCGAAACCTTTCGAATTCCCCCGCCCCCCCCTCTCCGGCGACCGGATTTCCACGGCTGCGTCTACTCCGGCTTCCCCCTCCTCCTCCTCAAGCTCTAGGTAATCTCTCTCTCTCTCTCTCTCTCTCTCTCTCATGTGACACTGACACAAGACACTTGACAGACACGACACACGCACACAGACACGACACACGCACACAGACACACACGACACACACACACACAGACGCAGACACACACACACGACACACATAGATGACACACACACAAACACGACACACACACGACACACAGACACAGACGCAGGGGTTAGGTTTAGGGTTGGGGTTAGGGTTAGGGTTAGGGATAGGGTTAGGTTTTTTGACCTGGGGTTAGGATTAGGGTTAGGGTTTGCTTTGCTTGTAAGTGTTTTTTTAGGTTACTTTTTGTTGTTGATTTTTAAGGGGCTTTAGGATTTTGGGCTTCTCAATGGATGTGTATCATAATTTTCTAGTTATACACTTTAAGTGTTTGTTTAAATGCTAGTGTGTGTGTTATATTGGAGGCTATGATATATGTATTTGTGTAGATGTCATATATATATATATATATATATGTGTGTGTGTGTGTGTGTGAGTGTGTGTGTGTGTGTATTTTCGTGGTTGTGTGTGTGTGTCCCTTAACTAATGAGGTGCCTGTGTGACTAATGGTGTGTATGTGGCAGTGGGGGAATAAGTGGTGTGTTGGTTAGCTTATAGAAGCTGTGATAGCAGTGTAGAGTGATATGCACATATCAGTACACATCATTTGGTGCTTACACAACAGGGTTGGGCAGCACTGTGCTGTGGTCGGGCTATGAAGTATCAGTAACAGCTGCAACTTATGTTGCACTGCTAGAGAGAGAGCAACACCGCAAGAGATAGGGGAAGTATTGGTAGTTGGTACTGCTGTTGTATCTGTGTGAGGGAGCCAATTGGTGCTCGAGTTGTACTAAGGGGAGGAGAGTCACTGCTCAATAGCAGTGACTTAAGTGTTGTAAGGATGATGAGATACTTGTGCCTGTGGGTGTGTGAGTGTATGAGGGTGTGTATCTTGATAGCAATCTGATAATTAGAAGAGCAGAAGTTCAGTGATGAAATTTTAACAAAAATGTTAGCAGTGGCAGTAGTAAATGACAAGTGAGAAAGTTTGAGGGTGTGTATCTTGATAGCATGTATGTGGTGGTAATATTGAACTATGAAGTGACTAAAGGGGGGGGGGGCCTGGATGATGCGATGTTCAGTTGAAAGTTAAGTAATTAGTGTAAGTTGGGTAATGCAGTGTCAGTGGGTGTATTGGTTAGTGTCACCCCCACATTTTTAGATGAGGATAATTTTGTCATTTTGTATAGTTATTTTATTTTTAGTGATTTAATATTAATTGGTGTGCTATTTAATTAAATTATGCTTCCGTTCCAATAGCTAATTCTTTGTTTTCATCTATCTTACTTTAGAATGATACATAAAGCTTTATAATCTACTTTAGAATGATCTATACTGCTACATAGTCAATTTGCTAATTCTTTGTTTTCATCTATCTTACCAGATGGCACCCAAGAGAGCGACACCTCCTACTGTTAAGGAGGAAGTTATGCCTCCTACTGTTAAGGAGGAAGTGATGCCGACTACTGTTAAGGAGGAAGAGATACCACCTGCGGGGAGTTCCAGTCACCCAGCACCTATCGCGGCGGTATCTCAGACGGGGAGTTCCAGCCACCCAGCACCTATCGCGGCGGTATCTCAGACGGGGAGTTCCAGTCACCCAGCACCCATAGCGGAGCTTGATAACATTAACGCTGCTTATGCGCAGTATTTGAGGGACTGGTATCTGCCCCATTTTGGAAATTCTCGAGATTGATACTATAATGTTTCATATACTTATATATTATGCATTTTGTGTTACTGTGATACTCTGATACTTATATATTATGTGATGCTGTTTATGTCCATTTTGTGTGAGTGTGATACTGTTTATGCCCTTTTTGTGTTACTGTGATGCTGTTTATGCCCATTTTGTGTGACTGTAAAACTTTTATTGTCTGTCTATAATATTTGTGTGTATTAATTGTATGACTGTGATACTTTTATTCATATTCAATATTGTTAATCCGGTGTTGAGTGTTCCACCGAAGGGGTCGACGAACCCATAGAATTCAACGGAGGGTTGCTCCGGGTATATTTTAAATTAGAAATTTATAAATTGCAGGAATAATAGTTTGGAAAAATTCAGGTTTTTTTTTTTAATTTTTTTGTAACTTTAGCGACGTATTTAGCGACGTTTAGCGACGTCTAGCGACGTTACTATAAGTCGCTAAAAAAGTCGCTAATTAGCGACGTGTAATTAGCCGTCGCTAAAGACGTCGCTAAACGTCGCTAAATATGTCGCTGTACGTCGCAAATTGCTAACATGGCAGTACTGCCAGGTCATTAAATACGTCGCTGTTACGTCGCTATATAAGTCGCTAATTAGCGACGTTTAGCGACTTTAATAAACGTCGCTATTTAGTGACTCGGAGTCGCTAAACGTCGCTAAATTTAGCGACACAAAAAAGTCGCTAAAATACGTCGGCATAGCGACGTTTAGCGACGTTTTTCCTTTCGGCGACTTGGGTTTTCCCGACTGCGTGAAAACGTCGCTAAATACGTCGCTAAAATTTTTTAGCGACGTTTTTTTGTTATTTAGCGACGTTTTTGGGCGTCGCTATTTTGACTTATTCTGGTAGTGGTTAACTACCTCATGTGGTGTCACCCACAGTAGCATGAGGTTACTAGCCTCTTAGTAGTATTTTACTAGATCCCAGCATGAAGCCTTGCGCTTCCGTATGGTGAAATACCGCTGTGACATGGCTCGTAGCCGTGGTTAACTACCTCATGTGGTGTCATCCACTGTAGCATAAGGTCACTGCCTCTTAGTAGTATTGTGCTACAACTCTTTACCTTTTCAGCATTAGGCTACATGTCTATTTGCGGTGCTACTTCCGCTGTGACATGGCTCGCAGCCGAGACTTTACATCTTTTACCTCATTGTGGTGTCACACCACTGTAGTATGGGATACAAGTCCCTTGTAGTGCTGAACTACACGTGCTTCCTGCAGCGCACGTCGGACATTTACTCTGCCCGAGAACTCATTAAGGCATCGAAGCCAACCTTAGATAGGAATTGTTCTATAGAACAAAAAAGTAGACTATAGTGGTTTCAGGTACCTATCTCACATTGTTCATAAGGACTACCCACTGTACCTGATATTTTTTCAGTCAGTGATCCTCCCTTGAACCAAAAGCTAGATGCCTAATAGATTTCTCTTTGAACTAATAGCATAAAACTTAATGGTAGGATTACAAAGACACAATATCAGAGGTCCTTCAAGCAAAATTTACCTGATGTGTCTTCGACAAGCTGGAGCTTGAGACCTTTAGTGAACGGATCCGCCAGATTCGCCAGACTCCGAACATATACCACTGCAATCACACCAGTCTTGATGAGATTGTTCAGTACTCTGTGCGAAAGCTGCACAATTCTCTTCTTCCCATTAAAAAGATTATTAGATGCCACTGCTGTAGCTGCCTGATTCTCATAGTATATCGGTATAGTCAAAATCTGCACACCAACCATTAAAAGATCATACATGAGCTCCCGAATCCACTATGCTTACTCTGCTGCAGCCGCAAGTGCATAGAATTCAGAATCCTTTGATGAGTGTGAGAGCATAGTTTGATTCTTTGACTTCCATGATATAGCTGCTCTACCTATTGAGAAAATATATCCTCTTGTGGATCTCTCGTTCTCTTCTTCTGAGCACCAACTAGCATCACTGAAGCCTTCTACCACTGCTGGATCTTCGCTGTAGTAAAGTGCAAACTTCTGAGTCTTCTTGAGGTATCTCGTCACCCTCTTCAGTATTCAAAATCTGGGTTACTCGTGAATCTACTCAGCATCCCCACAGCAAAAGTAATGTCAGGCCTAGTGGAATTTATAGCATACATAAAGCTCCCGATGATGCTAGAATAATCCAACTGTCTGACGCTTTTTCCTGGGTTAGGATTCAGTTTCTTGTCACACCTATATGGAGTATCGATCCCTGGAAGATCCTGATATCCATAGCATGTGATCATCTTCTCCACGTAGTGAGCTTGTGATAGAGCAAGCCCATCTTTCGTCCGGATTATCTTAATCCCAAGGATGAAATCTGCATCTCCCATGTCCTTCATACTGAATTTAGACGAGAGCAACATTTTTGTTCTAGTGACACATTCTTTATCCGTACCTAGCATTAGTATGTCGTCCACATAGAGACAAACGATGACACCTCTATCACCAGCTAACTTTGAGTGGACACACTTATCAGTTTTGCTGACCTTGTAGTCATTTGATCTGATAACTTTGTCAAATTTCTCGTGCCATAATTTGGGAGCTTGCTTCAGAGCATACAGATATTTTATCAGTTTGCAAACTTTGTCTCCAAGACCTTTGACGACAAACCCTTATGGCTGCTGCATGTAAATCTCCTCAGTTCACTATTAAGAAATATTATTTTGACGTCCATCTGATGAATCACCATTCTGTGAATAGCACCTAGAGCAATCAACATCCTGATAGTAGTCATCCTTGCAATGGGAGCATAGGTATCGAAATAGTCAACCCCCTGTATCTAAGAAAACTCCTTGACCACTAGCCTGGCCTTAAACTTGTCAATAGTTATGTCTGCTTTCATCTTCTTCTTAAAGATCAACTTGCATCAGATGTGTTTAGCTTCTTCAAGCAGATCGACTAACTTTCAAGTATTATTAGAAGTTATCGAGTCAAATTCGTCATGTATAGCCTCTTTCCAGAAAATAGCATCTCTGGTCTTCATTGCCTCATCATAGGTAAGCGGATCAGCTTCCACATGATAGGTAACAAAGTCTTCTCCGAAGTCCTTCGGCCTTCTCACTCGCTTTTCTCTCGGTTCAACGGGTTCTGGTTCAAATATTGTCTCATCAACGATAACTTCTTCTTGGACTACTTCTCTCTGAGAGGTACTTGCATCGTCTGTGCTAGCAGTATTCTCCGGGACATCCGCGAGAACAACATTCTTGTTCCTAGCAAAATTGTCTCCAAAGAATTTTACGTTGCAAGATTCTATGATATGATTATATTTGATATCAAGGAACCTCCGAGCATCACTCTTACCAGCATAGCCCAGAAATATGGTCTTCGTAGTTATCATTCCCAGCTTCTGAATCTTGAGATCTGAAAGCTTCACTTATGCCAGACACCCCCACACTTGAATGACATTTAAATTGGGTCTAACCTTGAACCAGAGTTCATAAGGAGTAATGTCAGATGTCGCGAACGGTACTCTATTCAGAATAAACGTAGCCGTAAGCGCTGCTTCTCCCCAGAAGCACTTTGGAAGTCCTACTGTCAGCAACATGGAGTTTATCATCTCTGTCAGCATCATATTCTTTCTTTCTGCTACACCATTAGATTCATGAGAATACGGAACAGTAGTTTCGTTGACAATTTTATGTTCTTTGTAAAACGATACGAATTTCAAGGAACGATATTTTCTGCCTCGATCGCTTCTGAGTCTTTCGAGTTGTTGACTAGTTTGACATTCTGCTTCAGCCTTGAACTTCTTAAATGCTTCATCTTTCAACTTGAGAAGATATACGAACGCATACTTTGAGAAATCATCAATGAAAGTGATAAAATACTTTATTCCAGCTTTTGTGGAGAATTGCTTGAAGCCACAGATATCTGAGTGTACCAACTCTAGAAGATCTGTGCTTCGGTTCACACTTCTAAACGGCTTCTTGACGATCTTCGTCTGCGCACAGACTTCATATTTTCTACCTCCTTACCCCCACATTTAGAGATAAGGCCTAGACTAGACATCTTGTTAATGCGTTTATAATGCACATGTCCTAGTCTATTATACCACAACTCAAGAGAATAACGAGAGGTAGAGATTGCATTGATACAAACAAAAAGAGTTACAAGCTGCAGTTTAAACATCCCTTTGGTACATAAACTTTTTCGAAGTATGTTACCTTGTAGGACATCACCATCTGACCGGCATTGATATCCATCATCAGGCCCACCTTGCACAGCAGACTCCCAAAAACCAGATTCTTGGTGATTATTGGTATGTGCTTCATATTCTCCAGTGTAAATAACTTTTCAGAAGTCATCTTCAGCACTACCATCCTGATCCCTAGTACTGCAACTTGAGACTTATCCACCAACGAGACTTTCTTAGAGGTAGGCACTACTAGAATAAGCGGGATTAGCGACGTTTTTTAGCAACTCCATGTAAAAACGTCGCTAATTTAGCGACTCCATGTAAAAACGTCGCTAGACGTCGCTAATTGGCGACATTTAGCGACGTTTAGCAACTTTTATTCAGTTTTTAAAAGATTAGTCGCTATAAGTTCAATTTAGGTCGCTAAACGTCGCTAATATGTTTTATTTAGTGACGTTTAGCGACGTTTTTAGCGACATAAATTTTTGGACATTTTAGCGACGTCATTAGCGACATTTAAGACGTCGCTAAATTAGCGATGTCATTATTGGCGTCGCTAAAACGTCGCTAAATTCTAAATTAGCGACGTTATTATTGGCGTCGCTAAATTCGTCGCTAAATTCTAAATTAGCGACGTCATTATTGGCGTCGCTAAAACGTCGCTAATTTTTTTACTTAGGGCTGATTTCCCCCATTTCCTTCGATCTCTCCCTCTCCCAAACCCGCTCTCGATCTCTCCCGCTCCGGCTCCTCCTTCCTCCCTCCGGCGACCCCCCTCGGCCGCGACCTCCCCCTCCGGCTCCCCTCCTTCCTCCGGCGCCCCCTCCCCCCTCCCGGCGACCCCCCTCCAGCCGCGTCCTCCCCCCTCCGGCCGCATCCTCCCCCCTCCTCCTCCTCCTCCTTCTCTAGGTAAACCCTAACTCTCTCTCTCTCTCTCTCTCTCACATGACACACATGGCACTGACACAGACACGACACACACACTGACACGACACACACACACGTGACATAGGGTTAGGGTTTTTGACCTGGGGTTAGGGTTAGGGTTAGGGTTAGGGTTTTTGACCTGGGATTAGGGTTAGAGTTTTTGTGATAAGGGCTTAGTGTAATCCACGACTGCAGACGATCCTCCCTCACTGGATCCATGGGTTCGCCATTGATGATCGAAAGTTTTGGTGGTGATCCACGAGGAAATCCTTTGCAGCTCCTTCTCGGATCCTCTGTGTACTCTTTCAAAGTTTGTACCCTAGCTTCGCCATGGATTGGAACTCGAATCGGTGGAGATTCATGGAGAGATCCATGGCAGCTCATGCTTGGATCTTCGGCTGCCTCCATGATTGGATCTATATGCTGCTCTGATACCATTTGATACGTTCCCAAATATGGATGACCTAAATCTGAAACATATCTAACCGCATTTGACATTGTAGAATGATACATACCCAGCAATCAACAATCTACTTCAGAATTTTTTAAAATGAAGAACTTTTATGATATATTACATGTTTGGGCATACATTATTGTGTTGACATGACTGGGAAACATGTGATTTTGGTAAATATTCAATGGCTGCATAATTTGAGGCAATCCTCAATTACAATATTTTGTTCCATTTTTAATTTATGTGCAATCTATGTTACCAAAACAGTCGTGGTTATGCGAAGGTATGAATCAAACATGGGACAGTAGCAATTTTAGCAAAGCTTAGGACATATGTGCCTTTTCAAAATGTTGAAACATGCATTAGTATATTATAAGTTTGGGGGTGGGGGTGGGGGGTGGGGGTGGGGGGTGTAAATTAAAATTTAAGGGGACATTGAGGAGTGAGCTTGAGACCGCTTGTTTAAAATCGTGTTCACTTACTAATCGACTAAAAATTAGTTGTGAATTTCTCATAAAACATTAAGTATATAATATAATACATACATCTATATATAATATAATACATATATCTATATAGTAGGAAATAGAAATTTAAGGGGACATTATGCAGCAAAATATTGATTCCATATCTGTGAGCCGGCTATCTGGTGAACTTAAGAGGCATAGTTGCTATGCTTGTGTATGTAAATGTTGATTCCATATATGTAGTACCTGTTGCTATAGTTGTAACTTATTAAGTCATTATCATGTCTTTCAAGAAAAAAGCTTACGCCTACAGGTGTATACTGAAGTAGGCTCTGGTGACGTCTTAAATGAAATGCTTATTGTTTGTGCATCAGAATTCTTGATGATATTCCTTTGCCATATATATATAGAATATTTTCAGTAAATTATGTTATAATATTTGCTGTTGTCCTTGTTTTGCAGATTTCTTCAAAGATCTATCTCTCTCCTTCTGATAAGAGAAGAGAGGAGTACTACATATTCAACACATTATTTTATAATAAACTTGAAGAAGCTGTGACTTACAAGGTATGTTGCTTCATACAAAAATGGGTAGCACGACGTTGTCTTGTGGATTGCTGGTAGTCATGTTAATAGTTTATCTTGCATTCAAAATATTGATAATACTTATTTGCAAAAAGTAATATCGTAATTTGAAGCATGTTTTGTTCTTTAGTTTGGTATAAATTGTAATGCCCCGCAACCTCTCGGAGCGTTACGCTGAGTCGGATTGAATGAACAGATGCTGGTTACATTTGATTTGTTAGATTTTGGGAAGAAGTATTGATTGAGTTGTTTCATGTGCAGATGGCTAGCGGGTTCGATGGAAATCAGGTGTTCGTTCAGAGCAGTACTGAGATAGCTGAGTTGGAATGATAATGCCATCTTCCTTAATCCGATCGGTCGGATGATTTGTAGAGCACGGCCTGCTCGCACGGTCATACCAGTTGAGTAGATAGCGCTTGCATCGGACCACGGGTTCAAGGGATTGGCCGTATCGGCAGGACAGGATGCTTAACGGAGTCAAACATTGTGAGTGGGCTCTTTCCCTTCTCCTCTACTCCTTCATGCCTAATAATATGGAAAACACGTAAAAGGCTTGAACACTTGGGCTGAAATATTAAGAATCACTACACTGAGGCGTGCATAGAGTGTACGCCATTGGCTTGGTAGGATTGTGGCTTGATTTGGTTTGCGTGTAGTTGGAGCTAGAGTTGGAATATTGCATTTGAGGCAGTTGGTTGAATATCTTGGGATTATACCTGGACAGTTGGAATGATGCATTGAGAGATTGGGAACATTGGGATTTGGGCGAGCGAGCGTGCATCCGTGCACGGGTATCACTTGGTCGCTTTGTCTTGCAAAGCGAGCAGTTGTGGTTCGAAACCGAACAACTGCATCGGCGCGGGCATTGTGCCTCTTTTGGGGCATTGTGCCATGGAATAGTTTGAGAAGGGTGTTGCACCATTGGAAATACTGTATAGTGAGATTTATGGAAACAGTTGGATAATTCAAGCATTGCCTGAGTTTTGTGTCAAATTCGAATTGGGAAAGGCATGATCACACATTTTGGATGGTTCGGACGGATCTTGGATCCAGTGCAAGAAAATCGTAATGCGAGTAGCGACTCGATTCGGAGTGGTATATGGGATACCATATTGTGAGCAAGGCATTGGAATACTTAAATTGGACATAAATGGAATTGCCTGAACGGACTCGGATATTGAGAATACAAGTTGGTTGTTGCACGTCGGTTGTGTTGGGAAGAATGAAAATAGAGCAAGTGATTGTTGAGTTGAGTATATCAAGAACGGACTGGTGCAATGGAAGTATCATTGAGCATAAGAGATGGACGAGATCGGAATGAACAGTTGGGAGACGCTTGAGTGAAGCGATTGGTAAATCGGAGGATAGCGAGCACGGACTACGATTTTGGGCAACACATTTGAGATGTTGGTTGAGCAATGAAACACGATCTTGGTTTGGAGGGACAATGCGATGGACTTGAACGGACTGGAAGGATTTTGGATATTGCTGCTCGAGAAGTCGACTCAGGTTTAGCGAAGTAGAATTTTGGGCAAGATATTGCAACAATGGTAGACGGATTCTCCGGAAGACGTGGACGGATTGTGGCAACAACGGAAGGCAAAAGATTTGTGGCGGATAGACTTTTGAAGATAGCTGAACGTGGGAGCAACAATTGAGAAAATTACTATGCTGTTTGAGCAAGTTGGACGTGCATTGTGGAACGCGGCAAACGATTAAAAATTTGAGCAAGTCTTGAGTTTGAGTATCATTGCAATTGGTAGTGCGAGAAGTCGAACATGGCAGTTCGGAAATTTGATGGATTCAGGGCAGAACGACGGATTGATGGAAGACAGTTTCAAACGAGCACAGTTCTCGAGTTGTGGCTTGGATGGATAGCAAGACTCTAGGTGGTTAAGCGGCATTGGTTGACAGATCAACAGAGGTAGTGCATGAGTTCTCGGATTCGGGAGTTCGCTCGGATGGAATGGTTGGATTTTGATTCGGATTTGCAGATGAGATATAGCATGGTTCATAATAACTGTCCATCGTGATGATTACAATTATCGAGCGTAGTTTCGGGACAGCTGACCTTAGCGACTTACCCGCTGAATCGGATATGAATATGGTAGACCCATAGAACGACCCTTGAGGCGGCGTATTTGGGGATGCGTCGAGGGCAGATGTGAGCAATGAGATTTAGCTTATTGACTGAGTGTTGGATTTGAGAGATCCTTGGGATAGCCTTCAGCTGAAGAAGCAGCCAGAAGATCGAAGCGATGGTGAGATTGGCCTAAGTCAACTGATGAGATTCAGAGTCACAGATTTTGTAGATGGCATCGCCTCTGACTCATCGTGCTCTGGAAGTGAATAGCATTTATATGAATGGACGACTGTGGCGGCTCGTTCAAATCAAATTTTTGCGAATACTGGAAGGGACAGATGTGCCTCAGATTTACACGATGCATCGGAACTAAGTCTGGGAAGCGTGCTCATTCGGAAGGCGAAGGTGATATTCTATGCTTCGAGGTAGTGGAAGCAGCGCGAAGAACTATTCCATACGCAACCTAGGAATTGTGGCGAGTGTGTCCACGTTGAAATCATGGCGACACTATCCCTTTGGCGTGGCTGCGAGATCTTCGTGGATCACACGAACCTCAATATAGATGTTCACCTTGTGAGATATTGAGATTGAGGAAGAGGTGTTGGACTGAGCTGATAAAAGCAAAGTTAATATTTGGGTAAGTCGCCTAGCTGGGGTAGTATCATTTGAGTTAATCGTTCGGTGCATGAGATATATTTGGAGATGTTGCTAGTGCGGATTCAGAAATAGTTGGATGGATTGAGTTGGAACAAGAACTGATTGAGTCGGTGGAAAATCATCAAATTGAGAATAGTGCTCAAGCGAACATGTTGGAATGGAAATCAGGATTGGTCCGATTTGGGAGTACAGAAATGGATGCCTCGAACATAAAGATACCCTTATAACTTGTTCAAATTTGCTATCGCAAAGCTTGGCTGAAATGCATGTATTTTAGGGATGCCTTAAATATATGTATGATCCAAAACTAAGCGATACGAAGAATTCGTATTGAGCTGCAAGGAGGATGTGGGAATATGGAATTTGTACGAGCGTTCAACAGAGCGAGATGCTGAGTCTGGATCAGGATGATGTGAGTTGCATAGAGCAGATCTATGGAATTGGACAAGCGGCATTTGATAAGGAATGAGTACCAGCACGGTTCGTGGACGAACCTGATTCTAAGTGGTATATTATGTAACACCCCGCAACCGCTCAGAGCGTTACGCTGAGTCGGATTGAATGAACAAATGCTGGTTACATTTGATTTGTTAGATTTTGGGAAGAAGTGTTGATTGAGTTGTTTTATGTGCAGATGGCTAGCGGGTTCGATGGAAATCAGGTATTCGTTCACAGCAGTACTGAGATAGCTGAGTTAGAATGATAATGCCATCTACCTTAGTCCGATCGGTCGGATGATTTATAGAGCATGGCCTGCTCGCACGGTCATACCAGTTGAGTAGATTGCGCTTGCATCGGACCACGGGTTCAAGGGATTGGCCGTATCGGCAGGACAGGATGCTTAACGGAGTCAAATATTGTGAGTGGGCTCTTTCCCTTCTCCTCTACTCCTTCATGCCTAATAATATGGAAAACACGTAAAAGGCTTGAACACTTGGACTGAAACATTGAGAATCACTACACTGAGGTGTGCATAGAGTGTACGCCATTGGCTTGGTAGGATTGTGGCTTAATTTGGTTTGCGCGTTGGATAATTGGAGCTAGAGTTGGAATATTGCATTTGAGGCAGTTGGTTGAATATCTTGGGATTATACCTGGACAGTTGGAATGATGTATTGAGAGATTGGGAACATTGGAATTTGGGCGAGCGAGCGTGCATCCGTGCACGGGTATCACTTGGTCGCTTTGTCTTGCAAAGCGAGCAGTTGTGGTTCGAAACCGAACAACTGCATCGGCGCGGGCATTGTACCTCTTTTGGGGCATTGTGCCATGGGATAGTTTGAGAAGGGTGTTGCACCATTGGAAATACTGTATTGAGAAGAGGCATTGTGCCTATGGGAATAACTTGGATTTGGTACCTTGGGCTATATGTTGGAAGAATGGTTATGGATTCTTTGGTTGGATGTTTTGATTGGATATTCACGGAACGAGTCTAGGATCGCTTGGTGGGGCGAGAATGTTCGATCCTCTCGTCATACCTACTTGGTGTCTGCATGTCACGGACAACCTGTATTGCACAGGGTTTGGTCTCCTCGAACGGGTACTCCGGGGCACCGGGACCGTTCGGCCATGGAGGAGACAATTTGGGTAACGCGTCTTGGGCGCGGTGCCAGCGGTTGGATGCGATCCAGGTGGGTTAGCTACTTAGCACTGTTTCGAATAGAACCGCATTTGATCTGTCCGATCAAAGTCCTTTATGGCTTGGCCAGTGACTTCATATAGATTAGTGTTGGCTTGTTTTTCTTTTGTTGGTTTGGCTTTCGTGTAGGCGCGGCCACCTTGCCTCGGCAAGAGTGTGCACTGTGAGTATTGGATTATAAATGTTGGTTGATGATGGATATTGAGGCTTGGTTGATGGTTCGATATGTTATCGTGTTGCTTGGACTTGAGCAGGACGGTTGCATGTTAGAATCTTTCGGGTTGCTTATATATAATTGCTTATCGTTTGGTCTGAGTTGAATGCTTGCATGCTTAAACTGCTTTACAGCTTTCCTTAATATGTCATCCATATGCCATGAAATGAATCTAGGATTCAACTAGAAAGATCACCATATAACTGTTTGCATTCACTATTTACTTAGTGTCGGCTTAGGCGAGTGGGTTACCCCGCTCACCAGTACGGTTGTGTACTGACCCACATTTGTGGGCAATATTTCAGGTACGCAGGCGTAGTGGCGCTGTTTGGATATATGAGGCATGATGTATGAACTGTAAGTACGTTTGTGGGCTAGAGGAAAGAGCAAGAGTATTTCATCGCCTTCGTGGCATCGCCTTCGTGGCCTTGTCTTCGATGAGGCATTTCATTTGACCCTATCGTGAGCTTCGTTGCGTATTACTCTGATGTGTGCTTGGAACACAATACTTGATTTATGCTGCAACTTGGTTGTTTCAATGATAACATTTGGTGTTTGACAATATCGCCTTGTACGAGCGCAACTCCAGGCTCGTACGGCATCAAGTTCCGATGAGAACGATGGTCCTGCGGGAGAGCTACAACGTGGTGATTCACGTTCAGCGGGGACTATTGAGCTTGCGGGAGATTGGGGTGTGACATAAATGAGTACTATGAAGATCTATGTACACCCTGTAGTGATCTTGAGTACACATAGTTTCCTGATTACCACCTTTATCCAATAAAAGGCGTCTAGTAATTGTCAATTTTAACTTACGGCAGAGGGTGGACCTACTAAACTTTTTTAATTCTTGATCCACATAGGTTTAAGGATAGTGAGATACTAAGTAATGTTGATTATCATTGAACATATATCATACCATGAGCTAAATTACATAACTGCAAGTGTAGGTTCAACTACATACTAGGCTTATAAGGTTTTTGATGAGACCCTCTTGTTTGTTGCCATGACTAGAATGTGGTGCTAACCTACAAATGGTATATTGCAGGTTGACAGCTGATGGTGAAAACTAAGCTCTTTATTAGAAATTTCCAATGTTGAGCCGGCCTCATACTGCTTGAAAAAGGCTTGAATGGTGATGAGACTGATGATTATGGTTTTAGTGTAGATACCTCTATATTTGTATTTTGTGCAAGCTATATCCTATAAGCACTTGATGTCTGCTTCTACCGATATGTTCTGTTATTTTAAAATAATTGGTACCAACATACTTTACACTACTACTGCATTATGGCACACGCTTGTTTCTCAAAGTTATTTTCAGTGTTTTATCTGTTGCAAGTTATCCTCCTAGACTACTGCATAAAGTGCATGATGTTTCCTTGCTAATTGTTGCATATGGCCTATACCTTTTTTATTATACTAATATATATAATTATTTATACCACATTACTGGAAAACCTCCTGTTAAGGCCACAAAATGGGCAAAATCATTCATAACCCTCCAGCCGCGACCTGGGGTTATGAATGAAGGATATCTGATATCGATGAACCGTGATTCTCTAGCTAGGATTTCTTGTAAATAATGTTGCAAGAGCCCGAGTCCAATTCATGTCTTTGAATGTCCAGAATGATACAATTTATTTGGCTAATGTAATCCAACTTGGGCATATAATGACTTCATAGATATTCTAAGATTTTTTTTGCAAAATATAGACAACTATCAACTATGATCACATTCATAAGTATGTGTCAAGATAAGCCAAAGTTTGAAAAAGAATGGCATATATGAGAATGAGAAGTTATCCGTGATGAGCGTTTATAGAGAGGACATAGGTATCCGTGATCATATTTTATGTCTTTAGAGTTAAATCATTCATTTACATTGATAACAATATAGATCAAAATATACCAAATAATACAAAGAAATTAGAGATATCTCAAAAAACACTAAGAAATGGTAAGAATTAAAGTTTTGATCAAGCAGGATCACGATAAGAAAAAACTAGCTGACTGAACTAACCGAGAAAAGAGAGTATAAGATAAAGAATGAGCTAACATGTTACTATAAATCAAGATAGTAAAAATTATCAATATGAGAATTATTAAGGGTATGTCTTAAGTAATATATGTAATCAATTATATTCTTTGTTTTCATCTATCTTACCGGATGGCACCCAAAAGAGAGACACCTCCTACTGTTAAGGAGGAAGTGATGCCTCCTACTGTTAAGGAGGAAGTGATGCCTCCTACTGTTAAGGAGGAAGAGATACCACCTGCTGTATCTCAGACGGGGAGTTCCAGTCACCCAGCACCTATAGCGGCTGTATCTCAGACAGGAAGTTCCAATCACCCAGCACCTATAGCGGAGATTGATCACATAGACGCTGTTTATGGGCAGTATCTAAGGGAATGGTATGTGCCCCATCGTATTGGATATCCTCGAGATTGATACTGTGATATTTTATATACTTTTATTATGGTTATTGTGTGATTGTGATACTTATATATTATGCCCATTGTGTGACTGTGATACTTATATATTATGCATTTTGTGTGACTGTGATACTTTTATTTTGTATGTATTGTGTGACTGTGATATTTTATATACTTTTTGTATTATTTCATACGCAAAAAATTCAATGGAGGGTTGCTCCAGGTCTGTCTATAATATTTGTGTGTATTGTATGACTGTGATACTTTTTATTCATATTAAATGATGTTAATTTACCGGTGTTGAGTGTTCCACCGAAGGGGTCGGCGAACCCAGAGAATTCAACGGAGGGTTGCTCCGGGTTTATTTTTAATTAGAAATTCATAAATTGCAGGAATAATAGTTTGGAAACAATTAATTATTCTTTTTTTTATTTTTTCTGTAAAATTAGCGACGTATTTAGCGACGTTTAGCGATGTTAATACACGTCACTAATTACGTCGTTAATTAGCAACGTTAATAGACGTCGCTAATTATGTTGCTAAACATGTCGCTAAATACGTCGCTGTACGTCGCAAATTGCTGACATGACAGTACTGCCAGGTCATTAAAGACGTTGTTGTCACGTCGCTATATAAGTCGCTAATTAGCGACATTTGTTTACGTCGCTAATGTCACGCCCCGATCCCGAAAGGGTCGATCGTCCTCGCTAGATCCTTTACGGAACCGATTCGTCCTCGCTGGGGCGTGATGTCGTGCGAGCCTAGAGTTGCGCTCGCACAAGGCAAGAACTTGCAGTTATAGGAACCCATTTTAAAACACAATTTAGAAAACACATTCACAGATATTTGAACACAAGTGCAGGAAGAAACATGTTTTTTCATTGATAATTCAGAGTAATTTACATAGAGTTTACATTGATGCGCCTCTCGGCTACTTGATTTGCATTACAAAAGATAACTCAAAAGGCAGGGCGCGCTACATCAGATAGTCCACGTCGTTCATACATTACGCCATTGTATAGGTTGAAAGTCCAAGCCTCCAAAATGATCTGACTCCAACTATACTTCAAAATAGAGGTGCTCCTAACGCCTCCTCGTCTATCCACTAGCGTTGCACTGTTTGAGTGCCTAAAATAGTTGCCCACAACGTGGGTCAGTACTCAACTTGTACTGGTGAGCGGGATGAACCCACTCGACTAAATCGACACTAGCTTATTAGGGGCGAGCATGCATTAAGATGATCTTCTATAAAGAAGCAAGTGAATTTAATTCATATCAGTTGCATGTTTTGATAAGAATGAAAATAACATAGAATCCAATCCAGTACATCGGTTGCTTACTCAACCGATGCACGCCTTCCCTGCAACGAAACACAAGTATACTTACCATCTGCACAAGACAATAAATTAGCATGTGTTCTATTCTATGCGGTCATTGGTTTGATCGACACCTTAGGGACATATTTCAAGCATTAGCGGCGCGCCCTATCAGCCCGGGTAGCAAGCCCTGCTGGAGGTCCTGCAATGCATCGTGACTAGCACGAATCAAATATTTCCCTCCGGATCGATACGGTTCCAGTGCCCCAGAAATCCGTTTCGAGGAAATGCCGAACCTTGTGCACAAGTTGTCCCAGACCATGCAAATGTATGAACAATTCATATTATCATACAATGCATCAAAATAAACAAAGAAGTAAAGCAGCAATATATATCTCATGCAACAGTTCATATTTTCTCAATGCGGTATTCCGATTTTGGTATCCCATAGGTCCAAACTCACTCCGAGGCACTAGGCCGCAACCAACAACCAATTCCCTTTATAAACAAACTCAAGTTATAAGGTGTGCAAGCATATAGTAAAATTAGTCTACAAATCCCATGTTCCTTTCTTAGTGGCTGGCATGCATTGTGGCAAAGGATTTCCTAGGCGTCCAACCGGGCTTCATCGAGTGAACATTTGAAACATTAGAGATGTGGGCATGAAGAAGTAGGAAAGAAGGGTCCAAACCACTCACTGGTTAAGGAAAAAAGTAGCTGAAACAAGGAATCCCGCCTAGCGACGATCAAACGTCAGTTACGCGGACCTGCAACAGCACGAGCACCAATTAGAAATTTTGCCTATCCTTCCTTGCCTAACTCCCCAAGAATCAAAGATCCAAACGATAAAACCAGCAGCAAAAATCAAGCAAATCGAAAGCAACACCAAATTAAAATCCCAAAGCGACAATCAAGAAAACCAAGCAACCAAACATGAAAACTATTGGACTCGTTTCAATAGAGGCCTTTCCATGAGTTGGAAAGGATCATCGCATTTCATCCGTGGCAAGAAGATGCCGAAGATCTAAGCTACGACTCAAACGGACTAGCCACAAGCCCAATTATATAGTGCACATCCCGGTCGGATCGGAATTTGAGGCACTACATAATATACCACTAAAAAAAAGTTTCGTCCCGAAACTTAAGAACAAGGCTCTACCTCCGACTGAATGAACAACGAAAGATGCTTCTCCTTCATCTCCGATTCTATCTCCCAAGTTGATTCCCCAACTGAATGGTTCTGCCACAACACGCGAACCAAGGACATCGTACGGTTGCGAAGTACTTTTTCCTTACGATCCAGGATCTGCACCGGTTCTTCTGAGTACGACAAGTCCGTGCGTAGTTCCAATTGCTCAAAGCTAACCACATGACTCGAGTCATGCACATACTTCCAAAGTTGAGAAACATGGAATACGTCATGTACTTCAGCCAAGGCGGGAGGTAGTACAATCCGGTATGCCACAACTGCCACTCGTTCCAGTATCTCAAAGGGGCCAACAAACCGGGGACTCAGTTTGCCCTTCACGCCGAAACGTATTACCCCACGCATTGGCGTTACTTTCAAGAAGACATGATCCCCGACCATGAATTCCAAAGGTCTTCTATGGGCGTCAGCATAACTTTTCTGCCAGCTCTGCGCTGTGCGGAGTCTTTCCCGAATCAAGCGAACTTTCTCAACTGCCTGTTCTACCAGCTCTGGCCCGAGTACCTGCCGCTCGCCGACTTCATCCCAACAGATTGAAGATCGACACTTGCGCCCATATAGTGCTTCGTACGGTGCCATCTGGAAGGTGCGTGTCCCAACTAGTCTTTAAATCGATCGCACACAGCCGTAACATGTCTTCAAGTATCTGATTTGTCCTTTCCGTCTGTCTGTCAGTCTGCGGGTGGTATGCGGTACTGAACTGTAGCTTGGTTCCTAAAGAAGACTGTAGGCTAGTCCAGAAACGAGATAAGAAATGTCCGTCACGGTCAGAAACGATTGAGGCAGGTACTCCGTGTAATCGAACAATCTCATCTATATAAATTTGTGCTAACCGATCGACGCTCCAAGTAACTTTTATAGGAAGAAAGTGGGCTGATTTGGTCAAACGATCAACTATGACCCAAATTGCATCATGCCCCCGTGGTGTATTCGGAAATCCCATAATAAAATCCATAGTGATGTTGTCCCATTTCCACTCGGGAATAGCGAGGTTCTGAAGCTCCCCGCCGGGCCAATGATGTTCAGCTTTCACCTGTTGACAGGCCATGCACTGTGACACAAAGGTCGCCACATCCCGCTTCATACCGTGCCACCAGAAGGTCCCGCGTAAGTCCTTGTACATCTTAGTGCTCCCAGGATGCAAAGAATACTTCGCGTAGTGTGCTTCCGCCATAATTTCCCTTCGGAGTTCTGGGTCGCTAGGAACACATAGCCTCCCTTTCATCTGTAAGGCCCCATCTTCGCCTGCCACAAAATCAGACGTCTTCCCCGCTGAGATCAGTCCGCGTACCTTCGCTAGGAACTGATCGCCCTCCTGAGCTGATTTGATTTTATCACGCAAACCCAGTTCAAGATGGAGTGGTGCCAGCTGCACTCCTTGATGCCGAACTCGAAGCTCGATGCCCATCGCCTCAAGATCTCGAAGTAAACGGTTGTTTATGGATAACGAGCCCACATGCTTTCGACTCAGAGCATCAGCAACGACGTTTCCCTTGCGCGGTGTATACGCGATCGTTAGGTCGTAGTCCTTAATCAGTTCTAGCCAACTCCGCTGTCGGAGGTTCAATTCCCGCTGGGTGAATAGGTACTTGAGGCTCTTGTGATGGGTAAAGATTTTGCAAGCAACACCATAAAGATAATGCCTCCATAAATTTAGTGCAAACACAATTGCCGCCAATTCCAAGTCATGTGTCGGGTAATTTTTCTCGTGCAGCTTCAGTTGCCTGGAGGCGTACGATATTACCTTGTCCCTCTGCATGAGCACACACCCTAAGCCGAGTCCTGAAGCGTCGCTGTATATCTGAAACTCCTCTACCACATCTGGAAGTGCAAGAATCGAAGCTGAAATAAGACGCCGCTTAAGTTCTCGAAAGCTGGCTTCGCAGGCATCACTCCATTTGTATACAATCCCTTTCTGAGTAAGGCGAGTCATAGGCGAGGCCAGTTTAGAGAAATCTTTCACGAACCTATGGTAGTATCCCGCTAGGCCCAGAAAGCTTCGAACTTCGTTGGCTGACGTAGGCTGCTTCCAGTCCACCACCGCCTCTATTTTCTTTGGGTCTACGGCAAGGCCTTCGGCCGAGACGACATAACCAAGGAACGCCACGCTGTTCAACCAGAACTCACACTTGCTGAGCTTAGCGAACAACTGATGCTCTCGTAATATCTGCAGCACGGTCTTCACGTGTTCCTTGTGCTCTTCCTCGTTCTTGGAATAGATTAGTATGTCGTTTATGAACACGACCAAAAACTTATCCACAAATGGCCAAAACACGCGGTTGATCAGATCCATGAAAGCTGCAGGGGCGTTCGTCAAGACGAACGACATCATGAGGAATTCATAGTGTCTGTATCGTGTTCTGAAAGCAGATTTTTGAATATCATCTGATTTGATTTTCAACTGGCGATACCCTGACCTGAGATCAACTTTAGAGAAAACTGTTGCACCTTGTAGCTGATCAAACAAGTCATCTATCCTTGGCAATGGGTACTGATTCCGCACGGTCGTCTTATTCAGTTCTCGGTAGTCAATACACAGCCGCATGGATCCATCCTTCTTCTTCACGAACAACACCGGAGCACCCCACGGAGAAACGCTTGGACGAATGTATCCTCGGTCCAATAGATCTTGTAACTGAATCTTAAGTTCCTTCAGCTCTGCTGGGGCCATTCGATAAGGTGCCTTTGATATCGATCGCGAATCCGGAAAAGTGTCAATGCTGAATTTGATCTCACGATCAGGAGGCATTCCAGGCAGCTCATCTGGGAACACGTCGAGGAAATCTGCTATGACTTCAGCCTGAGCTGCATCTGCACATTCCTGTCGGGTGTCTCGAACGGAAGCTAAGTACCCTTCACAGCCCGAATGCAACATACGCCTAGCCGAAATTGCTGATATCACCATTGCCGTCTTCGGTGCAGCGCTGCACTAATAGTAGAAGTCTGCCTCGCCGGGTAGACAGAATACGACTCGCTTCTTCGCGCACTCGATTGTTGCATGGCAAGCACCCAACCAGTCCACACCGAGAATAATATCATAATCCTTAATGTCTAGTACAATGACATCTAAGGAAAGCTTCCTTCCTCCGATGCAAATATAACCATCCCTACAGATCGCATGGGCGGGCATATCGACTCCCGAAGGGGTACTCACGCAAAGGTTCATATTTAAAGGACTAGAAGCTAATTTATGCTCAACAGTAAAATCAGCAGATATGAAACTATGCGTAGCACCTGAATCGAATAAGACTCTAGCGGGCAAATCTCTGAAAAGTAAAGTACCTGTCACAACAGTATCTGATACAGATGCCTCATATGTCATGCCCCGATCCCGAAAGGGTCGATCGTCCTCGCTAGATCCTTTACGGAACCGATTCGTCCTCGCTGGGGCGTGATGCCGTGCGAGCCTGGAGTTGCGCTCGCACAAGACAAGAACTTACAGTTATAGGAACCAATTTTGAAACACAATTTAGAAAACATATTCACAGATATTTGAACACAAGTTCAGGAAGAAACATGCTTTTTCATTGATAATTCAGAGTAATTTACATTGATGCGCCTCTCGGCTACTTGATTTGCATTACAAAAGATAACTCAAAAGGCAGGGCGCGCTCCATCAGATAGTCCACGTCGTTCATACATTACGTCCTTGTATAGGTTGAAAGTCCAAGCCTCCAAAATGATCTGACTCCAACTATACTTCAAAATAGAGGTGCTCCTAACTCCTTATCGTCTATCCACTAGCGTTGCACCGTTTGAGTGCCTGAAATAGTTGCCCACAACGTGGGTCAGTACTCAACTTGTACTGGTGAGCGGAATGAACCCACTCGACTAAATTGATACTAGCTTATTAGGGGCGAGCATGCATTAAGATGATCTTCTATAAAGAAGCAAGTGAATTCAATTCATATCAGTTGCATGTTTTGATAAGAATGAAAATAACATAGAATCCAATCCAGTACATCGGTTGCTTACTCAACCGATGCACGCCTTCCCTGCAACGAAACACAAGTATACTTACCATCTGCACAAGATAATAAATTAGCATGTGTTCTATTATATGCGGTCATTGGTGTGATCGACACCTTAGGGACATATTTCAAGCATTAGCGGCGCGCCCTATCAGCCCGGGTAGTAAGCCCTGCTGGAGGTCCTGCAATGCATCGTGACTAGTACGAATCAAATATTTCCCTCCGGATCGATACGGTTCCAGTGCCCCGGAAACCCGTTTCGAGAAAATACCAAACCTTGTGCACAAGTTGTCCCAGACCATGCAAATGCATGAACAATTCATATTATCATACAATGCATCGAAATAAACAAAGAAGTAAAGCAGCAATATATATCTCATGCAACAGTTCATATTTTCTCAATGCGGTATTCCGATTTTGGTATCCCATAGGTCCAAACTCAATCCGAGGTACTAGGCCGCAACCAACAACCAATTCCCTTTATAAACAAACTCAAGTTATAAGGTGTGCAAGCATATAGTAAAATTAGTCTAGAAATCCCATGTTCCTTTCTTAGTAGCTGGCATGCATTATGGCAAAGGATTTTCTAGGTGTCCAACCGGGCATCATCGAGTGAACGTTTGAAACATTAGAGATGTAGGCGTGAAGAAGTAGGAAAGAAGGGTCCAAACCACTCACTGGTTAAGGGAAAAAGTAACTGAAACAAGGAATCCCGCCTAGCGATGATCAAACGTCAGTTACGCGGACCTGCAACAGCACGAGCACCAATTAGAAATCTTGCCTATCCTTCCTTGTCGAACTCCCCAAGAATCAAAGCTCCAAACGATAAAACCAGCAGCGAAAATCAAGCAAATCGAAAGCAACACCAAATCAAAATCCCAAAGCGACAATCAAGAAAACCAAGCAACCAAACACGAAAACTATTGGACTCGTTTCAATAGAGGCCTTTCCATGAGTTGGAAAGGATCATCGCATTTCGTCCATGGCAAGAAGATGCCGAAGATCTAAGCTACGACCCAGACGGACTAGCCACAAGCCCAATTATATAGTGCACATCCCGGTCGGATCGGGATTTGAGGCACTACAGCTAATTAGTGACGCTGCGTCGCTAAACATCGCTAATTTAGCGATACATTTAAGTCGCTAAAAAATGTCGGTATAGCGACGTTTAGCGACATTTTTTCTTTCAGCGACGTGCTGTTTCCGACTTCTGTAAAACTTCGCTAATTACGTCGCTAAACGTGATTAGCGATATTTTTTTGTTATTTAGCGACGTGTTTTGACGTCGCTAATTTGACTTTTTCTGGTAGTGAGGCTCATACTTGAAGAACAGCTCCTTCCTAGAGCACTCGTGGCAAGATGCACCAGTGTTCACCCACCAGTCAGTGTCCACGCCATGCGACTCAACCTGCGCAATCATAGCAACTAGGTTAAGCTTACCTTGATCTTTCGGTTTAGGCTTCGACCTGCATTCGCTCTTGTAGTGACCCTTCTTGCCACAGTTAAAGCATGTCACATCAGTCTTCGGCTTTGGCTTGAACTAAGCCGACTTCACCTTTAGTTGGTTGAAGTCATTCTACTTCTTCTTATAGAAATTTTTTTGCTTCCCTTTAGAGTCACTATCATGTACCATGTTGGCCTTAGCCAACTACTTGGACAATGAGTCCAACTTCAGTTGCCCCCAAGCTTCATTTTTAATGTGAATCCAGTGAAGAAGTTCTTTGAAATGGATCTCCATCTTTTTATGGTACATGTCAGCCTTGAACCTGATCCAGCCTGGAGGAAGTTTGGTGACGATAGCCCCACCATAAATTTGTCTTCCTGCTTCATGCCCTCTTTCTTCAGTTTCTGCTGCATCTTCAAAAATTCATTAACTTGTGGTAACATCACCTTCTCCTCCTCAAATTGCAAAGTGAAGAACTTCTTGACGAGATAGATTTTGACATTTTTCTCGTCAGTTTTGTAGTGCTTCTCAAGAGATTCTCAGACATCTCTTGCCTGTTCCTTCTTGATGTCAGACTCTACCATCGAGTTGTCCATAGCATTGAGAATCAACAACCTGTAGAGGTCGTTGTCTTTCTTCCACTTGGAGTGCGTGTCCTACTCCACACCAACTGCAAGCTCTCATCCATCTTCGGGAATGGTAGGTTCAGGATCAACCAACATATAAGCAACTTTGACAAGGCAAAGATTCATGGAGATCTTCCTCTTCCAAATGTTGTAGTGTTCGCCATCAAACTTCTCAAGCTTGTGAAAGCTAGTACCGAGAAGATTTGAGCGGTTGTCCATTATAACTCGGATCTTGCCTTGAGATTGTTATTCCAGAAGCCAAATCAAAGTAAAGGAGGTCCACAAAGTAGAGACTCACACAAGAGTTTGTCTCTACAAAAGTTGGCGTATTGTGTGTCATGCCCCAGTCCCAAAATACGTAGGACTAGGACACGTAACACGCCAGCCGTATGTATACGAACTCTAATATATGGAAACCATATACACACGTACGCTGTACATGAATATCAATCCACAAGTAGTATGAAATGTAATACAAGTCACAGGGTAAAATCTAAATCTCATCCACAAAAATCATATAGAAATAAATAACCAGTATCTATGAAACTAGATCTCAATAAGAAGTATCTAAGGATGATAGTTGGATGAAAACAAATCCACTACCAACTCGAATATAAGAGCAAATACAATATGAGTACAACACCACAACACAATATAAGAATACCAACTATCCATCACAGCTCGAAGAGAAGACATCCTCGGATCATATGTAACCATCCAAACCTGTGCTCCTGCAAATGCTCAAGAAAAGATACACCTGGCAGCGGACCAGGTCCTCAGAGGGACGTAACAATATACAGAAAATACTAGCCAATTTAAATACAGTAAACATGCATATTATTTGAAAATAGATAAGTACGTTGTACAAGACCATCTATATGAATGCAAATGAGGACAACTTTTCGATATATGGGCAAGGATAGGCTACTCGATCTACCTCACAACTCACACACACGTCAATGGACATCAGAAATCGACATACCGAGGGGGGTAGCGACCAGCGAGACTCCAGAAATTGACATACCGTGGGGGTAGCGACCAGCGCGACACACGCCCGTAGTGCGAGCTATATACTACGGTTTACCAGAGTGGTTAAAAGCCCATACGCCTAATGATTGTCCTCTCATGATACTAGGTGTCATGTGTGTGTCAACATATCTAATATATAGTATGACTGAAGAAACTACACATGCAATAAATAAACAGAAAGGAAATAAATATACAGAAATATACTAAGCATGCAAAATACTGTAAACAACTTGGCAAGGTATCTTGCCTGGGGTCCTGCTGCTGGTATGAATCAGAGTCCAAGTCACAGTCCAAATAGCCTATGTATTACAAATTTATCACGTCAAAAGATAATTTATTTAATTCTGGAATAATTACTCTAAAATCCTATTTTAATCTTATTATTCTGATTTTATGTTAATTCCTAAATTTTGTCCAAAAAACTGAATTTTATCAACTCGAGACTCATGGCACGCAAATCGAGGCGATCTGTTGACCGAAAAGTCAACCGACACAAACTCAACTTTCACGCATGATTTCCTGTAGATTTCAGTTTCAAAAATATGCTGGAATTTATGGCTCGTCCGAATTCAAATTCGTTTGGAAATTATGGCACATACAAATTTTGTATTGTGCACCGATTGTTAAATTCTAACCTAGAAGTTCTACAGAATTAACAGTATGTAAATACTTCGAATTAAATTCTGGGAAAAATATATGTCGATGATCTCGACATTAGCTTTCCGAAACTTTAAACGGTTCGTGATTCTGATTCCGGGTTCTCCCGAAATTACGAAAACATCGAAATACGTCTATTTTCGGACATGCTGTGCTCTACAAATTTTCCAGAATTTAATACTCATAATTTAGAAAAACAATTTATATAATCAGAAATCTAACCTCATTATCGTTCTAACAAAAAAAACTTGAGCGTGTTTGGAGTCCGGAGCTAGGAGATATCGTCTTTTTAATTCGTCATAACTAGTAGAAAATGAGGCTGAATTTATGACGAATTTTGACTATTTTTGGACGAAAAAGAGAGAAATTTTGGGGAAGAAAAATATGAATGATGAGGTATTTATAATGGTGGAGACTACTTAATTAAATACGACTAGAATTGGTTAATTTGGATAGGATTATGATGAATTTAAATAAGGATAGGATATGCATGAAGTTGATTTCCTAGTAGGTTCAGGATTTGAATTAATTTAAAATAGAGTTTGAATTTATCTCAATAATTTATAATCTTAAATATAATTAAAGATAATACAAATAATTTATAAAATCTTATTAATATCTATTAACACTAAATTATCATCTATCTAATACTACGACTATATATATCCAAATAAATCGTAAATAATTTTAAAATCTAAATAAATTTCTTAAAATTCTAAATAAATTACAAAAAAATATAATTAAATATTTTAAACTAAAATAAATATTTGGTAGGAACGATATGCAAGTATGGTCGTATAGTAAATCATAGAAGTCCTAAAAATTTATGTTTTCTAAGTTTTAATTACCAAAAATTCTAGAAAAATCTCCAAAAATCTAAAATAACCTAAAATAATTCTAAATGAATATTTATATAAGTAAATATACTAAAAAAAATTATTTTCTAATTAACTAAGAAAATACTCTAAATAAATTCAACATCTATAATAAATATAATAATATAAAATATACACAAAATATCTATTTTGGGTAAGGGAGTTTACAATCTACCCAACTTAAAATAATTTCGTCCTCGAAATTAAAATAAAGCATAATTTGTTAAATCCTTCACATTCATACATAAGGTACGTCAATCGCAATCTCTTCCAAAATTTAAATAACAAAATCTATTCAAATCTATCGCGATCACTTCAAAATTAAGGTAACCACTGTTTAAATCAAAATTGAACCTGTCGTAATCTCTTCTCGATTTTTTTTTTAATCAACATTCAAATCTAACTCAAGTCTATATGACATCCCACATCAAAATTTATATCACCATTTCCAACTATCATAATCTCCTCTAGACTTTGAGCAATAAACAATTCTAATCAAATCTTATTCCTATTCTCAAATTAAGAATTTTGTACTCTTCAAATATTTAAACTCAATTTACATCCTCAATATTTTAAATAGGTGACCCAACAATCAAAATTAAACTTTTAATTCAAATCATTAAATTGTAAAATTTAAATCTAATTCACCAGTTGTTCAAGTCTAAAATTCTATATTTATCCTAAAAATTTAAATCGACGATTCATCCTTCAATATTCAAAATTTAAATTATGTGCTCAAAGTATAAATATTGGGTCCTCAATATCAAGATTTTTAAAATTCATTAAATTCTCATTATCTTAATCCTTCTTTTAAAATTCTCCACATTTAAAAGGACTTAATCTCTCAATCTAATCCTACTTGATCACAATCTAAAAGAATTATCCTCAAGTTTAATAATGCAATTTCTACCCAACTTAGAATTTACCCATCTATCACATAAGGCTCTTACACTTAAGAAAAATATTCCTCAATTTATTTTCTCATGTCATTCAATCCTCAAAACTTTAACACTAACTATATTATATGTGATATGCCCTTAATCAATTATGAAAGATAGTCACCAAATAATGTGATTGGCCTATGGGATATATCTTGTACTATCCGTGTATCACTTATATCCAAGCACGAGATTTCGTCTTTCCGAAACAAGGGAAGACGGAAAGCAACGGAAAAGAGTTCAATGAGGGGTAATAGAATGGAAGCATGGGAATCAAAGCGTTTAAAGAATTCAAATGGGAATTGTCAAGACAGTTATGGATTAAAATCTTAATTTGGTAATTTCCTATTCGCATGCTCATATCGGTGCAGTTATGTACTTGATATGATATGCTTTGTCGTATCTAGAGGGTAAGTATATTTGTCTGCTGGTCAACTATACATCTCAATCCACGTAAAATACTATTGCGAAGGACGAATTAAGCGCATTATGGCTAGCTAGACCATAATACACTGATTCTGATTAGACAATTTGTATTAGTGTGGTTGATCAGGCCCCAATAACACATATGTCATGAACAAGCTCGATATAAGATTAAGCTTGCAAAAACTAGGCTATAATAGCAGCATAATTCAAGGTAGCACAGAAAATATAACTCTAGATTATGATGTGAGAAGTTACAAAATAATTCAAGTTCACAAAAGCAAAAACAACATAAGCAATAATAATAAAAGACTCTACAATCTCTACAATTATCATACAACCTCCTTATCTAAGTCGCTAGTCGACCAAATAGGGCAAGGACCTCTAAATTCTATGGTCTGAATAAACACTGTCGTCTTTTGCTAGTATGCGATAAATATCATTCGGTTACACTTCAATTAATAGGTCAAAAGACTATGTGATACTAGGTGTCAAACATTATGGTAAAACTTCTAACTCTAGTAGCGTCTATACTACCCTCACGTCCTCATAATACATCAAGGGGTAATAGTAAACCAATCTATAGATAAGAAATTCTAGGGTTCACTAGATATTCTAAACTTAGTGGTGTGTCTATATTCTCGTTGTATTCTTAATAGGTGTGCTACCATAATTATCATCCTAATAATAGGGGTTCCTATATTCTAGCAGAAGGCTATTCTCAAAGAACTATTAGGGAAGTACAAGAATAAAGCAGGATGCAATTATTCGAATAGAATAGAGAGGAGGAAGATGAATTATAGTCAATTGTGGATGAGATCCTATACTCTAGTCCTAGGTGCAGGCTTGTTCGGTACAGTAATGTAACCGAGACAATATGCTCTCGACCTGCATGGGCCACCACAAAAACATGTCACGCCCCAGTCCCAAAATACGTAGGACTAGGACACGTAACACGCCAGCCGTATGTATACGAACTCCAATATATGGAAACCATATACACACGTACGCTGTACATGAATATCAATCCACAAGTGGTATGAAATATAATACAAGTCACAGGGTAAAATCTAAATCTCATCCACAAAAATCATATAGAAATAAATAACCAGTATCTATGAAACTAGATCTCAATAAGAAGTATCTAAGGATGATAGTTGGATGGAAACAAATCCACTACCAACTCGAATATAAGAGCAAATACAATATGAGTACAACACCACAACACAATATAAGAATACCAGCTATCCATCACAGCTCGAAGAGAAGACATCCTCGGATCACATATAACCATCCAAACCTGCGCTCCTGCAAATGCTCAAGAAAAGATACACCTGGCAGCGGACCAGGTCCTCAGAGGGACGTAACAAGATACAGAAAATACGAGCCAATTTGAATACAGTAAACATGCATATTATTTGAAAATAGATAAGTACGCTGTACAAGACCATCTATATGAATGCAAATGAGGATAACTTTTCGACGTATGGGCAAGGGTAGGCTACTCGATCTACCTCACAGCTCACACACACGTCAATGGACATCAGAAATCGACATACCGCGGGGGTAGCGACCAGCGAGACTCCAGAAATCGATATACCGCGGGGGTAGCGACCAGCGCGACATACGCCCGTAGTGCGAGCTATATACTACGGTTTACCAGAGTGGTAAAAAGCCCATACGCCTAATGATTGTCCTCTCATGATACTAGGTGTCATGTGTGTGTCAACATATCTAATATATAGTATGACTGAAGAAACTACACATGCAATAAATAAACAGAAAGGAAATAATTATACAGAAATATACTAAGCATGCAAAATACTGTAAACAACTTGGCAAGGTATCTTGCCTGGGGTCCTGCTGCTGGTATGAATCATAGTCCAAGTCACAGTCCAAATAGCCTATGTATTACAAATTTATCACGTCAAAAGATAATTTATTTAATTCTAGAATAATTACTCTAAAATCCTATTTTAATCTTATTATTCTGATTTTTATGTTAATTCCTAAATTTTGTCGAAAAAACTGAATTTTATCAACTCGAGACTCATGGCACGCAAATCGAGGCAATCTGTTGACCGAAAAGTCAACCGAAACAAACTCAACTTTCATGCATGATTTCCTGTAGATTTCAGCTTCAAAAATATGCTGGAATTTACGGCTCGTCCGAATTCAAATTCGTTTGGGAATTATGGCACATACAAATTTTGTATTGTGCACCGATTGTTAAATTCTAACCTAGAAGTTCTACAGAATTAACAGTATGTAAATACTTCGAATTAAATTCTGATAAAAATATATGTCGATGATCTCGACATTAGCTTTCCGAAACTTTAAACGGTTCGTGATTCTGATTTCTCCCGAAATTACGAAAACATCAAAATACGTCTATTTTCGGACATGCTGTGCTCTACAAATTTTCCAGAATTTAATACTCATAATTTAGAAAAACAATTTATATAATCAGAAATCTAACCTCATTATCGTTCTAACAAAAAAAACTTGAGCGCGTTTGGAGTCCGGAGCTAGGAGATATCGTCTTTTTAATTCGTCATAACTAGTAGAAAATGAGGCTGAATTTATGACGAATTTTAACTATTTTTGGACGAAAAAGAGAGGAATTTTGGGGAAGAAAAATATGAATGATGAGGTATTTATAATGGTGGGGACTACTTAATTAAATACGACTAGGATTGGTTAATTTGGATAGGATTATGATGAATTTAAATAAGGATAGGATATGCATGAAGTTGATTTCCTAGTAGGTTCAGGATTTGAATTAATTTAAATAGAGTTTGAATTTATTTCAATAATTTATAATCTTAAATATAATTAAAGATAATACAAATAATTTATAAAATCTTATTAATATCTATTAACACTAAATTATCATCTATCTAATACTACGACTATATATATCCAAATAAATCATAAATAATTTTAAAATCTAAATAAATTTCTTAAAATTCTAAATAAATTACAAAAAAATATAATTAAATATTTTAAACTAAAATAAATATTTGGTAGGAACGACATGCAAGTATGGTCGTATAGTAAATCATAGAAGTCCTAGAAATTTATGTTTTCTAAGTTTTAATTACCAAAAATTCTAGAAAAATCTCCAAAAATCTAAAATAACCTAAAATAATTCTAAATGAATATTTATATAAGTAAATATACTAAAAAAATTATTTTCTAATTAACTAAGAGAATACTCTAAATAAATTCAACATCTATAATAAATATAATAATATAAAATATACACAAAATACCTATTTTGGGTGAGGGAGTTTACATTGTGAGTCACTCAAGAGTGCCTCTACAGTAAAAATAACTCCACAGCAGTACATCACCACGAACAGGTTACAAACAGACAGTAGAAAGAGAAAAAATAAACACTACAAGGAACAAAAAATCGTTCTTCTCTTTACGTTCGCAGATGCTACAACGAGAAGGACCAGGGACAAGAAAAGAAATACAAAGAATGAAACTCCTGCTAGGGTGATCAAAATCACCGATGCTCAAAGCAAGATTCGCATTATACGATGAACTGTCCCCAGGATCCAGCAAGTTCACACGAGAACTTCTGGAACGCTCTTGGTCACCTTCGGATCACTCGAAAAATACTTTGTGGAAGGGTGCTCACTATTGCCGCATAAGGCTCTGGTCCTGTTGGAAATTTTCAACCCTCAAATGAAAGAGGAGCACCTCTATATATAGAGAAATCAGCACATATGCGGCACGAGAAAGCACGTGCCGCATATGCGCTGAAGACCAAATACCAAGGTGCATGCGCCGCCTCCGCCGCATGCGTCACCAAACGCCGAAAGTAGCCGCTGAGAGCAGACAGCGCCGAAAGCAGCAGCGTGCAGAAAAAACCACGCGTCGCCGCGCACTGCCTGTGCCGCTCGCGCCTTACGATGCCGCCAACAACAGATCTTGTCCCCTCCATATCAGGCCATATAATCCTTGGCCGTATAGCACAAGACCGCATAGCACCAGGCCATAGCTCCTGGCCGCATAGCTCATGGCCGCATAGCGCCTGGCCAAAGTGCACCAATAAAGCGCCACTTTGTGCCCGAGTTGCTAGCTCCTAAGGTAAACTTCTCAAATGTGGTGACAAAATAAAAATTGTCATAAAGGAATTCACACATAATTCCTCTAGAAAAATTAATCCATATAAGCCACCATCCCATGTGCATATACCGATACTAAGTAAAAATATATATTGAGATATACACATTGGTTGTTTTATGATATGGGACTAAAATCTTCCAAAGTAAAGTAAAACACCAACGCTATTGAATATTTGGTCTTCAAGATATGATGTTATAGCCTGAAGTGTTGAATAAGATTTTTCAATAAATTCATTAATTTTTTCCCTACCTAATTAGACTTTGTGCTTATTGGTGAACCAAGCATTTTTTTCCAACAGCTCTACACAGACATCGACAGAAACTGCGCCATGTGTAGAGTAGTTAGTAGAATTTCATTTGGCCTATGTCAGCAGTACTTGACACATAGCATCTCGATTTGTTTTCCGGACAATCAGTACTTGACACACAGCATCTCGATTTGTTTTTTCGCTTTTTTCTTTGGAGTGGGTGGAATTCCACAGAGTCAAAAATGGAAGCAAAACATAGAAATTTGAGTTTCATGAACCTTCCTGGCTTAGAAGTCCAATTATACAGCTAGAGCCTTGACCAAAATATTAATGGTGTTGACTTGTTTACATTTGGTCACTAAGAACCTTGTGATGCCTAAAATCTCCCTGTCAAACCTCAGGAGGACAAATGTACTGCGTTAATAGTAGATGACTGACTTCTCTTACGTTTACGAAGTATTAAAATGACCTATAACTATAAATGACACCTTGAGAACAAGGTCCCCAAGTATCTGACGATTCCGATATCTAATGGCCAATTTTCTGTCAATACGTAGCGCTCGTATTGTATTGTTTTTTATTTTTTTGTTGCATGCCTCGGTTATCGATACTGTTGGAATTTTTTCTTTGCACAAGACTAAAAAAGATAGTTCCATATTAAAAAATATTTTAAATGGGTATCAAAATATAGTAGTATGCTTGATGTTGAGGTATGTATATGGAGTGGTGATCCAAGTGGATGCCATGTGAAATATTTTCTTAGGATGATTAACCTCTCGTTTGATTTTCGTAAAGGAAATCAAATTTTTGTTCTTTTTCTTTGAAAAATTACAATTCACATTGATTTTTCTTTCCGATGTTTGAAAATGTCAAAAAAATTGGAAAAAAAAGTTAATACTTAAAAGTTGGAAAGTGAATCCTTGGTTGGATGGAGGGAACCATTTTCCTCCATAATTTTTTTTCCATTGGGAATCACTTTCATTTCCTTTCCTCCTCAATTCCTTTGGCACCCAAACATAGAAAAGTAATCACTTTCCTTTTCCAATCTCATGATTCCACGAACCAATCAAGGCCTAAGGTTAAACTCCTCAAGAAAAATATTTAGTTTTTTGTCACACTCTTCAAAAAAAAAATTTAGGAGCTAAGTTGACTCGGACTCGGGCTCAAGCGCGCAATGTAACACTTTGATGGTGCACTTTGCACTTAATACGGTTGCGGGCTATGCATGCATACGTTGCTGCACTACTACACGCATAAGTCGCTGCACAACTGGGTCTATACGCACATGAGCAGTTGCGGCTGTTCTGCTAAACGCATATGCGTAGACAGCGGGTTGACACATAATTTTGCTGATTGTGGGATTATGACGATTATGAAAAGATTGAGTCAATTATTCAGATCTGATTTTAGGATTTGAATTTAATTGATTACTATCTTTCCGTAATTGGTTGGCGGTTAGGATTATGGTTATGGTTTTTACCCTACTCTATAAATACTCTCTTAGTATCCCCTTTGAGAACTTACTTCAAAATTGAAAGACAGATAGAGTTGTAGGTTACTGTTGTCATTGGAGTCCAGGAGTTCGTGCGAGTCAGGACAGAGGTGACGACGAGCGTTCTAGAAGTTCTTTACGAACTTGCTGGATCCTGGAAGCAGATCATGTAGGACGAATTTTGCTTTGAGCAACAGTGATACTTGTCACCCCTGCCAGCCCTTCTTCCTGTCTTCTTCTTCTACTTCTCGATTCTTCTCATTGTAAACGTTATGTCCCAATTGTAACTGCGTTTGCAAAAAAAAAAAAAAAATTTAATCCTTGAGTTTGTAATCCAATGAGAAGTTGTAATCTGATCTATTATAGTTCTTCGTTGGAATCGTGGTATTCAGACGACAAATTTGTTTGCGTGAACCTCTGCGTTCTCGACTACAACTTCAGGGTCAACAGCAGGCAGACTTTTAAGTCATGTTGAACCTATGTTCCTAGTCTCTGTTCCTCTATCTTTTGATCAGCCTCGGGACTAACATATACCAACTTTAGGACTTTCTTTTCCGATTAATTTGACAAAGAGAAGATAAAAAAAAAGAAAAAAAGAAAAGAAAACAATGTCGACACAATGATCATATGCGTCGAAGATCTACATGGTACAATGTGTCAATAATTTTTTTATCGATTTATTATAATCATTATATTTGTCAAGTTGTATATTTATAATTTACATCATCCATCAATCTTAATATTTTTTCATTAGAAATAACAAATAATATATAAAAGTTATACCTTAACATATGAAATATTTTTTAGTTTTTCAAATAGTAATTATTCTTAATTTTAACTTAGTAAATGAATAAAAATCCGGAACTCCGATATGAAACATTTGGAATGGGTAAAACTATCGATACTGATTCTCATAAAGTCAAAAAACCGATCCTTATACCAATACTGCAAACCTTTCTTCAAAAGAAAGACTAATTGATCTAATCGCATTAGACAGAAGAAATCAAGTTATCATTACCGGAACGCGATCAAACAACTGATAGCTTTAGAAGTCATAGTGCATGAACAAACAGAAGAACAATAGTATAAATTCGAAAACTAGCCGAAGAAGAAACAAAGGATAATAATGCTTTGCTTCAGGAACTAGGCAACTTTGATAAGTATTCCACTTTTATGTTCTCTAGCTTTGGAACAATCTCTCTTATAAGAACCCTTTCTTTTGGCGAATCCCGTGAACACATTAAGCCTAACTCCGATAGTGAAGATATGCTTTGATGAACAACATTGAGAATTCGAAGACACCGTCCCGCCTTGTGCGAGAATGGTAAGCGCGAGCGACCGAGATCACTGATTTCGTAGGAAGTCTTCGTCACGTGCAAACGGCTGATGGGTACCGGTATCAAATAAGATCCGCTTGTGGACGAAAGAACCTACTAGCGGACGTCTGTGAGATTCACATAAATGTCCAAAAATGACCGACACATTCTGATTTCGGAAGAGAAAAAAAAAAAAAAAACCAACATTGAGGACAGACTTGTTCTAGTTTGGTAATCTTCTCTAACATCGCATTAGGATATGCTTCCCTTGCCCCGTCTCAAATTTAATCCTCATGCAAACATGGCATGGCTTTTTTTTTTTTTTTTTTCGTTAAAGTTTTCTAAAAACAAAATTCTGATTCTATATATATACATCCATGAGACTTTTCCTGTAGATGCGTACTCTATCCGTCAATCGTGGTGGTTGTAGACATAAAACAAACAAAAAGTTAGTAAAAAAAAAAAAAACTTTTGTATAATGCAAATTATCGCTAGAATAACCATCATTAACTTCGAAACATTCTGCATTCAAAATTTCAAAGTATTTTAAGTATCGATCTTAATTAGGGTGGATAATGGTTCCAATAAAACAATGTGCAAAATTTTAACTGTCCTCTAACTTGTCTAACTAGTCCTTTGGAACTGGCATTGAATTTTTTTATGCTTAACTCTATATAACCTTATGTGAAGTTTTGTCACTAGTTGGCATGAAAGGGAGAAAAAGAAAAAAGAAAAAAAAAAGAGACCACAATTTTCAAAGGGAACTTTAAGTTTATATAGTGTAAGATCCTCTGCGATGATTTCACTTTACGTAGTCAAACAAAATTGTAAGATGACATCATCTCAGAGGATCATATAGATTGCAGAGAACAGATCTGCTATTTCACTATTTCTGTTATATATTCTGTTAGTCCAGAGGCTTAACCAATGATGGAAGAACGCGTGATCGAGATCAGAGGCTCACACAAAAATTTTCCTTATGACAATTCTTGATTTTCACGAAGAATTATATAAAGATCCTGATCTCTAAAGATTACAAAGGAATCAGAATTAAGCAAACTTCTCGTTCTTTCTTGCAATCGCAGTTGCAGATGGACAAAACAGAGTTACAATAAAACGAAAACCACTTTCGTTACAATAAAACGAAAACTAGCTTCGTTCTTTCTTGCAAAACACAATTGCAACCAGACATAACGAACCAAGAAGAAAAATGGAGAAGACGACAGAATAAAAAATTATTCTTGCTAGGGTGGTGAAGACCATCGTTGCTCAAAGTAAGATTCGTCCTCTATCGACGATCTGCTCCCAGGAGCCAGCAAGTTCACAAGAGAACTTCTGGAACGCTCGTAGTCACCTCTTTGTGTGACTCGAACATATTCCTTTGGACTCATATTTCTCAACTTTTTGGTCTGTCTCAAAAGGAGGCTAGAAGGCTCTTTATATATGGAAGGATGGAAGTCCATCCTTCTCTTTTTTTGATATGGGACTAAAAAGCCAATATACAAAATTGATATCCCACAATCGTAGCCTAATGCATAGCCCGCTCAGCGTCCGTTCAGCACCCGCTCAACGCCCGTCCAACATCCGTTCAGCGCCCGCTCATGCAATGCACATGGAACACGCGCATGCAACCCGAGCATAAAACTCACGCATAAAACGAGCGCACGAGCGCAACAACAGTGCACAAGCACCTTGCGGCGATGTTGACGTGCTAAGTGCGCCAACAAAGTGTCACGCCTCGATCTCTCGTAAGAATCGGCTGTCCCTGCTAGGCGCGAATTACCGTGCCAGCGCTTCCGCGGGACAATCTTTTCCATCTGGACGTGATGCCGCACGAGCATAAGCTGTACCCATGCAAGGCCATGATCTGAACAGGCGATAAAATGACTAAGCCACAGAGTCGCACAGATAGTCCGAATGCACCAGAATAAGAAACGAACAGGCGATTGGTAACAAGTTCACAAATTCGTCAATAACATAAGCATTGAATAACACAAGTATAGAAATAAAATAAGCACTTTATTGATATTGAACAAGTATTACAAGCGGCGTAGGACGAGATTACAAGTCGCTCAAGTCCACTCTCTTTTGAAACAATAAAAGTATATATGCCAAGTGGCTACATTTATGGAATGATACATAGGCGATGTTTCAACATTATATCTTGTATATGTGCTTCAGTTCCGGACGTAACATGGAGAGACTACCAAAGATAGAGATGAGGCATAGCGCAAAAGTCATTAGGCGTTACCAACCATTCTGACCAAACATGGAGAGACTACCAAAGATATTGGAGTCAGACGGATTATCCAAGTGTAGGATGCACTACCAAGGGCCCGACTACTTAATAAATTATATCGCTCCAAACCGGGGAGCATCCTACCAATTTGGTCACGCAATACTCATATTCCTCCTAGGACGGTACGATCTCGGTGCCCCGATGATCGTCCGAGGAATCCATGTTATTACCTCGTGCACGAGTTGTCCGTGACCATGCAAGTCTAGGGTCTCAGATTCACGGGATTCATGACATGCCATGCTAATTCTTGATTCTTGTTCAGAACGAGTATGCTTAACGAGCTATAATTTTTGCTTTACTTGACATGATTCTCGTTTAGAGTTAAATTGAAATGGTGCAATCCCCTGGTTCGGAGATGCCATGGCGACCTAACGGTCCCGGATACTTTCAGGTTCAAACTTGCATGGAATGAATATTAGATAGTCTTCCCGGGAGAACTAGATGAATGCATGACATGGATAGTGTTACTTGATTGTGGCATAAATTATGTGACAAGCATTGAAATGAGACAACGAGTACAAGTTACAATATAAGCAGGCAAGCATGTATTTATATAAAACATAAGTATTTACGTTAGCACGGGTCTAAGGGGGTAGTGCGAGGAGTGAAACCGTACGGGACATATCGGGAGACATAATCAATTAGGCAAGCAGTGTAAACAAGTGAAGTAGTGGACTACGAAGAGTATATAATGATCTACTCAAGAAATAGCGGGGTCTACTTGCATGAAGCTAAGGTAGCATGCGTGAGTCCAACTATAAGCCAAATTTTATTTCCATGTTCACACAAGAAATACAAGATGTGATTATTCCCTTAGCTAAGTGCATTGTATTCTTTATTACAATTTAAGGGGTGATTCACCTAGAGACTAGCATGTATCGTCCTATTTTAAGTGTGCTGGCTAAGCAAAGACAAGTTCATCGTAGCCACCCACCTTAGCGATGATTCGCATCGGTCGAGCGATACTCCAAGCGAGCCTTTGAAAGTCTAAGTCTAAATTTCTGAAGGGCCAAGTCTGGAATTAGTTGCCTTAAATGAGTCTTCTCGTTGAGCAAGGCGGGTCGAATCATTGCACTTTCGCCGTTTGAATCGGCTGTCCGCTTGAGCGAAACAGATCGTTATATTATACACCACTCATAAAAAGTCTCATCCTCGAGACTTTCTGAGCTCAAACTGTTCTATCGCAACTATCAAATCTATCTCAAGCATAGCAATCGGTATCCAAAGATCCGTTCGAACATAATTTTCTACTCGTTCCTTATACCATGTCGCGTGTATGCTGGGTCTGTCTTATTAAATGACTCTATCATTCAATCCACGGTCTGCCTTGGTCTCTAATGTGCCTTAGCGTAGAACATATATCGCTTAATATGGGATACAGTGTGATCCATATTGAATGATGATCTAGGGATGAGGCAAACTTATCCAAATTGTTATACTCGTCCAAGCGTATCTAACACATTCACTTACAACAATATTCGATTTCAGCACATCACTGATTTTGGATCGTATACATATTTCAGGTATTCCCGAAACACATGTATTTCTACCAACTTAGCGATAGCGGAGTCGGACGAGTTACTCGGGAAAGCGTTAAGGGTTCTCGTCTTACAATTTACGATGACACCTCCAACATGGTCAATAAAATTCTAAGTCATTCTAATCCCACTCAACTCAATCATTGCACTACCGTCAAGCACGATCTATCCGATCAACCGACTAGCGTCAATGTCCTAACGTATATTTTTTGTGTGTCAAACATAGAACACACTTACCGTTTCAAGTCTAACTCTAAGTCTTGCTGCCCCAATTTTATGGCTTGCTCAAGCAATATTCTAAAGTCGGTCACACAAGTTCTTTCACTCGGTACATGGTCGTTTGTCTAATTACTAGGTCAGCTCACAAGGTCATAGGTACAAGTTCAAGCACACGATTCATCATGAAAATTTATCGTACGATGCTCGTCCTAATTTTTAAGGTCAAACCACTATTCATTTACACGAGATATTCTACCCAAGCTCATTTTATTCAAATTTATAAACATCGAGCACAGATTATCCTACTCACAAAATACATTCGTTTGTACAGGTTTCGAGTTCATTCAGTCAAATTCATGATATATCCATCTCGTATGACAAGCCTAGCAATTCTTATAATCTATCTCCTCAAGCAAGTTTGATAGAACACATATATCCATTATAAGTCTAGACCACCAAGCCATGATTCAGTTCTAAATCTTCGATCTCAATCATAACTCCAAGTCGTCCAACAAGATTAGTGTATCCGTTCACGAAAGCATCAAGCGTCACTTACTCCAGGTTCTATACTAACTCATCCATGAAACACTTCTGATTCATTTGTATTCCCAAACTCGTCTTATCATGTCGAACCACAAGTCAAGAAGATCCTTCAATTGTCACGCTTCGGTCTCCCACAAGTTCGATCATCCTTGTTGGACGTAATATTACCACGCCAACGCTCCCGCTGGATAATCGTCCTAATCCGGACGTGACGCATATATGAGTATAGAGTTATGCTCATACAAGACGAGAACATCGAACATTGTGATTATCATCAAAACGATCGAGACACCTTATTATTATACTTTTCTCCATCTAAGATATATATATAATTCTCCAAGTCATGCCTGTTCATGTCGTGATCATAATTTGTCTAGCCAATTGTCCAACTTCAGTGTTACCGTTTAATAAATCCATAGTCTTACTTCTAGCATTCCTCAAGCAACTAAGTTCGATACTCAAGCCAAAGTCTATCCACTTTTGATACGTTCTATACATCGAGTTTGTTTGAATAATCATCGAGCATGTTCCCGTGAGTTCAATCATCCCGCCGGACGTAAAATTACCACGCTGGCGCTCCCGCAGGATAATCGTTCTCGGCTGGGGCTGATTGTCGAGAGTTATCTTTTGAACTAGATTTAAGATCGTTCTTCCAAACTCTAGATCGAATCCGTTATCGCTTACCTCTTTCATCGAACCACAATATTCATTTACTTGTATCAATCCGTCTATCTTCCAACTATCGATACCACGCCAAGTCTATTAAACCGAAACCACAATATCCATTCTCGGGCTAACTTCTATTCGAGAGATGTCCTACTCAAGTTTTAATCCGTTTGATTTAATTTGAAATCGCTCGCACGATCCACCAAGTTTTCTTGACCAAGATATCGATTTCATTACCTTGAATCCTTATTCGATATAAGCCTTACCAATTATTCAAGATATTCTCATTCGTTCAAACTAACTATCGTACGAGATCTCTGAATTCATTTGAATATTTCCAAAATAATCCATACACCACTCAGGAATCGAGTCACCCAATTAAATAATCAATCGTGCTTGCATTACTCGCTAGCATATTCACCAAGTCGTTCCTTAGAATTCCAGCACGATACCTAAGCGTCGCCTGATAAATCATAGTCTCGTATATATTCCTATTGATAATCATCCAAGTAAACCATATTTAATTCGTATCTTCTGGACAAGAAATATTGCCTGAGCTATTTCTCAAAATCCAAATATGATTCTCTGCATTAGCCTTAGCGATAACTGATAATATTTCTATCGGTTGCCATTCTAAGTCTGACTTGTCCTTATCTGAACAATATCCCATTCTCGCTTGCAAACTTGCTCGCACCAAAAGGTCTAGGCGCGTGATACTCAACACAACTTAGCTGAAAGGTTGTGCATAGCTAACCGTCCGAACGATATTTTATTTCGCACACTAACTAGCTTGGTAATCATTTATAGGTATTCTGGTTCGCACATAACTTACAAATTCTAGCACGAGTCTATTCCGATAAAGTCTAATACAGGACGAAACAAGGATCTTTGCATTCTAGTTCATGTAATCATATCATTCACATGCACTTTTGAAATTATTTAGACTCATTGTATGAAATATCCCAACGGGTCCACGAGGAAGATTGTATGCACATAACCCACGAACGAGCTTTCAAAACTGAGAAAATCGATAAGAAGTCCAACGACGTAAAGCCAATGCTCTAATACCAATATGTCATTCTCCGATCTCCCACATGAATCGGCCGTCCCCGCTGGACGCGAATTACCGTGCCAGTACTCCCGCGTGATGATCTTTTCCATCTGGATGTGATGTCGCACGAGCACAAGCTATGTTCGTGCAAGACCATGATTCGAACAGGCGATAAAATGACTAAGCCTCAGAGTCGCACAGATAGTCCGAATGTAGTGGAATAAGAAACGAACATGCAATTGGTAACAAGTTCACAGAGTCGTCAATAGCGAAAGCATTGAATAACACAAGTATAAGTAAAATAAGTACTTTATTGATATTGAACAAGCATTACAAGCGGCGCTAGGCCGAGATTATAAGTCGCTCAAGTCCTCTCTCTCTTGGAATAATAAAAGTGTGCTAAGTGGCTATATTTATGGAATGATACATAGACGATGTTCCAATATTATGTTTTGTATATGTTCTTCAGTTCCGGACGCAACGTTCCAAGGCTCCAAAGCAAACTCTATGCCTTAGTATGCACGAAGGGGTTTCGTATCAATCGAGGTTCTCCCGTACCCTGCAAGCAATCTGGTGGGTTATCAGTACATGAATGCACTGGTGGGGTGGCTTCTCGCCCGCTCGATAAATCCAAATACGTTATATAGGTTCCATGCACCGTCTATTAAGTTATCTTTCTAATCTTGCCTTATGATCAGTTTTATGACATAATGAAAAGCCTAACTTGTGTGGCAGTACACCGTGCGATATAAGAGTAACACGGCGAGACTTACCAACTTACCATTCGTCTTTTTCTGTCCAATAATAAAACAAAGTTAAACCAAGCACGAATATATATATATATATATATATATATATATATATATATATATATATATATATATATATATATATATATAAAATCCAAGTAAAATTGCATAAGCAAATATGAGTGTCATAAGCGAGGTTCTGTTTCAGGTGCTTGAGTTATGCGGATTATCCAGAAGTGTTGTAGAAGATGTTCAAGTGTTAAATTACCTATAATTGTGTTATACTCATATTCGTTCAGGTATTTCAGATTACTAGATGTGATGTAATGACTCGTACGTAGATTGTCGCTAAGCGATGATGACTTATCTATATGAACATGAGGTCACTGGCTTAGCCATAAAGGACAATGCATAGTCTCGGACGGAGATGAGGCGTAGCATAAGAGTCATTGGGCGTTACCCACCATTTTGACCAAATATGGAGAGACTACCATAGATATTGGAGTTAGACGGATTATCCAAGTGTATGATGCACTACCAAGGGTCCGACCATTGAATATATTGCGTCATCCCAAACCGGGGAGTATCCTACTGATTTGGTCATACATGTAACGCCCCGCAACCGCTCGGAGCGTTACGCTGAGTCGGACTGAATGAATCAAATGCTGGTTACATTTGAAATGTCGGATTTCGGGAAGAAGGATTAATCGAGTTGGTTTCAATGTGCAGTTGGCTAGCGAGTTCGATGGAAATCAGGTGTTCGTTCCGAACAGGACTGAATAGCTGAATGGAAACGATAATGCCATCTTCCTTAGTCCGATCGGTCGGATGATTTGGAAAGCACGGCCTGCTCGCACGGTCATACCAGTTGAGTAGATCGCGCTTGCATCGGACCACGGGTTCAAGGGATTGGCCGTATCGGCAGGACAGGATGCCTAACGGATTCGAACAAAGTGAGTGGGCTCTTTCCCTTCTCCTCTACTCCTTCATGCCTAATAATATGGAAAACACGTAAAGGCTCGAACACTTGGGCTGAAACATCGGGAAGCACTGCACTGAGGCGTGCATAGAGTGTGCGTCGTTGACTTGGTAGGATTGTGGCTTGAATGGTTTACGCGTTGGATAGTTGGATACGATAGCTGGATTATTCATTTGAGGCGATTGGTTGGATTACTTGGGATTACGCTTGGACGGTTGGAAATATACAAGTTGGAATGATACATTTGAGGCAATGGGAATTTGGGAATATCGGGATTCGGGCGAGCGAACGTGCATCCGTGCGCGTGTATCACAAGGATGCTTTGTCTTGCAAAGCAGGCAGTTGTGGTTCGAAACCGAACAACTGTATCGGCGAGGGCGTTGTGTCGTTTGATGGGGCATCGTGCCACGAATGTGACATTGTGCCACTGAAACGGCATTGTGCCATGGGTTTTGCTTCGAGCATAGGTGTTGCACCAATTTAGATTGTGTTGAGAAGAGGCTTCGTGCCTATGAAACACTTGATATTTTGATGCCTCGGGCTATGTTTTGAGGTCGAGATTTGGGTTCTTGGAAGGACATGTTGGAAGAATGGTTATGGATGTGTTGGTTGGATTATTGATGGAACGAGTCTAGGATCGCTTGGTGGGGCGAGAATGTTCGATCCTCTCGTCATACCTACGTGTCTGCATAGTCACGGACAACCTGGGTGGCACAGGGTTTGGTTTCCTCGAACGGGTGCTCCGGGGCACCGGGACCGTTCGGCCATGGAGGAGACAATTTTGGGTATCGTGTTTTGGGCGCGGTGCCAGCGGTTGGATGCGATTCAGGTGGGTTAGCTACTTAGCGCTGTTTCGAATAGAACCGTATTTGATCTGTCCGATCAACGTCCTTTATGGCCTTTGGCCAGTGACTTCATATAAGAATAGATGTTGGCTTGCTTTACTTTGGTTGGTTTGTGCATCGTGTAGGCGCGGCCACCTTGCCTCGGCAAGAGTGTGCACTCGAGAGTGGAATATATATAAACTTTGGTTCTGGATGGATATCGAGGCGAGACTGATGGTTCGATATGTTATCGTGCAAGCGATGACATTGAGTTAGACGGGTCGGCTTTATATTAAATGCTTGTCGTTTGGTTTGAGATTGAATGCTAGCATGCTTAAACTGCTTTACTGCTTTCCTTAACATGTCATTCATATGCCATGAAATGAATCTAGGATTCAACTAGAAAGATCACCATATAACTGCTTGCATTCACTATTTTACTTAGTGTCGGCTTAGGCGAGTGGGTTACCCCGCTCACCAGTACGGTTGTGTACTGACCCACGTTTGTGGGCAATATTTCAGGTACACAGACGTAGTGGCGCTGCTTGGATATACGGGACAAGATGTATGAACTGTAAGTACCTTTATGGGCTAGAGAAAGAGTAAGAGTTATTTCATCGTCTCCGTGGCATCGCCTTTGTGGCATTGACTCGGGACATCTTATTTGGACCCTATCGTGAGCTTCGTTGCGTATACTCTGATGTGTGCTTGGTACACAATTGGCTTCCGCTGTAACTTGGTTGTTTCGATGATAACTTTCGTGTTTAACAACATCGCCTTGTACGAGCGCAACTCCAGGCTCGTACGGCATCACGTCCCGAATAGAACGATTGTCCCGCGGGAGAGCTGCAACGTGGTGATTTCACGTTCAGCAGGGACTATTGGGCTTGCGGGAGTTTGGGGCGTGACAATACAATACCCATATTTTTCCTAGGATGGTAAGATCTTGGTGCCCCGATGATTGCCCGAGGAATCCGTAATATTACCTCGTGCACTAGTTATCTGTGACCATGTAAGTCTAGGGTATCAGATTTACGGGATTCATGACATAACATTTTAATTCTTGTTTAGAACGAGTATGCTTCACGAGCTGTGATTCTTGCTTTACTTGACATGATTCTCGTTCAGAGTTAAACTTGACATGGTACAATCCCCTGGTTCGGAGATGCCTTGGCGACCCAACAGTCCCTGATACTTTCAGGTTCATACTTGCACGGAACGACTATTATATAGTCTTCCTGAGAGAATTAGATGAATGCATGACATGGATAGTATTACTTGATTATGGCATAAATTATGTGACAAGCATTGAAATGAGGCAACGAGTACAAGTTATAATATAAGCAGGCAAGAATGCATTTATATGAAATATAAGAATTTACGTTAGCACGGGTTTAAGGTGGTAATGCGAGGAGTGAAACCGTTCAGGGACATATCGGACGACATAATTTATAAGGCAAGCAGTGTAAAAAAGTGAACCAGTGCACTACGAAGAGTATATAATGATCTACTCGAGGCATAGCGGGGTCTACTTGTACGAAGCTAAGGTAGCATGTGTGGGTCCAACTATAAGCCAAATTTTATTTTCATGTTCTAATACAAGTAATACAAGATGGGATTATTCCCTTAGCTAAGTGCGTTATATTCTTTATTAGCATACAAGGGATGATTTACCTAGCGACTAGCATGTATCGTCTATATTTTAAGTGTGTTGGCTAAGCAAAGACAAGTTCATTGTAGCCACCCATTGTAGCATGGAGACTTTACGCTCCTTTGTAGTGCTGCGCTACCGTGCTTCCTGTTAAGCACACCAAACATGCAAAATGCCTGAAAACTCATTAAGGCATCTAAGTCATCCTCCCACAGGACTTGTTCTACAAAAAAAAAATTATTAGACAACAGTGGTTCTGTTTCCGTAACCTCTCAATGTCTCAAAGGACTACCCACTGTTCCTGATACTCTCCCAGTCAATGATCCTCCTTTGAACCAATAACTAGATGCCTAGTATATTTTTCTTTGAACTAATAGCATAAAACTAAATGGTAGGATTATAAAGACACAATATCAGAATGTCTTTAAGCCCATTTTGATTGTTGTCTCCATCGGATGGGTGATTCAACACTCCTTCAATTTGTTCTCGTCTGTGCCAAATCATATTTTTGACAGTCTCCTTCACCATAAACAACCTCTACAACCGCGATATTAAAGGCAAGTAGTGCATCGAGTCGGTCGGCTTCCTTGCACCGACAGACCTTCATGTACCAGTTGCCTTGTAGCGATCAGCATCACAAAATATGCACACATTTTTATCATTATCGTCTTTGTAGTACAACACGTACCCGTTGTGACATGCATCAATTTTTCTCGTATTTTATCTAGAGCGATCTCACCATCCTCTTAGACCGGTAGAAGTCTTTAGATAACTTAGCACCCGCCGACAAGATCTCTATAATCAACTCTATCAATCGGTTTTAGCATTCTTATGACATATTAAAATCGGACTTGATACTCAACAATCTTGTAACCACCTCCAACGGTGAATGATCCTCACAACCAGGATATAATAGAGTTCTTGCATTCTCCAGTAACTCCATAAACTTTACAGCATCAGCATTCGGTGCCTCCTCAGCTGTATCATGATTGTCCGGATCGAAGCTAGGCTCGGCAGCCTCAAAAACCTTGTTTACGCACCCGTCGTTGTAATCAGCATGGTCATGGACACCCATATACGGCTCCATATAAAGCTCTGGCTCCGATGCTAAAGACACAAGTTCTCTGTGTGAGGTCCACTGATAGTAATTCAGCATCAAATCTCTCGAGTATAAATGATATATTACATCCACTTCTGAGTGATATTTTAAGTTGCGATATCTCACACACGGATAATTAATTTTCGTATCGTCCATGTACTGAGGGAACGTCTTGGCGAATTGCAGGAACTATTTTACCCCTTGCATGAATTCATCCCGTATACTACACATGTCATCAAGATAACGGTTGTACATCTACGAACGATGACGCAAGTAGTAATTCAGATCTATTTCTAGATACTTCTAAAAAGATGAATAGACATCATTCAAGTATATTATCTAAATGGATGCAAAGATTGATATACATGCTCATCAAAGTAACAACTCCTATTGATGCGTGAGTATTCGAGTTGTGATGCGTGAGTATCCATATCGTGGTTCATGAGTATCCATTTTATAATTAGTGACTATCCGAAAACTAGTAGACATATGGACACTTGACTTCGGAGTGTCGAATATACACATAGGTCTTGATAACACTCTAGGTATTTGTGTATCATGTGGATATCATATACCATGGTACACAATCTCACATTGATAATCTCTTATATCTTGATACTAGGATACAATTTCAAATACCCATGACACTAACTATACTTGACACTTGTATCTTTGTACCAACATATACTCTAGTCCACTCACTCTTGACACTCAACACATATTTATACCTACTTCTATAACTTTATATTTCTATACCCTTATATATGTATCTATCTATATAGATTATTAATCCTCAATAACTCACTCATCCCTCACTCAAACATATATACTTACATACCTCTCATCTGGACACTCTTATACACTCAACACACACACACACACACACACACACACACACACACACACACACACACACAAGGAATACGTGGACTCTCATACACTTGACACACACACACACAAGGTACTACACATACCCAAACAAAATATCTTGACTAAAATACATACCCAAATTTATATCAAACAACCTATATCATAGTCCATAGTCGCTAAATTCATCGCTGAATTGAATCATTTTGGTAGTGCTGAACCTCTGATCGAGGAGGTGGTCGTTGGGGTTGAGGGGAGCCGAGGGGGGTCGTCGGGGCCAAAGGGGACGCTGTGTCCTTGGTTACACGATACATATACCAATGCCGTGCCACAACCACCCGAACACGAACTCTTGTGTCAATGATAGGTTTGACACTGCTCTAATCAAGTTGGATATGAGTTCTAGAAGAAGCTAATACCATGTCGTGTCTCGGCTTTGAAGAGTCATTCATGTGTCCGTGTATACGACTCTCCTTGAATTGAGATCTGTATCGTATTGTATATGATACCGATACCCAAGGCTGCATCTAATTAACTCAGATAGGGTTAGGGTCTGTGTCGTGTCTCGGCTTTGAAGAGAGATAGGGTTATGGTATTTGTCATGTCCCGTGTCATGTTAGTGACATATCGTGTCAGTGTATGTGTCTTTGTCGTATCCCGTATCGTATATATGTCTATGTTTGTGTCGTATCCATATCAAATATCTAGGGTTAGGGTTTACCTGATCTTAGGGGTTGACCAAGGAAGGAGATAGCTGAGAGGAGGAGGAGCCCAGAGAGGAAGAGCCCGGAGAGGAGGAGGAGCTCGGTGGAGGCCTAGACATGAGGAGGAGGAGGAGGAGGAACTCGGTGGAGGAGGATGAGGGGGGATCGTCGGCGGTGGAGCCCGGAGAGGAGGAGGAGGAGTTCGATGGAGCAAGGTCGGAGGGGGTCGGAGGCGGGTTGGGGGGAAAAGAAAAAACTTTGGAAACATTTCGAGTGAGAATTAGGGGAAAGGAAAACCCGACCGCTATATTGTAAATAAATTAGCGACTTCTTAGACATCGGTAAATGTCGCCATTAAAAAATTTTAGCGATGATTTGCTATTATAAATGTCGCTAATTAAAAAAATAACAGCGTTTGTAAAGACGACGTCAAACGTCGCTAAATTAAAAACTTTAGCGACGTTTAGCAACGTTTAAAAAAATATAGCGACTATTCTTTCAAAAAATCAAGTATGGTCGCTATTCGTCGCTATTAGTAGCAAACAACGATGTACAACTATATTTATTTATTGCGTCGCTAAATTCTTTAAAATTAGCGACGTTAACAGACGACGTTGCTAAGAACGTCGTTATTTTATCATATTTTGGTAGTGACTTGAACAATCTTCTACAACACTTCTGAGCAATCCGCATGTAACTCGTGCACTTGAGTCTGAAATACGCCCGTGACACTTGTGTTTGCTTATGCGATTCCTTTATTCCATATATATATACTCATCGGTTTAACTAGATTTACCTTGGATAGGGAAGGACTGATGGTAAGTTGGTAAGTATCGTCGTGTTACTCTTATATCGAACGACGCACTGCCACACGAGTTAGTCTTTATATCTTTGCCATGAAACTGATTCTAAAAAAAGACTAGACAACAATGATAAAGTGCACATAACTAATTGAAAGTGTTGGATTTGTTGAGCGGACGAGAAGCCTCTCCACCAGTGCATTCAATGTACTGATAACCCACCAAATTGTGTGCAGGGTACGGTAGAACCTGGTTCGGTATGGAGTGTCCCCTTGTGTGCGCTAAGGCATAGAGTTCGCTCTGGATCCTTGGAGTATTTCGTCCGGAGCTGAAACATATACATGACATAATGTTGGAATATCTCATATGTATCATTCCTTGTTGTGAGCCACTTGGCACGCATTTATTGTTTCGAGAGAGAGAGATTGAGCGACTTATAATCTCGGCCCAGCATCGCTTGTAATACTTATTCAGAATCAATAAAGAGCTAGTTTTTGTATCATACTTGTGTTCGTTCTATGCTTTTGCTATATCGACCGTGCGAACTTGTTATCTCACCGCCTGTTCTATGCCTGGTCTTGCGCGGGTACAACTTAGGCTCATGCGGTATCACGCCCATGTGAAGACGATCAGCCATGCGGAGCCGGTATGTGACATGTAGAAGTAACAAATATTCGTCGAGAGATTTCCAACATTATCCAAGAGTACACCTTCAATCATGTTTTCTGCTGCATTAAACACACCTAAAGCACTGCAGTTGAAAAGAGAGATGATGAAGTCGAGGCCTCCGGTTAGCTGGTACTCCATGTAGGCATGCGTAACTTTTCTGCCAAAGGCTTTCTACTATTTAGATAAAGATCAAAAAAATTTGTTGTTGACTAGGCGAAGCCTATAGGTTGGAAGGTTCACACGAATCACACCTAAATACAATGGGATAGTATATGCAAATTAATATGAAGGACATCCCAAAGATAGAATTAGTGTATATAATCACACATCAACACGACTCACAATACTGTTGGGCCTCCTTAATTGGGGAGAGGGTTTGATGTTCCCAAGGTTCATTCGCCTTGGAGAAAATCTAATGACTTTTGGAGTTCCCAAGCTTAATGAACCTTGGATGAAATGAATATAGGAGGAGAAATTTCATTCCCTTATGGCTATATAAGGATATGGTTTGGGAGATGTTTGGTTAATCCTCCCTTGTAATCTTGGTGCTAGAAGTGGTGGTGCTCTTGGTGCTCCTTGCTTGCGGTGTTCTTCTGGGTGGTGCTTCTACCTAGAGTGCTTCTTCACCAAAGTGTGTTCATACTTTTGCATCAGAGTTTGTGAGCTTCTTGAGTGTATCCAAGAGAGAGTTTGTAATTTGTAATCCCACTATTCTTAGTGGAGAAAGAAAGTAAAGAATTATAATTGTCCGAGGACGTAAGCACATTGCCGAACCTCGTTAATTTTTGTGTGTTCTATTTTACTCACGTATCAATCCATAGCTTTCAGAAGCTCGATTGCAAGTTATTGCTACTCTCTTGTCAATCAATAGCTTTCAGAAGCTCGATTGTAAGATATTGCTTCCGCACTTTGTGTGTGAAAGACATCTCCATCCCCAATAAAGTCACTTCTTATCATTGTGTGTTTGTTAAAAGGTACTCTGATGGTGAACTGATTATACTTCTTTTGTATATTGATGATATGTTGATTATAGGACGTGACAGTGACAAGATCAGCAAATTAAAGAAAGAGCTCGGCAAGTCCTTTGCAATGAAGGACTTAGGTCCAGCAAAGCAGATTCTCGATATGCATATATCCCGTTATCGAAGGAATGGGAAGCTGTGGTTATCACAAGAACGTTATATCGAGAAGGTGTTGAAGAAGTTCAACATGGATAAGGCAAAACCAGTTGCTACTCCACTTGCTAATCACTTTCTGCTCAGCTCAAGGTAGTGTCCTACAAACAACAAAGAAAAGGAAGAGATGGCATCGGTGCCATACACCTCAGTTGTTGGCAGTCTTATGTACATGATGGTGTGCACCAGACCTGACATGGCACATGCAGTTGGTGTCGTCAGCAGATTCTTATCCAATCCGGGTAAAAAGCATTGGAAAGCGGTAAAGTGGATTTTGAGATACCTCAGAGGTACTTCCAAAATGAGATTGTGCTGTGGAAATGACAAGCCTGTGTTGATTGGGTACACAGATGCTGATATGGCTGGAGATTTTGACTCCAGGAAATCTACTTCAGGATATTTAGTTACTCTTTCGGGGGGAGCTGTGTCTTGGCAATCAAAGTTACAGAAGTGTGTTGCTCTGTCGACTACAGAAGAAGAATATATCGCAGTTATAGAAGCATGCAAGGAACTACTATGAATAAAAAGATTTCTATATGAGTTAGGTCAAGAACAACAAGCATATGTTCTTTGTTGTGATAGCCAGAGTGCTATCCATGTGAGCAAGAATTTGAGTTTTCACTCAAGGTCAAAGCATTTTGACGTGAGATATCAATAGATTCGTAACGTGGTGGAATCCAAGCAACTTCAGATCGAGAAGATCCATACCAATGACAACGGCTCAGATATGATGACTAAGTCTTTACCGAAAGACAAGCACATCATTTGTAGAAGTGCAGTTGGTATGACGGAACCTTCCACTTAAGTCAGGAAGAAAAAAATTGTTGGGTGATCCCTCCTTAATTGGAGAGAGGGTTTGATGTTCCCAAGGTTCATTCACCTTGGAGAAAGTCTAGACTTTTGGAGTTCCCAAGCTTAATGAACCTTGGATGAAACGAATCTTGGAGGAGAAGGTTCATTCCCTTATGGCTATATAAGGAGATGGTTTGGGAGATGTTTGGTTAATCCTCCCTTGTAATCTTGGTGCTAGAAGTGGTGGTGCTCTTGGTGCTCCCTGCTTGCGGTGTTCTTCCGGACGGTGCTTCTACCTCGAGTGCTTTTTCACCAAAGTGTGTCCATACTTTTGTATGAAAGTTTGTGAGCCTCTTGAGTGTATCCAATAGAGAGTTTATAATTTGTAATCCCACTATTCTTAGTAGAGAAATAAAGTAAAGAATTATAATTGTCCGAGGACGTAGGCACATTTTCGAACCTCGTTAATTCTTTTGTGTTCTGTTCTGCTCACTTGTCAATTCATAGCTTTCAGAAGCTCAATTGCAAGTTATTGCTACTCTCTTGTCAATTCATAGTTTTCAGAAGCTCGATTGCAAGATATTGCTTTCGCACTTTGTGTGTGAAATATATTTCCATTCCCAACAAATACATCATTACGTACCTAAAATTTTGTATCACATAAAATTGTGATTCAATGGTTGACAGTAAATTGTGATTCAAATTTGAGAACAAAGTTTTCTCAAATTGTGATTCAAATTTGTCATCCAGGGTTTCTGGTGATGAATTTGAGATCGAAGACAAGAGTGTAGAGCAAGAATCTGGGAGAAGAATAGAGAGATTGCAAAGGTTTCAGTTTTCACTCACTAATTTTTCTCTCCTTTTCTTCACAATTGATCTCTCTCGATCTCTACAAGAGTTAAGGAACTATACTGAGCTAATATTAGTTCTTTTGAATACTTCGATTTCAGAAGGTAGACTTTTCAGAAGCTCTCCTCGTCCCCTGCAATGAAGAGGTGGAATAAGAGGCAATGCAAATGTTCCCACAATGGCCTACGTCACATGACGGCCTTCTATTGGAGGCAGGCCCGGATTTACAGGCCGGAGCTAGCGGGTGGGAGAAGCTCAGAGACAATAGTAAGAAAGACACATCAATTGCGGACCATTGACTGTCAAATCAATAAAAAAAAAAAATTTATATGTCCCACAATACGTACGAAGTTATGTACACGCTGCATTACATATCATTTGGGTCCAATATCCCACATTTTTTCTGCAATTTAATTTCGAAACCGTCCATCTAATCAAAAAGATTATACATTATTTTACTAACCACAAGAGCCAGTTGATTTTGCTGTCAATAAAGTTAAAACTGTATTTTTGTGACATGCCTTTCTAATATAGACTAAAGCAATATGAAATAATATTTACCCATATGAAATAAGCCTAACCTATCTTACTTGACGTACGTATTGTCGAATGAAAACTTGCTAACTCAGAGTATTACTCAAAAGTGTTAAATTAAAATAAAATAATATAACGAATTATTAGTTCCATACAAATTCTTCCTCTTCAATATCCAAACCAAAACCAACACTAGTCCTACTCCTACCCACCCAAACAACCACAAGGCTTTACATGAACACGTGGATGAAACCATTACTAAGGATTCTACAACCTGCACTGTAAAATCCATAACAATGTAACCTTTTTTTTTCCCTTAGAAAATGATGCCTATGTTTCAAAAGAGAGTAAGGAAAAAAAAAAAAAAAAACCATCTTCAGCCTCCAGGAAATTAACCTGAGGCTTACATATCTGAGTTAGCAAAATTTTACATGTTTGACCATACATTTACCAAAAGGAGTAACTGAGTAAAGAGAGGGAGCAACATGGATTCTATTTCCAGTTCTTCTGCCAAGGAAATATATATGTACACACAAAAAGGCTAGGCTCTAGGCTCTAGGCTCTAGGCTCTAGCTCTAGCTCTAGCTATAGCTCTAGAGGAGGAGGAGGAGGAGGAGCTCCAGTTCAGGGAGTGTGTGGCTTCTTGGGGCTGCCATTGTGGTGTAAAGGGTCAGGTCCAGAAGGCACCCACCTCAGATCCGACCTGACCAGATCACCTCTTAGCGCTGGATCCAACGGCCTGAATTCCTTGAAATATTGCTTTTCCATGCCAGAAACCTGAGTCATACGACGTTACAACTATATATATTATACTCTTACAAAGAAAATTTTGTATCAAATTTCATATGTCGACTATCTCTACTTATTAAGTCGTTTAAGTTGTTTATAAATATTTTACTAATTATTATTTTTTAAAATAATTAATTATTTAACTATCTAATATTATTTATTTATAAATTAATTTAAATCGTTAATGTGTAAAATATTTTTCTTAGTCGTTTGAGTTCGATTTATTGGAATAACGGTATTTATAATAATTTTAAATTTAAATATTTTTAACAATTTTTGATGTGTATGTACATTGTACGTGCACGTTACTGATATGTATAATTACACAAATGAATCATCAAAAGCAAAACCTTGTTATGATCATCCTTTGGTGATGGACCATGTGGTGGTGGTGGTTGGCTTAAACATTCCATACCAAGTTTGCAACCTAAAGTGATAGATCAACCATGCACAGTAGAAATACAAGTTAGGATATATCACAAGCTAGCAGAGAGAGAGAGAGAGAGAGAGAGAGAGAGAGAGAGAAACTAGTACCCAAACGAGCATCAGCATGAAGAAAGCACAAGTTCATGGTAAGGAGTAGCAACATTACTAAACCAGACCTCCTCATCCTTCTAGAGGAGAAACACAAGACAAACAAGCTAGGATGAGAAGTAATATTGCTGCACTCTCAGTCCTCTGTCCACCAGTGCATTTATATAGAGAGGATAAAGCAACAACCAGGATGATTCGAATGTTCCTCTCTCTCTCTCTCTCTCTCTCTCTCTCTCTACTGTCCCTTTATGATTAGTAGTAGATTTACCGAATCCTATATAAAAGCAGGAAGCCACGATACGCGCTTTTTTGTATTTATATATACAACCTGCATGCAGCTGCAGGCTAGCTGTGGGCCGGTACACTGTCAGTCACACTCCAGTCATGTCCAGGTGCATGACCAGTCACCCCGACCACCTTGGATATCATTAACGGCGGCGGATCCGAATCAATGCCTCCCTATATACTGGTACTCTGTTATTATTTCCTACAAGCTAACCATTTCTAAGAGCATCTATGGAGCTCAAAAATGTATCTTTTGGTCCAAGTTTGTAGTAAAAATTAAATATAAAACTTGTTGGATTCATTGTTGTCAAAATCGGATCGGACCAGCAGTAGAGTCGAGTCGGACCGAATCTGATAAAAAAATTGGTCCGATTTGACTTGAACGGAATTTTTAAAGAACCAACATTTTTTTTTCTAAACCGAAATTAAATCGGTGAACGGGTTGATTCTGGTTTAAAAAAAAAACTCAAAAAAGTTTATCAGGTGAGATTTGGATCATTTGGTACTTGGTTTGATTTTGAGAGACCTTATAGTTATAAAACCTAACCAAACCTTACATACTCACAACAAAATCAAACCAAACCAAGAAGTAAATGTGGATATCTTACATGATTTGCTTCTTGTAACGGGCCTATTTGAACTATGGTTGAACCCCGATCCGATCTATACCAAAGATTTTTGGTTCAATCATCGGTCTGATCTTTAAAACATTGGTTGGATTTGTAGGAAAATAGTAGAAAAATAAATTTGAGACTAAAATGAGAAGAGTGGATGTGACATTCTTCCTACTTTTTTTTTATTTCTTATAAAATTTAGAATATATAGGGTTCCAAATTGAGTCTTACTATTCTATAAAATGAGTTCTTACATTCTGAATGCATAAATTTTGAGACCCAAGTTATAACTTCTGTAACTGGAACGGGGGAGGAGCAGCGGGGGAGGGAGGTCTGACTCGTCGGTGGCGCCGGAGGAGCCTCCGACGGAGCAGGAGGGGGGGACGGTTGCTCGCTCCGGCGGCACCTCCTTACTCCGCCGCAGGTGCAGGAGGGGGGGGGGGGAGGTGGAGGAGCCGGCCGAGCAAGAGGAGGGGTGGCAAGGGAGGGAGTTTTGAGTCGGCGGTGGCAACGGAGGAGCCTCCGTCGGAGCAGGAGGGGGATGTGGTGGCTCCCTCTGGCGGCGCCGCCATACTCCGTCGCGGGTGCAGGAGGGGATAGTTGGGGGAGTCGTCCGAGCAGGAGGAGGGGAGGCAAAGCAGGAGGGGAGGCTGAGAGGGGCACGCTCTGGCTGCCCCGCCGTGCTCCGTCGTGCGTGCACGACGGATACACTACGGATGCACGAACGGAGCGTGTCACGCACGACGGATGCACGAACGGAGCATGTCAAATAGCTTTTTCGTATTCTAAATCTAGAATCTAGAAATTGGAATGGGACTTGATATTGATGCTCGAAGAAAATTTATAGTTACAATTTATTGAGTGGGTACTTGAATGGGTTTTCATGATATATAATTCAAAAAAAAATAAATTTGGCCTCCACTTGTTTTACCATAATTTTGATGTGCCTCCACTTGTGTTTACCATCGGTGCATTCAATTTTACTATAATGTATGAAACTTTCTACTTTTAACGAAAACTGTCAATGACTAACAATAAACTCCTTTGACTTCCAATTTATGATCAAAATATCCTCAAATAAGTGAAGTGAACATTGAATTATGACCAAAATATTCTCATATAAGTGGAGTGCATCTTGAATTGTGGTAAATTAGTAGGGTGCAACTCAAGATTTATCTTCTTATTTATGTAGGTCAATGGAGTTGACTGTTATTCATTTGCGATTTCTGTTAAAAGTGAATTTTTTTATGCATTATGGTAATTCGATAAGGTGCACCTTGAATTGCAACTCAAAATTTCTAAAAATAAATATCATGTCAGTTTATATCTATCTGAAATGACACGTGCCAAGGTCATGGACAGAGCTATTGGTCGGCTGGGGTGGGCTCCAACGCACCCAATAGTCAAATTAGTGTAGCATTAATTATAGTGGTAATGTGACAAGTAATGACGCAGGTCCTTGGCAAAGTTGGAAATGTCTGTTAGCTATCAATAGATGGCAATAAAGAAGTGTTCTGAGTGAGTCTCGTCCTCTTTTCATTAAATAGGAAATATAAAGAATTTTTTGCTGTATTAGTTCTTGTGGGCTGATTTTTTTTGGGTGCCAATCGTCGAAAAAATTATTTAGTGGGACAAGCTCATCACTAATATAATGACACACATGGTAATATTAAAAGTCAAACAACCATAATTTTTTCATGAATTGGAATTGGAAATATTTCAAGCTAATATGAACAGCCAAATCTTAATTTTGGTCATGATTTTAGAGTTTTGGTCTTTGAAATAAATTTTCGTTATTCTACAAGAAATTGTCCTGATTAAATGAATGCGTATATTCCAAACTTGCTCTCTTTCTAAATGCAGGTTATGTTAATTAGCATGATAGTAGACTAAATTTTTTTTTTATTTATGCCGAAAGGACTCTAATTGATAGACTAAATATTTTTTTTGTCAAATTTTTATTTTTTAGTACATTGGACATAATTTTATATTGACCAAATACGATTAGTATACTAGACTTAATTTTACATTAATCAGATATAAACTAAAGTTCTGGCTCCGATCTTGGGGTCATAGTTGGGGATCGCCGTATCTAACAAACAAATTAAAGTGTCTCCTGACGATGTCATCTATATCTTCTCGCCACAACATAATAGTAAAGTGTTCGTTTCCAACGGCATTCCAGATCTAGCTGAAATGACCTCCAACAAATTCATTGCAAGCGAAGATCGAGAAGGAAGGCGAGGTACTTTAATCATATTGTTTCGGTTGGTAATTAACAAAACAAGTAGGTGACGAAGTGAGTGTGCATGTTAAGAGAGGGAGCATTTGGTGCGCATTAATCAACCTGCAACTTGGCTTTATTAGGAAATGATGCTTGATTTGATTTGATTTGATTTGATGCACACCGCTAGCTAGCTTCATTACTATTCTACTCTAGTACTTGGCTGGCTGGCTGGCTGGCTGGCTGCTGGCTACTCGTGGGATAATGAGAGAGAGTATGTGTGTACGATCATCCTGCTATATGGCTCGTTCAGCTCGTTCAGTATTCATGAAAGATGACAGAGAGGACCGGATAGGTCGAGGGCGGAGCAGGTGAGACGTAGAGAAGGAGAAGGAGAAGGAGGGGGAGGAAAAAAGAAGACGGGCTCGCACAAGTATGCAAGTACTAAGTGAACCATGTCTTTTTTTATTGCAACCGTACTATATAGCTTGTGTATTACTTGTGTAAGCCAGCGAGGGTGTCGGGAAAGCCGGAGGACGGAATAGAAAAGGAAAAAGAGACGGCGTCGGAACAGGAGCAGGAGGTGGGAGAGAGAGGTTGCGGAGCATATGGAGGGAGGAGGACGGCGGCTCCCACAAGTACTTACGTACACGAGTCATATGTTTTTTTTTTTGTATGAACTCTCTCTACCACCAAAGAATATAGTACACCAATGACGTATTATTACTTCACTGGACACCTGCCTGCTGAAAAAGATTTCAAATAGTGGTAGTGGTACTAATCGTATCATTCCATTGAACTGGCTCCTACTGTTCGTTCACTCTGCAAGGAGTGCCTGTTTTGTACTGGCTACTATGTTTACTCCATTTTAACCCCCCAAAAAGTACATTTAATAGTTAATTTCATAGTAAATAAATAAATAAATAATGAAAGTTTATTACACTGTCTAAGCAATGAAATAATTGAGAGATATATATATGTTTAGGATCCAATTAGGAGTTGATCAATGGCCATGGTATTTGGACTTGGGACTTGAAGGCTCTCGACTTCCTGGCCGGATGGACGTGCATCTATTGTTGGTGTTTATAGAATAATGTTATTTATATATTCAAATTATTTTTTTTTAATTATTTTTTCTTATATGACAGATGACGCAGCTATTAATGTGACAGCTGATATAGCAAATTATAACATTAAAATTAAAATTAAAATTAAAATTAACATTAAATTAACATTAAAATTAACATTAATATTATTATTAACATTAAAATTAATATTAACATTGAAAATTTTTGGGTGATTAATTTTTTGGGTTAAATTTGTCATGTCAATTGCCACATAATGCTATTTAGTATGCCATGTCAGCCGTCACATAAGGAGGGATAATTTTTTAGGGATATATTGGATGTACGAATAACATTACTCTTTCCACTTAGCTTTTGGGAGTTTTAATTTCATATTGAAAAACCACCAATGTATATATCTCAATATATAGCTATGCTTAGTATTGATAAATGCACATGGGATGCTGCTCATGTGGGTTGACTTTTCTAGAGGGATTAAGTGTAAACTCCATTATGACAATCTTTATTTTGTCACCACCTCTAGAAAGTTTTCCTTATGAGCTAAGTCCCGAACTCGGACTCGGGCTCGAGGAAACAAAGTGACGCTTTGTTGGCGCACTTTGCACTTAGCACGAACGTCATACGCTATGTGGCCTAGGGCTATGCGGCTTGGCGCTATGCAGCCTGACGCAATGTGGCCAGATTTGGATGAACGAGTTACATGTGGAGGGGACATGGTTTGCTATAGGCGGCGCATGCGGCGCATGATTTTCTGTGTCTTCCGAAAAATACGACGCAAGCGGCTGCTTTTGGCGTTTGGCGGCGGCGTCTCCCTCGTGCAGTACAGCGTGACCGGCAGCGGAGGCGGTGTATGGAGGATCTTATTAGTCATCGCATATGCGGCCTGGAGTTTCCTCAGGCCGCATAGGTGTTATTTTCCTCTATATATATAGATGACCTCTTCTTTCATTTGAAGAGAGAAAACAGATAAATAAACCGTGAACACCAGATCATATGCGGTCCAGAGTGTCGCCCTCTCACATGGTATTTTCAAGTATTTTTGAAGGTGACATTGAGCGTTCCAGAAGTTCATTTGTGAACTTGCTGGTTCTTGGGGGCAGATCGTCTGTACGACAAATCCTGCTTTGAGCAGCGGTGGTTTTGACCACCCCAGTAAGGAGATTCTCTTCAGCTTTTTCTTTGCTATGTTCTATCTCATTGTAGCTTCTGCGAACATAAAGAGAAGAACATTTTACTCGTTGCTTGTTGTAATCTTCATTTTCTTCGAAGTTTGTTGTAACCTGTTCTTGGTTCGTGCTTTTTTGGAATCGAAAATATCAGATGAGGAACTCTTGTGTTAATTTCTGATCTCGACGATAAATTGGGTTCCTGTAGAGAATGAACTTTCGGGTCTCGCTAGTAGCTCTGCACATCTTCCATCTTCTACCATCTTTGATCTGCCTCATTGAATAACAATCTCAAAGGAAGATCCGAAGAAAGATGTAGAACATCCGATCAAATCTTCTCGGCAACAAGTTTTCACATAACTTGATAAAATTGGCGAGATACACTTCGAACATTTGGATGAGGGAATGAGTCATTTGTTAAATGTTGAAAGTGAGTTGTCGAAACCTACCATTTCCAAGGATGGAGGAGTTAGCGTTTGAAGGATGCGCATTCTAGTTGAAAGAAAGATTACAAGATGATCAAGGATTACAGAGTATACGTATAAGGAAACTACTTTGGCTCTTGGCAAGACTTGGCCGCATGGCAGGCTCTTGCCGAATGACAGACTCTTGTCGCATGGCAGGCTCTTGTCACATGGCAGACTCTTGCCGTAGGAAAGACTCTTGCCGCATGGAAGCACATTGAAGGTCTTAGTGCATGGCAGAGCTGGCCGCATAGTATCTTATGCGCATGGTCGCCTTTGCAAATGACAAGATTGACGCATGGTGGCCTAGATGCATAAAGGTCACTACACTAGACAGGACTTGGCGCATGGCTATAATTGGAGCTTGAAAGCAGAACCAATTCAAACAAATATAGCAAGGTATACTAAACGTGGTTCCTTTGATTACTTAACTAGGTTGCTATTATTGTGCAGGTTGAGTCATCAAGCATGGTTGCTGACTGGTGGATAGACACTGGTCATCTGGCCACGCATCCTCTGAAAAATAGCAGTTCACAAAGGAAGAGCAGTATCTTAGAAGAATGTCTCTATGACGAACAAGTGTCAAGCAGAAGATCTAGGGATCAAGTTTATGATTCTGGACTTCCGACTTGAGAAAGAGATTGCGCTTATTGAGTTGTGACGCATCTGACTGAGGCATGTCTTTTCCAATAAAGATGTCTTGTTCAGGGATATCTCCAATATCTGGCAATCACCATCGAACCCTTGGAAAGCTTCCACTAACTGTTCTCGGAGAGGTTCTCGGAGAGGTTGAAGAAACCATCTTCATCCAACCTTCCAACCGACACCAGGTTGAAACGGATATCAGTGACATGACGGACATCTTTGAGAACAAGAACTACACCCGTCTTTATCCTCAAATTTACATCTCCAATAGCAACAGCTTTCGACAAATCTCCGTTTTTCATCTTCAATACTCCACAGTCGTCTGTTGTGTAAGTAGCAAATAGGGCCCTGTTGTGAGACACGTGCACAGAAGCACTTGAGTCCATCAGCCAAGAGTTGTCACCGAGGCGAGTTCATAACTACCTCATCACCTACAATAATCACGTTGCCTCCATGTGTCGAGGCCGCCGCTGTAATGTTCTCACTTTGCTTCCCCTTGTCGCCCTTCTTCTCCCTCTTCCAAGCGAAACAGTCCGCTTGATGTGGCTCTTCTTGCACTACTAGAATAAGCGGGATTATCGACGTTTTTTAGCGACTCCAGGTAAAAACGTCGCTAATTTAGCGACTCCATGTAAAATGTCGGTAGACATCTCTAATTGGCGACATTTAACGACGTTTAGCGACTTATGTTCAGTTTTTATAAGATTAGTCGCTATAAGTTCAATTTTGGTCGCTAAACGTCGCTAATATATCTAAGTTAGCGACGTTTAGCGACGCAAATAGCGACGTTTATATTAGAAATATTTAGCAACGTGTTTAGCGAGGACCGTAACGTCGCTATAATTTAATTTAGCGACGTCCTTATTTGACGTCGCTAAACGTCGCTAAAATTTGGTTAATTAGGGCTCGGTTTCGTTTTTCCCCATGTGTTGAAATTTCGAAACGAAACAAAATTTCCCCCGCCCCCCCCCCCGCTCCGTCGAGCGCCTGCTCCGTCGACCTCCCCCGCGGCTACTCCGGCATCCCCCTCCTCTTCCTCGAGCTCTAGGTAAAGCCTAACTCTCTCTCTCTCTCTCTCTCTCTCTCTCTCTCTCTCTCAGAACACATGTGATACTGACACAGACACGACACACACACAGATGGTGACACAGATACGACACAACACACACACACACTGACACAGACACTGATAAGGACCTAGGGTTAGGATTAAGTTTTTTGACATGGACACAGACACTAATATCACATGGACACAGACAGACACTAATATCACATGGACACAGACACTAATATCACATGGACACAGACTTGGGGCTCTGGCATGGGGCACTGCAGCAGTGAACCCAAATGGTGCCTGTCAGTTAGGCTTGGGGGTAGTCCCTAGGCAGTGCAGAGGCATGCCTTAGTGCATCTCAATTTCAGTTTGGTATCAGTCATCAGTACTTATACACTGATACGTATCAGGGACTGTGTGAGGTATCAGTACAGGCAATTGTAGGAGTTGATGCAGGCAAGGTATAAAGTCAAGTGTTAATAGGGTATATATAGATATGTAGATTAGTGATGTTTAGAGATGTTAGATAGGAGTGTACTAAGATGGTATCTAGAATAAGCGGGATGGCATGCTCGAGCCTTGTAGTGGGCAGTGAGAAGGAGGTCTGCAACAGTGAGCAGGCAACCGAAGAGGAAAACCATCAGCACTGTGTCATTTCAGCAACCATGTATCAGTAAGTATCAACAAGTCCCACTGTATCAGTATCCGTTTTCAGTTGCATTTAGTGAGCTATGTATACTAGTTTTAGTTAGCTTAGTGTCCAGGTATTGGTTAGTTGGTTTAAGATGGGTTAGCATGAATATTGCTTATTTTAGACTTTGATAAATGAAAGTATGTATTATATCAGATATGATTTTTATAGTACGGTTAAGTTATGAAGCTAGGTGATAAACCACTGTATGTAATGATTTATATGATACATACTGTCATTTTTGCAGAAGTATCTAGAAATGGATATGAATTACTATCTGCGTCATCGTTCGTGGATGTACAACCGTCATCCTGATGACATGTGCGGTGTGCGGGATGAATTCATTGAGGGTGTACAGCAGTTCCTGCAGTTCGCCAAGGCGTTCCCTTAGTACATGGACGGTACCAAAATTAAGTGTCCGTGTGTGAGATGTCGCAACAGGAAATATCATCCAGAAGTGGAAGTTACGTATCATTTATACTCGAAGGGCTTTACGCCGAATTACTATCAGTGGACCGCGCACGGAGAACTTGTATCTCTAGCATCGGAGTCGGAGCCCTATGTGGAGCCGTATATGGATGTCCAAGACCACGATGCTTACGACGACGGGTTGGTGAACATGGTTTATGATGCGGCGGGGCCTAGTTTCAATCCTGACAATTATGATGCGGCGGGACCGAGTTTCAATCCGGACAATTATGATGCAGCTGAGGAGGCACCGAATGCCGATGCTGCAAAGTTTATGGAGTTGCTTGAGAATGCAAGGACTCCACTATATCCTGGTTGTGAGGATCATTCACCGTTGGAGGTGGTTACAAGATTATTGAGCATCAAGTCTGATTTTAACATGTCGCAAGAATGTTATAATCGACTGCTCGATTTGATTATAGAGATCTTGCCCGAGGGTGCAAAGTTGCCTAAAGACTTCTATCGATCTAAGAGGATGGTGAGATCGCTTTGGATGGGATACGAGAAAATCGATGCATGTCGCAACGGGTGCATGTTGTACTACAAAGACGACAAGGATGAAGATGCGTGCAGATTCTGTGGTGCTGATCGCTACAAGGCCACTGTTAGAGGAAAGTCTGTCGGTACAAGGAAGCCTACCGATTCGATGCACTACTTGCCTTTGACGCCGCGGTTGCAGCAGTTGTTTATGGTTAAGGAGACTGCAGAAAACATGAGTTGGCACAGGCGAAAACAGATCGAAGGAGTATTGGATCATCCATCCGATGGAGAAGCATGGAAGCACTTTGATCGAGAGTATCCACATTTTGCCGAGGAAGCACGTAATGTCAGATTGGGGCTCTGCTCTGACGGTTTTACCCCATTCGGACTTTCGGGCTCCCAGTATTCGTGTTGGCCTGTGATCGTCACTCCGTACAATCTACCGCCTTGGATGTGCATGAAGACTCCGTATATGTTCCTAACCGTTATTATCCCGGGTCCGAACAATCCGAAGAGGAACATCGATGTGTATTTACAGCCTTTGATAGATGAGTTGAATCAGCTGTGGAAAGTAGGTGCCAACACGTACGATGTTTCTAGGAAGCAGAATTTTCAGATGAGGGCAGCACTTATGTGGACCATCAACGACTTTCCGGCCTATGGAATGTTATCGGGATGGAGCACCCATGGTCGTCTCTCATGTCCGTATTGCATGGACCGTTCTCAGGCTTTCCGTTTGAAACACGGAGGCAAATCGTGCTTCTTCGATTGTCATCGACAATTTTTGCCGAAGGATCATCCGTACCGGAGGAATCGGAATGCTTTTCGTGCGGGAGTTATGGAGAAGGCCAATCCACCGCCAAGGTGGCCCGGATGCACGATATGGGAAGAGATAAAAGATTTACCAAGTGCTATCGAAGAGCCTGCTAAGGGGTACAAGTGTGACGGATTTGGTCGCACCCATAACTGGACGAAGAGGAGTATATTCTGGGATCTGCCATATTGGAGCACCAATCTGATCAGACATAACCTTGATGTCATGCATATCGAGAAGAATGTGTTTGATAACATAATTAATACTGTAATGGATGTAAAGGGGAAGACGAAAGATAATCCGAAGGCCAGGTTGGACTTAGAAGACATATGTAGACGTCCTGCATTGCATTTGATAGAGGAGGGGAATGGAAAGTTAAAGCAACCTAAGTCAGTTTTCTCACTGGATAAAGAGGATAAAGGTAGACTTTGTAGGTGGATTCAGGGTCTCAAGTTTCCAGACGGGTACGTGTCGAACTTGAAAAGATGCGTCGACCTCAAGGAGAACAAACTAGTAGGTATGAAGAGCCACGATTGTCACGTATTCATGGAGAGGTTAATTCCGATTGTATTTCGGGAATTCTTACCGCAGGTCGTTTGGGACCCATTGACAGAGCTGAGCATATTCTTCAGAGATCTTTGTTGTACTAAGTTGCTCGTCGATCGTCTAGAAAAGCAAGAGAGGGACATTGCGGTAACACTATGTAAGCTCGAGAAGGTGTTTCCTCCTGGATTCTTCGACTCTATGGAGCATTTGCCAATTCATCTTTCCTATGAGGCACGTGTTGGTGGTCCTGTCGGTTATCGGTGGATGTACCCCTTCGAGCGCCATCTGAATCACCTAAAGAGAAAGGTGAAAAATAAGGCACGGGTTGAAGGCTCTATTTGTGAAGCTTATGTTCTCGAGGAGATTACAAACTTTTGCTCGACGTATTTCAAACCGCATGTTGCTACTAATAGGACGAAAGCTCCCAGAAACGACGACGCATATCAGGAATCTAATGATGCAATACTCAAAGTATTCAATGCATCCGGAAAGCCCTCGGGAAAAATGAAGAAGAGATATTTGAATGACGATGAGCTAAGGGCTGCTCAATTGTATATATTACTCAATTGCGACGAGGATGAAGTGGAGAAGCTAGAGGGGTAAGTAATTAATACGTCCACGTTTACATCATCTCAATGTAATAGTATATGATACTATTATGCTACTAATCAGCAGTTGCTTCATTGTTTTTCAGCACATATAATGATGAGTTGAGGTCGGTTAGACCCTACATAACAGACGAAGAAGTAGAACAAGATATGAGATGCCATTTTTCTTCTTGGTTGAGCGCATATGTAAGATGCTTGGTAATTACTTTTTATTTCTGCACTTGCAAAATAAATAACTTACTATCGCTACTTTGGTATTTAGGTCGATCGTCTAATATCACCCGAGACTGAATCTATTAGGACTCTAGCCAAGGGACCAATTACTGCCGTAAAAATATGGCCAAGTTTCTGTGTGAATGGGTTCAGGTTCAAGTCAACAAATGCTCCTATCAGAGACAGCTTTCTGGATCTTGATTCCACGAAAAACAGTGGTTTGTGTATCAAATCTACAAACTACAAAGACGTCAATCCGGACAATGATTTTTTTGGCATCTTACGAGAGATTGTGGAGTTGACATATAATTATGGCCCAGAACCTGCTAATATCCTGCTATTCAGGTGTGAATGGTTCGATCCGATTCAAGATCAAGGTTGGAAAATTGACAAGCTTGGCCTTGTGGATATAAACTACAAGCGTAGATATCAAGGCTACGAACCATTTGTCCTATCAAGTCAGGCTCAGCTCGTGTACTTCACAACTTATCCTAGACGGGGGACAGCGAGGTCGGATTGGTGGACAGTATGCAAGACTAAAGCTAGAAATACCTTTGATATTGACGAAATAGCTTATCAGGAGGACGATCTACCTCTTGTAACAAATATTGTAGATGTGGACTCAACGGAAGTTACTCATTACACGAGTAATAATGTAGAAGATGTAGAATTATCCGAAGAGGACGACGAAGTAGATGAAAGTGAAGACGAGGAAGAGGAAGAGCAGGACGAGGAAGGCGAACAAGATGAATTTTCTGAAGATGATTGAAAATATAAAATATTCCATGTAGAATGTAACTGTATTTGGACTGTAAATATTGCATGTAGAAGTAGATGTTGATATTAACGAATATATGTATTATATTTTGACTGTATAATGCTTTGAGATATGTATCACATTTCGACTGTAGAATGTAGTATATATTTGTGTTTCTCTATATTCATCATATGTTGTTATCAGATATGACAGGACGACGCGGAGGATTCGGCAGGTCCCGAGGTACACAGAGTGCCACTCCGGTACTGCCTACTGTTGGTTCCGGATCATCGTCGCCCAGTACTCCAGTATATCGATCAGTCACATCTCCGACTGCGACGACGTTGCGTGGCATCACTCCTGGGACGAGTAGTTCCAGGCGTGATAGTACTCCCTCGTCCAGCGTTCCTCCTGCTGACGGAACCATGGAGACAGATGAGCATGTAGAGGAGGTCGCGCCGACGTTGTCCCAGCATCAGCAAGATCCTCCATGCGCACCACCGGAGGAGACGAGGACAGAGATTTGGGCCGACGGTACAAAGTAAGTCAATTAGATGGTTTAGTATATATTTGTGTTTCTCTTTATTCATCGTATATTGACTTTTTCAGTAATCTAAATTATTATTTCTGTATAGATATCGTCCATCGTCGGTTCAGAGACGCCTGGGCCAATTTTTGAGAAACAACTACGGTGGCCCTTGGATCAACTACTCTGAGGCTCCGGAGGAGAGGAAGACGTTCTGGTTTGCGCACTTCCAGGTAAAAGTATATTAAATAAATCTTCTAATTTATGCATATTCGTGATGCTAACTTAATGAATTATTTATTGTAGCAAACGTATTTTTATCCTCCGTACCGGGCCGAGTTGATCGAGCGGCTCTTTCCTATCGTTGCCGCCAAGCTTATCCGAGATGCTCTGGATGACCAGAAGGCTCGTGATCGTGCTGGAAAACCGATCCAAGGTTGGATCACGCCTGAGCAGTGGACTGCGATGAGGGCTAGATTCGACGATCCGAGCTACAAGGAAAGGTCTAAGAAGGCCAAGGCGGCTAGGCAGAATGCTGCCAAGTGGTGTGGTGGCTCGATTCCGATGACGGAACATTTCCACCGTTTGGTATGTTTTTTCTTTTAAAATATATTATTTTAATATAAGTACCATAAAATGGTACTTGGAAAAAATATTTAAGTTTAGTAATAAAAAATATATTTTTAACAGGTATAGAGGGGTGAGGATGCAAACATGGTGACCGTCTTCTTGGCCACCCATCGCAAGGACGGAAATCTCATTGATTAGAGGGCCTCACAGACCTATGTAAGTATTACTTTACTTTGTGTTTATTTTAATATAACTTAGGCAATTATTGAGTTTCCAAACCTTTTCTAGGCCGAGTATCTTAGGCTTCGTGAGCGGGCGACTGCTAGTGCACCTACACCTGGAGAGGCTGGTGCTTCGTCGCAGCCCGGTCCATCTCCGTCGGCGGACGACCTGTGGGTGACCGCAGCTGGTGGTCTCCAGAGGGGTACGTACTACGGTACGGGCTCCTATGGCGCCCTGGTTGCGACGCAGTCATCTAGGGCTTCCCCGACAGCTGTGCATTCCACACACCCCTCGCAGTCGCAGCCCTCGCAGTCGTCGGCCAGAGTCCAGGAGGCCGTCCAGGAGGCCGTTGACCGTCAGATTGCGTCTCTCCGTGACGACTTGCTGCGAAGTATGGAGGACCAGTCCCGGTCCCAGCCGCAGGCGGATGATCCGATGCTCATCGCACGATTGGATATGCTCGACCGCAGCATGACGGAGCTACGAGAATTGACAAATGATATTAGAGCCTCCAATGATCGCAACATCATGGAGCTGCAGGCGTCACACCTATCGATGGGCGAGAAGCTGACGAGGATGCATGCGTCACAGCTATCGATGGACGAGAACCTAACGAGGATGCAGGATTCAATGGGTGATAGCAGTACGAGGCTGTTATCTACCCTGGATTCTTACAACCAGCGACTCGCATACTTGGAGCGGGCACGGCCTCCACCGACGTCACTGCCTTCTCCATCGACATCGGTGTCGATTCCACGGGACGAGTATGAGGAGTTGTTATCCTTCAAGCGCGCCGCTGGTCAGCCTCCTGCAGATCCGTAGTAGTATAGTTATTTTTATTATTATTTATGAATTATTGATACTTCAACAATAGACATGATGTATGATGCTTCTTGTGGTCTTTAATTTTTTAGTTAATTTAATTGGATTATATAGTTATCCACATTTAATTGGATTGATACTTCTTGTGGTCTTTAATTTAATTGGATTATATAGTTAACTAGATTGAATCATGTTGGTGTGTTTGATGAAGATGATGTAAAACTGCAGGGAATCACCAATGTTTGCTTCTGCACATTATTTTTTTTTTTTTTTTTAAAAATTAGCGACGTTATTAGCGACGTTTAGCGACGTTTAGCGACGTTAATTTACGTCGCTAATTACGTCGCTACTTAGCGACGCTGTAAAACGTCGCTAAGGACGTCGCTAATGGCGTCGCTAATTACGTCGCTAAACGTCGCCAATTGCTGACATGGCAGTATAGCCAGGTCATTAAAGACGTCGGTGTAACGTCGCAATAGATGTCGCTAATCAGCGACGTTTAGCGACTTTTCTAAACGTCGCTTTTTAGTGACTTGACGTCGCAAAACGTCACTAAATTTAGCGACACATTAAAGTCGCTAAAAAACGTCGGCATAGCGACGTTTAGCGACGTTTTTTGTTTTAGCGACTTGGTGTTTTCCGACTGCTTTGAAACGTCGCTAATTACGTCGCTAAACCTAATTAGCGACGATTTTTGGTTATTTAGCGACGTTTTTAGACGTCGCTAATTTGACTTTTTCTGGTAGTGTTGCCACAATGGTAATACTTCGAGTACTAGTACCGACCCTTGGACTTGTCCTGCTCTTATCTCTACCACCACATGGACTCCTGCACACAAACCAAAAATGCCAAACATAAATTGCAGACACAAAAAAATTTACGTGAAAAATCCAAATGAGAAAACCACGGGACAATCGGAGTCCAACCCTGAAAAGACTCCACTAATGGAATAAAAAATACAGCGACTCCTTACAAACTTTCCACCGATCCAAACGGATCACCACAACTCTTAAACGAAGAACGGAGATGACGAGAAAAGAATTATCCGAAACTGATCTCCTCTTCGAAATAGCCTTCAATCTCTTCCTCTCTCCTTCCAATGTTGTAAAAATCCTCTTGCCTCATTTTGTAATATTTTTTTGAGACATGAGATATATTTTAGGGCTAGGAGACACATAATATATATAGCCTCAAACCCACAACTAGTATTCCTATATATCTTTTAGGGCTAGAAGATACTTAAGATATATAGCCTCAAACACACAACTAGTATTCATATTATATATAGGAATACTCAATTCATATCCAAATCCATTGACATATTTCTATTATATGTAGAAATATCCAATCCAAATCTAAATCATTGACATATTCCTATTATATGTAGCAATATTCAATCCAAATATATTGAGGTATTCCTATTATATGTAGGAATACTCAATCCAACTTCAGAGTATTTATTGTATAGGTTGGAAATCTCACCCACTCCAACACTGGTTTGGGAATTTCTTGGCCAGATCTGGCTGGGCATTGCTCCTCCATCTTCACAAGCGACCTGGTGGCAGCCACCAGTCCCCGACGCTTCAGATTGTCTCTTCCGCCTCTCATTGGATGATATCTAACATGATTCAAATTGAAGTTTATCCGTGAGACAAGATGTTTGGACTTGTAGCATATACCATATACTTCAAGGAAAACTCACAAACATATATTATATATAGTTTGAAGCCTTTGACATGGAAGATCTTTGGCTACTGAGAACAGAATATGTTAATCCCGGATGCCCATAGTTTAATTTCTTGGGTAGGAAATTTGCTGCAACGAAGAGCTAGAGTTGCCACATAATGCTGAAACCATTTCTAAAATTCGTCGGCATCATTGTACGGTTGATCTTCTCGTTGTTGAAATACTCTCAGTAGACAGACCACACTATTAGAGATTGATTTCAACAAATGAACATTTGGTATGAAATGTTCTTTCTGATTCCTGTTAATGTATAATTAACAGTAACCCCAGAGAACAATACATGCATGCACCACAACCCAACATTAAACGTGAAACATATACTAAAAAAATTTAAACTTCTGATGGAAATAAACAAATTACACTATATATATGTATGTTTATGGACCTAGCTAGCATCCTCTCATACAACAGGATGGCTTTCAAGTCCCAGCTGTTTCCTCGTGTAACCGACAAACAAGTCCCTCGACTTGATCATTGCGGGGAGAAACCCCGTAATCGTGAGCATAGCATGCTGCGCCACACAGTCTTTTCTTCCCAAGGAGACCATCGTCGTTGCTGTTGAAGGCCTGTACCTGTACAATCTACTTTCTTTCCCTCCCTTGAACAGCACCTTCAGGTTCTTGGCAACCACCAGAGCATGCTTCTGCGCTGTTGAACCCTGCTTCATCTCCTGCATGTACACAAGACCAATTAATATTCAGTATTAGAGTACTTCGATCGGTATATACTGATATTTGATAATAAATAAATAAATAATCCATTGCACTATGTATTAGTTGTGTAGACACTGATTGGGATACAGACACGATGCAACATAGAATGTCTGTTTTCGCAGAAAATGATTAGGGCACCGCACTTCTGATACTTCCATATATATAGGACTTTCAGGACTGTCAAAATTTTGATAGTCTTGGAGATGAGAAGTCTGACTAGGACCGCCAAAATTTGGATATAGATCGTGATAATTATATTAAGGTAAATGATCACAAAAGAATAATGGAAATGAAGGTAAGAAATAAAATCGCACAAGAACATCAGTTATGTCTCCGACAGCAAACACATTCCTATGGCCTCCAACTCTCAAGTTCTCATCGACCATAAGTCTTCCATTCCTGTCCAAGTACCCTTTCAGCCAAGATCCATGGATCCACGACGAACCAACCGGTTTACCGACGCAGACGAAACGGCAATCGGCAGCGATGGTCTCCCCTCTCGACGTGCGATACTCTCTCTCCCTATCTGCTTCCGATATGCTTGTCAAGTCGATGGCCTGATCCAACAGCACTTCCACTCTCTTCGACCTCAACCATTCCAGTGCCTTGTTTCCAGCCTTGTGCCCGATGAACTCCAGCAGCCTAGGACCATTGTGAACCAGAGTCACCTTCTTGTCTGGGTACTCGACGGCTATTTCTCCAGCAAGCTCCACTCCGGTCGGCCCACCACCGATGATCAGAACGGATTTGGAGGACTTGATCTTCTGGTTATCTGATAGATCGATCGAAACACATTTCGATTAGTAACAAGTAGTGATGCATGTTTATTACATGGTACACAATCAAACACGCATTTGTACCTTCTTCAAACTGTTGGAGCCTATCCCTCCTGTTTCTTGGACTACAATAACGGTGACCGGTGGCTACGACGAGATATTCGTAAGGTAAGCGGCGACCATCGCAAGTTACGACATCGTCTTCGGTTACAGTCATTGCAGCAGAGACGACAACTTTCCCCTGGACCAAGTAGTCGGAGTGATTGAACACCGATCTTTCTGCCATCGATGGCTCCACTTTCGCTCTCAAATTAGCCCATGGGATCTCAAAATATTCCTTCCTGTAATGAGAAGACTAAAATTAGTAAAATTAGTAACAGAATTATGCAAAAGTACAATAAAAATGTGTGAAATTGTTTTGCATAAACATTAAAATAAATTGGCCCTTTGGCTTATATTCTACCTCATCGATGATTAAATCTCTGTTTGTGTCAGAACCGTGTCCGTGCAACATATTTAGCACGACACAGGCAGTCCAAAATATACTATGGCTATATAGCAGTTTGCTAAAACTATGTCAAAAATCAAGTTTCTCTCTTCAAGTGCATAAAAACCAGGCATGGAAAAGAGACAAGGAAGTAGAAGCACAGATTCCTCAACAAATTCAAAGTAAATGAGAAATCAACAAGACACATGTGCTTAAAAGTAGAACATAGAGAGGGTGCCAATGAAGCATACGCGTCGACCAGAGTGACATCGGCGTATGTTTGGATGGTCTTAGCGAGGAGCGCACCTCCGATTCCTCCACCAACGACGACGACCTTCGGCATCTTGTTGTAGTTCTCGGCTTCCATTTCTGTTCACGCGTGTTACTGGGTCTTGGTATTGAACAAACAGAGAGGGAGGGAGGATGTGTTTTAAGGAATGTTTCCATTGGGAAGGACGGGGCTGGAACATAACGAGGTTTGTTCTCGACCGAGGGGTTGCAACTTCTGCCTAACTATAAACAGTACAATGTGAGGGGGTTGTTTCAACCGAATATACGTTTTATTCTTTAGAACATCAAAGTATTAGTATTTTACGGATAAAAAAAAAAAAAAAAAAAAGTTTGGCAGTACTGCAAGGAGAGAACATAAACCAGGAGAGAACATAAACATCCTTAGCGTATTATTTCTCTTCAAATTTTAAAATAATATTAAATCTAAAATATTCTTAGTAAAGATAATTTTTATTTTATTTATTTTTTCTTTTGTCTGTAAAAGAAAAATAAAAAGACAAAAATTCATTCCAAAACGTTTTTATTTAGGCCGTTTTCAATTTTTGTACAAAATTATTTAAGGATAATTTAAATTAAAAAAATTAAAGTGTCATGGAAGTTTCAAAAAAAAAAAAAAATTTGTTTTTTGAAGATTATGCAAAAAAATAGAAAAGAAAAACTTCAAAATTGACGGATGGGACTTGAGATAGGTGTTGTTGGTTTTTTTTTTTCTCTCATAATCTTTAGAGAGAAAAAAAATCTTCAAAGGAAAACGTCCATAGTAGGAACGTTTTTATTTTGTCATTTAAAAAATAAAAGTTAAAAATGTCCCAACTATGGACGTTTTCGTGGAATTTTTTTTATCTTTGATTTTTTTATAGACGAATTTTTTTTTAAATAAAATTTGAAAACACTATTACTAAGAATATTTTCGACTATATATTATTTTTATATTCGGAAAGAACTAAAACTTCATTACTAAAAATGTTTCAGTTCTCTAGTTACAAATTTGACAAACTTCTTTCTTTCTCCATTATTTAGAGAATCTTTGATACTATACGAAAATTTCTGTTCGTGTATATGTACGACAGTTGTGTGACGAGGCGAATGGGCAACAAGATGTATTTATAAATTTCGGAGTCAAACTATTTATAATACTTTGGTTTTCGATTTGAAAAAATAGGGAAGCTAGAATTTAGAAAAAAAATGACCCACCAAATAAAGTAACTACGAATATAGGAAAAAAGGAATATGAGCCATAGGCTAATATTCCTACATGAACCAATGCACATGTGGACCAATATAAATGGAGTGTACTAGTACACATGGGTGCACATGGAATGTAGGAATCAAATCCTATTGGTCCACGTGTGAATGATTCATATAGAAATATGAGCATATGGCTCATATCTCGTTTATCCTATATTATATAAAAAAAAGGGATATGAACCATAGTGTTCATATTTCTACATGAGCCACTGCGCATGTGGACCAATAGAAATAGAGTGTATTAGTGTACATGAGTGCACATTTGATGTATGAATCTATTCATATTGGTCCACGTATATGTTGATGGATTCATATCAATTTACCCAAGATAACAATGACCAACACCTGAACCGTCAAACATGATAATTGAAAGATAAAACTTTTATGAAACATCTCAAAATTCATCCATCAAACCATATCTCAACTCATGCGATGCATAGAGAGCCAAGACGCATTTCCGATCATCTTTTTAGTCTCTCAATTTTATGGGTCAATTTTGACCGAAATGTTGGATATACAGGTTAAATTGGGTGACCGGTACCGGTATACCGGCCACACTCCTTTAATTTACTTTTTCTTAAAAGAGTTAAGAGACCTCTAAGAAGTAAACAACAATAAGAAAGTTCTAAGCAAACATCTCTTGCCATCACCGTCGCTTCGCTCTTCCTATCTTTTCCTTCCCTTCAAATTGCAATACAAAAATTCTCCATCAAACATCTCATAAGTAATTAACTCCTCAAATGAGTTCAACCAACAACACCACATCCTCTCCTCAAAACCGATCCCATGAAAACAATAATCCCAATCCAAAATGCAAGCCACTCTTTGTCCTATGCTTCTCAGCTCTACTGACACTGCTCTTGGCCTTCATTCTCAACACCACCACCAACTCAAACTCCAACCGAAACCTCAAAAAACTACTCCTCTTCACTCAGAAAGAAGCACCACCACTGCCCATCTGCAGTCGCCCACCATGTGTTCTATGGATGGCCCCATTCCTCTCCCCCGGTGGCTACAGCTCCGAAGCCTGGTCCTACATATCCTCCCTATCAACCACCAACATCACTGTCAAAATCCTCCACCACGCCGACTCACAATCCCTACCCTTCTGGCAAGGCCTCCCCGAAAACCTCAAGTCCATGGCCTATAAGCTCCACCACGCCACCGACGACGAGTGCGCGCTGCGCGACACCATCGTGGTCTGCCACAGCGAGCCCGGTGCTTGGTACCCCCCAATGTACCAAACACTCCCCTGCCCGCCGACCGGCTATAACGATCCTTTATTCGTAGTCGGCCGAACCATATTCGAGACCGACCGGCTCACCCCGGGACACGTCCAGCGCTGCAACCGCATGGACGCGGTCTGGGTCCCGACCGAGTTCCACGTGAACACGTTCGTCCAGAGCGGAGTCGACCGGTCCAAGGTTGTCAAGCTGGTGCAGCCCGTGGACGTCGGCTTCTTCGACCCGTCGAAGCACGAGGCTTTTCCCCTGCCCGGTCGGGTTTCGACCGGGGACAAGTTCGTCTTCCTTAGCGTGTTCAAGTGGGAGCACAGGAAAGGGTGGGACGTGCTCATGAGAGCCTTCCTCGAGGAGTTCTCGCGGTCGGACGGAGTCGTATTGTACTTGTTAGTCAGCGCCTATCACTCCGACACAGACTTTCGTACCAAGGTCACTAGTTTCATCCGAGGGGTCGGAGTGGAAGAGCCGACCGACGGCTGGGCTCCGTTTCACGTGATCGATACGCACGTGCCGCAGGTCGACCTGCCCAGATTATACAAGGCGGCAGACGCATTTGTCCTTCCTTCGAGGGGCGAAGGTTGGGGGAGGCCGATCGTGGAGGCGATGGCGATGGCGTTGCCCGTTATCGTGACGAACTGGTCCGGCATGACCGAGTACCTGACGGAGGAGAACGGTTATCCGTTGCTTGTGGACCGGACGAGCGAAGTGACGGAGGGACCTTTCGAGGGGCACCGTTGGGCCGAGCCGTCGAGCGAGGAATTGAGAGTTCTAATGAGGCACGTAGCGAGCAACCGCGAGGAGGGGAGGAAGAAAGGGAGGAGGGCCAGGGAGGACATGATCGAGAGGTTCTCGCCGGAGGTGGTGGCTCGGCTGCTTGCTGATGAGATTATGAAGATATGGAAGAGCCATGGAGGTGGCAGTGGAATGTGAGATTAGTACGAATTGTTGAATTGTAGCTCTTCTCACGAGCTTTATCATCAGATTATGATGATATTGTGATGAAATAAGGAGTAATTGAGTGAAGAATATGAACTTGTCTGTAACCATAATTCGGATGAACTAAGATTTGAATGTGGGTTTATGTATCAATGTGTTCAATTATTAGAGAAGTGTCTGTGGGGTCGTGACCTGTTGGTTACGATGGAAGGTTTCCGTGAAGATGAACACAATTCGAATTTTTCCTTAAAAATTTTGTTTCTAAATCGATTTAAAGGACATATAAAAAATAAATAAATAATTAGAGAAGTAAAAGATATTACAACAGAAAATTGGTGTTCAGATATGATGATGAGTCTCTTGTTATCTCATGGTGTTCAGATATGATGATGAGTCTCTTGTTATCTCAAAAGCCTCCGTATACATGACTGCTGTCACTTTGAAACACCATGAATCTGAGGAATATTTCCTTGAACACGAATATGACTGACAAAGTACAAATTAAAAAAACAAATAAAACCAAACACAAGTATACAATATAACATAACATAGTTGAATCTAGATCTTGCTACATTCACGGAACAAAGGAAGAATACTTTATTGGAATCAATAACAGAAAATCTTACAAAGATTATACAAATATATACCTTATTGCAAAACCTTCTTTTAGAAATCTCTAACGAGTTCCCTCCTCTCTCTCTCTCTCTCTCTCTCTCTCTCTCTCTCTCTCTTGATTTCGTTGTGTCTTTCTTAGCAAATCACCAAGAAAAGTCTCTCTCTCTCTCTCTCTCTCTCTCTCAAGTACACCTTCAAACATCCACACTCTTCTTTTAGGGCATAAGAAGATCCTTAAACAATGATCTCCTAACATTTCCAAAGACACGAGTAATTTGGACCGTTGAAGTGAGCTTTAGATTTGAACTATTTCACATGATCTCGATGCAACAGTATATCGTTGATATGCTTGATGCAGAAAAAATCTTTTTATTTCTGTTGGGGTTTATTGGATTTGATCACTAGTGACCGGTCTCATCATTCCATTTTGAGGTAAATTTCAAGTGTGTGTATTTCATCTATTGATCAGTACACATGAAGTGTGTTAGCTCAAGTGTTAGGCATGGTGGAGGTTTTCACTAATGTGCAAGGTTCAAATCCAACAACATCGTACTTTTTGGAGAAATTTCTTTGGAGATAGGCCACACTACCAAAAAAAGTCAAATTAGCGACGCCCAAAAACGTCGCTAAATGACAAAAAAATATCGCTAAACACGTTTAGCGACGTTTTAACGCAGTCGGAAGAAACCAAGTCGCTGAACCGAAAAACGTCGCTAAACGTCGCTTTGCCGACGTTTTTTAGCGACTTTATTGAGTCGCTAAATATAGCGACGTTTAGCGACGCCGCGTCACGAAATAGCGACGTTTATTAAAGTCGCTAAACGTCGCTAATTAGCGACTTATATAGCGACGTCTTTAATGACCTGGCAGTACTGCCATGTCAGCAATTTGCGACGTACAACGACATATTTAGCGACGTTTAGCGACGTCGTTAGCGACGTCTAATGACACGTCGCTAAGTAGCGACTTGTTTAGCGACTTATAAAAACGCCGCTAGACGTCGCTAAACGTCGCTAAATATGTCGCTAAATTTACAAAAAAAAGTAAAAAAAAAAACCTGAATTGTTCCAAACTATTATTCCTGCAATTTATAAATTTCTAATTAAAAATAGACCCGGAGCAACCCTCCGTTGAATTCTATGGGTTCGCCGACCCCTTCGGTGGAACACTCAACACCGGATTAACAATATTTAATATGAATAAAAGTATCACAGTCATACAATTAATACACACAAATATTATAGATAGACAATAAAAGTATCACAGTCATAAAAGTATCACCGTATCACAGTCACACAAAATGGGCATAAACAGCATCACAAAATACATAATATATAAGTATCAGAGTATCACAGTAACACAAAATTCATAATTTATAAGTATATGAAACATCATAGTATCAATCTCGAGGATTTCCAAAATGGGGCAGATACCAGTCCCTCAAGTACTGCGCATAAACAGTGTTTATGTTATCAAGCTCCGCTATGGGTGCTGGATGACTGGAACTCCCCGTCTGAGATACAGCCGCGATAGGTGCTGGGTGACTGGAACTCCCCGCAGGTGGTATCTCTTCCTCCTTAACAGTAGGAGGCATCACTTCCTCCTTAACAGTAGGAGGCATCACTTCCTCCTTAACAGTAGTAGGTGTCGCTCTCTTGGGTGCCATCTGGTAAGATAGATGAAAACAAAGAATTAGCAAAGAATTAGCTATTGGACCGGAGCGGAAGAATTATATGACTCACAAAGAATTAGCTATTGGACCGATTTAATGAACTAGTTTGAAAATATGATCCAATATTAAATTATATGATTGTAATTGAAATTGAAATTGAATGGAATCAAGTTATTCTCATTCCAAGTGCACTATGCTATGCCTCCCAATACTGTCGGACAAAACGAAATAAAGAATGGAATCAAGTTACTTGATGTTTGAGGTCAAATTACTTAGCTGGACTCGAGTCATTGTTCCTGAATGCTGCATGACTCCCAAAGTATCGATTATGTTCCAATTTTTATTCCTAAATTGGTACTTAGCTGCATTCAGGAAAATTAGTCATCTTAATGAACTCTTATATTAGAGAAACCTAAGAGGATGGGGAAGAAGATCCTTTTTAAAAAATTGTCTATCTACGATTTTGCAGATGTGTGAATAAGGTTGCTACTACTATTTCTTCACCCGATTTGAATAGCCGATTTTTGGATTCGAAGTACAACACTAAAGGAACTCTTTTTATTGTTACTGACATTTAGATAGATAGCTGGACTTGGCAATTCCGGAGAACTTGAGCAAATGCAAAGTGCATCGAGACATTGGCTCCTTATTTGTAGTTCATAAGCGACCACTCGAGGAATAACAATAAATAAAGATGATGCATAATTAGAAACCATACTGGAACATCACAATAAAAAGAAAATCTCAATCTTAGAGTTTTTCAGCAAACTGGCAATGAGCTTGTATCTAGCAAAAGACCAAAAGTAAGAAAATAATTGCACGGCAGAGATAAAAAGGAAAAAGATTTGTCAAAATGGATAAAATTTGATCTAGTGAATTAAAGAAATGCATATGTACCTTGGATGCCAAGTTCTCCATCTGGTAATTCCTAGGAAATACGCGTGGTTTAGACATGTATACTTTGGGATGTTAGCCAATATTAGATTCTTCACTTTGGAATTTGGACCAATCGTAGATGACTTCCAGGCAACATTTTCTCAAGATAGTTTACACATTATGCTCAACTTACTCAAAGGCCCAATTGGCACTAACTAAAACTTACACTATATATTTAGCTCTTGTTCCAACTGCCAAAGATTTGAAAAACTTGGGTTTTGACATAAAACCATGTTGGACTATTGCCCTACATGCAAAAGAATGATGGTGATGATTAGATTAAAAATGCTTGGTATGAGTTCTTAGTTAAGATCAATATTCTTTAGTTTCACCTGAGTTATTTGTCGGCTGTAATGGTTTTCTCGTATAAGAGTTATACGATCTGGATACCCCTCAACATCTACAATGTATTACTATCAAAAGCTAGTTTGTATTGTGTGTAACCCCTCAACATCTACAGACAAAAATTGGAACCTTTGAAGTTGTTATTGATTTATACCAATATTTTGGTAGTTGTAGCGACGCCATTTAGGAACAATGACTCGAGTCCAGCTAAGTAATTTGAAATCCTATTAATAATGTCATTGAAAATTTTAATGTGACACCCTAAACCTAAAAACCCTAAACCTAACCCTAACCCTAACCCTAACCCCAGGGTCAAAAAACCTAACCCTAACCCTAACCCCAGGTCAAAAAACCTAACCCTAACCCTAATCTGCGTCTGTGTGTATGTGTCTGCGTCTGTGTATGTGTCGTGTATGTGTGTCGTGTGTGTGTGTCTGCGTCTGTGTGTGTGTGTCGTGTGTGTCTGTCAGTGTCTGTGTGCGTGTGTCGTGTCTGTGTGAGTGTGTCGTGTCTGTAAAGTGTGTCTTGTGTCAGTGTCACATGAGAGAGAGAGAGAGAGAGAGAGAGAGAGAGAGAGAGGGAGATTACCTAGAGCTCGAGGAGGAGGAGGGGGGATGCCGGAGTAGCCGCAGGCGGTCGTAGACCCGGTTGTCGGAGAGGGGGGGACGAGGGAAATCGAAACGTTTCAAAATTTTCTACAGATGGAGAAAAAAAACTGAGCCCTAATTAACCAAAATTTAGCGACGTTTAGCGATGTCAAATAAAAACGTCGCTACAATAAACATCAGCAACGCCAAAGACGTCGCTAAATATGTTGCTAAATATTTTTGATAGATACGTCGCTAATTACGACGCTAAACGTCGCTAAATCAGATATATTAGCGACGTTTAGCGACCTTAATTGAACTTATAGCGACTATTCTTTTAAAATCTTAATAAAAGTCGCTAAACGTCGCTAAATATCGCCATTTAGCGACGTCTAGCGACGATTTTTACATAGTCGCTAATTTAGCGACGTTTTTACTAGGAGTCGCTAAATTACGTCGCTAATACCGCTTATTCTAGTAGTGCCACAAAGGAGTCTAGTCCTGACTCAGACATGGACGAATGGTGCAAATGATGCTTTGATGGTGCAATTAGTACGTACGCATCGAACGAACTAATGAAGGGTCGCGAATGGTGTGGAGCTGCGAGGTAGCCGCTCTGCTAACACCACAGTAGCCTCGCGGCTAACCCGTTGGTAGCTCTATGCTAGACTCGCGAATAGTCCACTGGAAGGTTTGTAGTAGCTGTCACGTCCTGGTTCAACATAACTAAAGTCATCACTAGATGTGATATCGTACAAGTCTAAATTACACTTGTATAAGGTAAGAACAAACACAGTCGGTAAAACATCTTAGAAACAAAGTCATTACAGCCAAAATAAGCAGAAGATTGATAGACAAAAGATATATAAAAATATATGCTTCTCTTTATTGATAATTTGGTGGCAGAATTACAACGCTTTTAGGCCAAAAGAACAATTAAACTACAAACAATGGATCTAATACAATGAATGATGCTACATGACTTATATGTGAAACTAATACAATCAATAATATTACATACGCTATGTCCTTTATAAACAAAAGATAATATCATCTGGAAGAACAATTTCAAGTTGTCAGACGAGCTCTAAACGTCTCGGAACGTCCAAGCGATTCTCGCACCTTTGGAGGACGGTGCCAATATATTAGAGAATGCATTGATAAGCAGTCTCAACCCAACTCAACTAAACCAACACAACAATCATATGAGAACATATAATCTACATTCTCTAGGGTCGGTTAGTAATTTCAAAAACATATATATATATATATATATATATATATATATATATATATATATATATATATATATATATATATATATGTGTGTGTATGTGTGTGTGTGTGTGTGTGTGTGTGTGTCACTGACATACTGTGCTACAAAACAATGATTACCTCTGTTTCGAAGTAGGTTTTCGCCGCCTCTTTGGCAAATCGAGACAGGCATCCATAATATATAAATGTGTTACGAGTTTGTTCCTAGAAAACAAGGATTAACGCTCATAAAATATAAATGTGTATGTACAACGAGTCCATCCACGCAAACATGGATTAGCGCTCATAATATATAAATATGTTATAAGTCCGTTATGTATCAGTTGGTTAGGTCAGTAAAATAGTAACCATTAGTATGAAACCTAATCATATGACGGTCACTAATGATACACCATTTTGGACTATAAAGGATGTTATGATGTACCCGTCCAGTCCGAATAGCTAGCCCTACTGAATGTTGTATAATACCTCATGTTTGAAGCACGTTCCACTTAATTTCTTTCTAGGACGAATCGATCCCCTTGCCCCGAATATCATTCGAGAAAAGTCAAACCTTGTGCACAAGTTGTCCATGATCATGCAAATGCATGAGTAATTTAACTATAAAATATATTTTGCATGGTATAGAAACTGAACTAATGTAATACAATTCTATACTTGTATAATAGTTCATTCTCGCAATATTTAAATTTTTACTCAGTGTTATTCTGATTGGCGGCCGATTGGTCCCAAACCATCCCGATTATTTTGTGGCATCAAACCATATTCATACGACTTCCTAATCTATGAATTTATATATCGATGACTCAATGGTCCGAAATGTCACACTCTGGTTCCGTAGAACCGAAAGAAAACCACTGGACATAATTTCATATAAATCTAAATTGTACTTGTACAAGGCTGTAGAAGCATGAAAAATCTAGATCCATGCGTCCAATAAACATGCACCCCAAGATCGACTCAGAAGAAATCAGGTCGCAGAATGACCATCCAACCCAGAAAAACAGCATCCATGCGCCCCAATATTGGCCACATAAAGACCTGACACTAGATTGTGTCTGACATAGAATCCTAACAAAAATGACTTTATGAATGCCTCAAAAGACGTGAGCATGCTAAACGATAGAACCTCATGTCGGCATAAACTTTACTTCTGACGGGTATGCAGCGCCACGTGTACAACATAGAAAAGGCTACATGCGTCCTATGCGTCTCTAGCCCCATGCATCCCAGAATCCGTGCGTCCCATGCGTCTATGGACCCATGCGTTCCAGAGTCCATGCGTTCCATGTGTCACATGCGTCCCAGACTCCATGCGTCCAATACGACAAAATTTTCTTAGATGAAATCTTTTTGTTATGACTGAAGTAATTCTCTTCAACTAAGTACGGGCCACGTGTCAAGTTGACCAAGTCACGCACACAAAAGATGAGAACAATCCAGATCTTCAGCAAAAGCAAATCGTAACAAACGTCCACGTGGCAGCTCGACCTGGACTCGCTCCCACGGTTGGAACTGCATCATGTTAAGGATGTACACGTAGTAGCTCCCAACATCCATTCGCCTATGGTACATGCGCGATGGTCATATAGCACGATGGCTATAAATATCAGGGTGTGTACCTACACACGGACAAAGAGTGGCAGGTACAGAGAGGCAGACACATATGCAGGAGAGAGAAAGCATTTTTCTTCTTCAGTCAGATTGTCAACGAAGTAAAGGAGCCATTGCAGTGCTCGATCTCCATTGTCCCACTCCACAGAATAAAAAAAACTTGTACTTAGATTTTCTGTTTAGAATTTCTTTATATTCTTTTTCATGAATTAAAAACCAAAGTTTGTTCAAACCGGTTTTAATGGCGAAGAAAATGACGACTCTGCTGGAGAAGAGCTTTTCCAATGATAAAAAGATGGTGATACAGTCTGACTCAACGAAGCTGGGGTCTACCCAGAGGATGTTGGTTTTACGCTTCGACCAACAAGCCTTCGAGGAGATATTGTCGAAGGGTAGCACGAGCCCTTCACCATGGCTAGCAAAGATTAAGAAGAGTCACAAGACATGGGTCGCCAAGACCGCTGCTCCTCACCCTACTTTTGAGCATGCGCTTTCTGCCTCTCCGTCTGCTTCTCAAGAGGCACATCATGTAACACCCCGCAACTGCTCGGAGCGTTACGCTGAGTCGGACTGAATAAATTAAATGCTGGTTACATTTGAATTGTTGGATTTCGGGAAAAAGGATTAATCGAGTTGGTTTCAATGTGCAGATGGCTAGCGGGTTCGATGGAAATCAGGTGTTCGTTCAGGACAGTACTGAATAGCTGGACGGAAGCGATAATGCCGGCGTCTTCCTTAATCCGATCGGTCGGATGATTTGGAGAGCACGGCCTGCTCGCACGGTCATACCAGTTGAGTAGATCGCGCTTGCATCGGACCACGGGTTCAAGGGATTGGCCGTATCGGCAGGACAGGATGCCTAATGGGATCAAACATTGTGAGTGGGCTCTTTCCCTTCTTCTCTACTCCTTCATGCCTAATAATATGGAAAACACGTATAAGGCTTGAACACTTGGGCTGAAACTCGGGAATCACTACACTGAGGCGTGCATAGAGTGTACGCCATTGGCTTGGTAGGATTGTGGATTGATTTGGTCTGCGCGTTGGATAGTTGGAGCTAGAGTTGGAATATTATATTTGAGGCAGTTGGTTGGATAATTGGGATTATGCTTGGACAGTTGGATTGATGCTTTGGGAATATCGGGAATTCGGGCGAGCGAGCGTGCATCCGTGCACGGGTATCACTTGGTCGCTTTGTCTTGCAAAGCGAGCAGTTGTGGTTCGAAACCGAACAACTGCATCGGCGCGGGCATTGTGCCTCTTTTGGGGCATTGTGCCATGGGATAGTTTGAGAAGGGTGTTGCACCATTAGAAATACTGTGTTGAGAAGAGGCATTGTGCCTATGGGAATAACTTGTGAATGGTGCCTTGGGCAATATGTTGGAAGAATGGTTATGGATTCTTTGGTTGGATATTTTGGTTGGATATCGGTTGAACGAGTCTAGGATCGCTTGGTGGGCGAAAATGTTTCGATCCTCTCTTCATACCTACTGTGTCTGCATTGTCACGGACAACCTATGTGGCACAGGGTTTGGTTTCCTGGAACGGGATGAGGCACCGGGGCACCGGGACCGTTCTACCATAGAGGAAACAATGGGCATCGCGCAATTGGGCGCAATGCTGGTAGTCCGATACCACCAGGCGGGAGTAGCTGTAACACCCTGTTCCGCTCAAGCGGACTGCCGTCTCAAACGGCAATCGTGCAGCTGTCCCGACCCGCTTTGCCTCAATCAAGAAGCAAAGGATATCCAGACTTGCCCCTACAGGAATCCGGCTTGGACTTTCAGAGGCTCGCTCAGACGTATCGCTCTACCGAGGCGAATTATCGCTAAGGTGGGTGGCTACGGTGAACTTGTCTTTGCTTAGCCAGCGCACATAATTAAAATCTGGAAATATTTATGCTAGTCGCTAGGTGAATCACCCCCTGCATGCTAATAAATCCAACGCACCTAGCTAAGGAAATAATCCCAACTTGTATTGCTTGCTAGAACATGGAAATGAAATACTGCTTATATTCAGACCCTCGCATGCTAAGTCCCTTAACAGTTTCATCTCTCGGACTACCTTCGGGCCCGAGCAACGTGCCTGCTTATGTACCTAGAAACGCATGCTTGTCTGCTTGAATGTTACTGTGTTTTTATGCAAACTTCGGGAGACTACTTAGTAGTCGTTCCGTGTATGATTGACCCTGCAAGTATCCAGGACCGTTAGGTCACCACGCAGCCCCAAACCAGGGGAGTGCATCAAGACAAGTTATTGTACAAAGAACAAGATCCAAGTATCCCGTGTACTCGTATACTCGTGTTCCCGTGCACTCGTGTTCTCGTGTTCTCTTGTTCAAAGTGCACGCGTGTTCTCGTGTATCTCGTGATAATTGAATGACCCAAAAAAGAAAGTGCATGTCGCGGACAACTCGGAAACGAGGTATAGTTCCACGGACGGTCACCGGGGCACTGGGGCCGATCCGATCCGGATGGAACTCTTGTGTGGTCCCTCGTGTTCGGGCGAGTGGTTTGTAGTACCTCGTGTACTTACGTTGCATTCCACTTTCCCGGGACCACATCACGTGTGTAGTCCATCGTGTGCGGACAAGATGGTTCGTAGCACATCGTGTACTTTGTTGCATTCCATCTTGGCCTTGGACTACTTCATGTACAATCCATCGTGTACGGGCGAGATGGTTCGTAGCGCATCGTGTGCTCTCGTTGCGTTCCACTCTCGTCTGGGATTAGTCCTTTATGGCTTTGTCAGCGACTCATGTTCATATAGATAAGTCATCCTCACTTAGCGGCTATCCGCGTGCGAATCATTGCATCAAGAACAACTGAGCACACCAAATACTGTCCCGTTTAATGACTCTCATGTTTGCATGTTGCATATGCTTGCCTCCTGAATGCTTATACTTGCCCGTGCTTGAATTAACATGTTTGCCTCAATGTTTGCCTTGGACAGGGAAGGAGATGGTAAGTTGGTAAGTCTCGCCGTGTTTCCTCAAACATCGTACGGCGCACTGCCCGACACGTTAGGCTATTCAATATCTGCATGAAACTGAACCTAAGGCAACTAGAAAGACAACTTAATAGTTGTGCACGGAACCTGTATTACGTGTTTGGATTTGTCGAGCGGGCGAGTAGCTTCCCCACCAGTGCATTCAATGTACTGATAATCCACCAGTTTGATATGCAGGGTGCGGGAGAACCTCGTGCGGTGCGGACGCCTCCTTCGTGCGTGCTAAGGCCAGGAGTTCCCTCTGAAGCCTTGCAACGGTGGGTCCGGGACTGAAGCTCATATACAAGACATAAGTTGTGAACATCGCCTGACCATCGCCTGTACATTCATTCCACAATTGTAGCCACTTGGCACGCTTTTACTGTTTCAGAGAGAAAGGCTTGAGCGACTTGTAATCTCGGCTATACGCCGCCTGTAATACATGTTTCATATCAATAAGAGATTATTTTACTTGTTTCAATGCTTCCGCTATATTTGTCGACTCAGTGAACCTGTTACCGATCGCCTATGCGTTCATGACTCCGCTGCACTCGGACAATCTGTGCGACTCTGTGGCTTAGAACTCTTGCCGCCAGCCAATGAACCATGGCCTTACACGGGCGTGGATCACGCTCGTGCGGCATCACGTCCGGATGGGTTAAGCGATCGTTCCGCGGGAGCGCTGGCGAGGGTGATTCCCGCCTAGCGGGAACGGCCGAAATAGCCTGCGGGAGATCGGGGCGTGACAGTAGCTGCCCAACCCTGGATCGGGTAGGACTGCCCTATTGATGTTGGTCCGATCAATGTCCTTTATGGCTTTTAGCCAGTGACTTCATATAGTATAGTGTTGGCTTGCTTTTCTTTTGTTGGTTTGGCTTTCGTGTAGGTGCGGCCACCTTGCCTCGGCAAGAGTGTGCACTATGAGATTTGGATTGTAAGTGTTGGTTGAGGATGGATATTGAGGCTTGGTTGATGGTTCGACATGTTATCGTGTTGCTTGGACTTGAGCTGGACAGTTTGCATGCTAGTTTTCCTCGAGTTGCTTATATATTTGCTTGTCGTTTGGTTTGAGTTGAGTGCTTGCATGCTTAAACAGTTTTACAGTTTTCCTTAACATGTCATCTCTATGCCATAAAATGAATCTAGGATTCAACTAGAAAGATCACCATTTAACTGTTTGCATTCACTATTTTACTTAGTGTCGGCTTAGGCGAGTGGGTTACCCCGCTCACCAGTACGGTTGTGTACTGACCCACGTTTGTGGGCAATATTTCAGGTACGCAGGCGTAGTGGCGCTGCTTGGATATACGAGACATGATGTATAAACTGTAAGTACCTTTGTGGGCTAGAGAAAAAAGCAAGAGCATTTCATCGTCTTCGTGGCATCGCCTTTGTGGCATTGCCCCGGGGCATTTTATTTGGACCCTATCATGAGCTTCGCTGCGTATTACTCTGATTGTGTGCTTGGTACACAATACTTGACTTTCGCTGCAACTTGGTTGTTTCAATGATAACATTTGGTGTTTGACAACATCGCCTTGTACGAGCGCAACTCCAGGCTCGTACGGCATCACGTCCCGATGAGAACGATGGTCCTTCGGAAGAGCTGTAAACGTGGTGATTCACGTTCAGCTGGGACTATCGAGCTTGCGGGAGATTGGGGCGTGACAAATTGGTATCAGAGCGCCCGGTTCATTTCTTCGGACTTGGTCCTTCGCTTTATCACAAATTCTAAATAGCTTCCGCGTGTCGTTTAGCTCTTGACTCTACTCAGTGCCGCATCGGATGTTTTATGCAATAAGTCTATTTATTGCTAGTTGTGGCTGCATATTATTCTTTGTTGGGTTGCCTTGGTTGGTTTTCGTAGGATCGCTTAGCCTCGTTAGGCGTTGTTGCATTCGTGCAGCAAGTTGGTTGGCGTTGTTGCATTCGTGCAGCAAGTTGGTTGGCGTTGTTGCATTTGTGCAACAAGTATGGGCTTTCGTTGGGTTGGCTTGGCTTATCGTTCGGGAGTTCTGATTGTCTCAATGGATCAGTTGGTTGGCTAACGAGATTTGGTTATGCGGCATATTTTGAGTAGAAACATTCGATGAGAATAAATCCTTGCACGAGTTGCTCGTCTAGCGATTGTGTTGGATAAAAGTTAGAATTTCGGCTGCGGCGCATCGGTTGGGCAGATTTGAATTTGGTTTGAGAAATATCAGATAAGTTGGCATGAGTTGCTCGTACAATAAACGTATGGAACCATTGGGAATTGGGTTGGACTATTTGAAATACAATCGTTCAGACGATTGCTTGTGTTGCGAAAGTATCAGACGGTTTGAGAATAGTTGGAAGTATCGAGAATGGGATATGGCACGAGTGACATAGCGAAATTGATAGGAATAGTTGGATAATTCAAGCATTGCCTGAGTTCTGTGTCAGACTCGAATTGGGAAAGACATGATCACACATAAGGGATGGTTTGAACGGATTTTGGATTCTGCAAGGAAATTGTAATGCGAGTAGCGACTTGATTCGGAGTGGTATATGGGATGCCACGTTTTGAGCAAGGCATTGAAATATTTTGGTTGGACATCAATGGAAATTGCCTGAACGGACTCGGATAACGAATACAAGTCGGTTGGTGCAAATCGACTAAGTTGGAAAGAATAAAAATGGAGCAAGCGAATATTGAATCATGATTCGATAGAATCACCTCGGAATAGTCGGTTTGGAATAGACGCAGATTACGCACGAGAGCAACTATATTTCCAAGTGGTATATAGTGCAATAGAATTTGACTCAGGTATCCTTCGATACATTAGACTTGAGAACTCAAGAACGGACAGATGCAAATGAAAGCATCGTTAGGCTTAAGAGATGGACAAGATCGAAATGAACAGTTGGGAGACGCTTGAGTGAAGCGATTGGTAAATCGGAGGATAGCGAGCATGGACTACGATTTTGGGCAACACATTTGAGATGTTGGTTGAGCAATGAAACACGATCTTAGTTTGGAGGGATAATGCGATGGACTTGAACGGACTGGAAGGATTTTGGATATTGTTGCTCGAGAAGCCGACTCAGGTTTAGCGAAAATGGAATTTTGAGCAAGATGGTGCAACGATAGTAAACGGATTCTCCGGAGGATGTGGACGGATTGTGGCAACAACGGAAGGCAAGATTGTGGCGGATAGACTTTTGAATATAGCTAAATGTGAGAGCAACGTCGGAGCAAATCACTGTGCTGCTCGAGTAAGTTGGACGTGCACTGTGGAACATGGCAATTCGAAAAGTTGATGGATTCAGGACAGAACGGCGTATAAATGGTAGACGGTTTCAACGAGCACATTGCTCGGATTCGGGAGTTCGCTCGGATGGATGGTTGAATTTTGATTCGGATTTGCATATGAGATATAGCATGGTTTATAGTAACTGTCCATCGTGATGATTACAATTATCGAGCGTAGCTTCGGGACAGCTGACCCTAAGCGACCTTGCCCGTCGAATCGGATATGAATATGGTAGACCTATAGAACGACCCTTGAGGCGGCGTATTTGGGAATGCGTCGAGGGCATATGTGAGCAATGAGATTTGGCTTATTGACTGAGTGTTGGATTTGAGAGACCCTTGGGATAGTCTTCAGCTGAAGATGCAGCCGGAAGATCGAAGCGATGGTGAGATTGGCCTAAGTCAACTGATGAGATTCAGAGTCGCAGATTTTTATCGATGGCATCGCCTCTGACTCATCGTGCCCTGGAAGGGAATAGCATTCATATGAATTGACGACTGTGAAACTAGCTCGTGAAGTTAAAGAAGCGGCTCGTTCAGATCAAATCCTTGCGAATACTGGAAGGGACAAATTTGCCTCAGATTTACAAGATGTCTCAAAAATTTGTCTGGGAAGCGTGCTCGTTCGGGAGGCAAAGGTGATATTCTATGCTTCGAGGCAGTGGAAGCAGCGCGAAGAACTATTCCATGCGCAACCTAAGAATTATGGCGAGTGTGTCCACGTTGAAATTGTGGCGACACAATCCCTTTGGCGTGGCGACGAAATCTTCGTGGATCACACGAACCTCAATATAGATATTCATCCTGTGAGATATTGAGATGGCAGGAAAATGTGTTGGACTGAGCTGATCTAAGCAAAATTGATATTTGGGTAAGTCGCATAGCTGGGGTAGATCAGTTGAGTTGATCGTTCGGTGCATGAGATATATTTGGAGATGTTGCTACTGCGGATTCAGAAATAGTTGGATGGATTGAGTTGGAACAAGAACTGATTGAGTCGGTGGAAAATTACCATATTGAGAATAGTGCTCAAGCGAACATGTTGGAATGAAAATCAGGATTGGTTCGATTTGGGAGTGAAGCTAATGGATGCCTCGGACATAAAGATACCCTTGTAACTTGTCCAAATTCTCTATCGCAAAGCTCGACTGAAATGCATGTATTTTAGGGATGCCTTAAATATGTGTATATATCCAAAACTAAGCGATACGAAGAATTCGTATTGAGCTGCAAGGAGGATGTGGGAATTCAAAAATTTGTACGAGCGTTCAGCAGAGCGAGATGCTGAGTCAAAATCCTGAATATGTGAGTTGCATAGAGCAGATCCATGGAATTGGATAGTGGCATGTGATAGGAATGAGTACCAGCACGGTTCGTGGATGAACCTGATTCTAAGTGGTATATTATGTAACGCCCCGCAACCGCTCGGAGCGTTACGCTGAGTCGGACTGAATAAATCAAATGCTGGTTACATTTGAATTGTTGGATTTCGGGAAGAAGGATTAATCGAGTTGGTTTCAATGTGCAGATGGCTAGCGGGTTCGATGGAAATCAGGTGTTCGTTCAGGACAATACTGAATAGCTGGATGGAAGCGATAATGCCGTCTTCCTTAATCCGATCGGTCGGATGATTTGGAGAGCACGGCCTGCTCGCACGGTCATACCAGTTGAGTAGATCGCGCTTGCATCGGACCACGGGTTCAAGGGATTGGCCGTATCGGCAGGACAGGATGCCTAATGGGATCAAACATTGTGAGTGGGCTCTTTCCCTTCTCCTCTACTCCTTCATGCCTAATAATATAGAAAATACGTAAAAGGCTTGAACACTTGGGCTGAAAGTCGGGAATCACTACACTGAGGCGTGCATAGAGTGTACGCCATTGGCTTGGTAGGATTGTGGCTTGATTTGGTCTGCGCGTTGGATAGTTGGAGCTAGAGTTGGAATATTACATTTGAGGCAGTTTGTTGGATAATTGGGATTATGCTTGGACAGTTGGATTGATGCTTTGGAAATATCGGGAATTCGGGCGAGCGAGCGTGCATCCGTGCACGGGTATCACTTGGTCGCTTTGTCTTGCAAAGCGAGCAGTTATGGTTCAAAACCGAACAACTGCATCGGCGCGGGCATTGTGCCTCTTTTGGGGCATTGTGCCATGGGATAGTTTGAGAAGGGTGTTGCACCATTGGAAATACTGTGTTAAGAAGAGGCATTGTGCCTATGGGAATAACTTGTGAATGGTGCCTTGGGCAATATGTTGGAAGAATGGTTATGGATTCTTTGGTTGGATGTTTTGGTTGGATATCGGTTGAACGAGTCTAGGATCGCTTGGTGGGGCGAGAATGTTTCGATCCTCTCGTCATACCTACTGTGTCTGCATTGTCACGGACAACCTATGTGGCACAGGGTTTGGTTTCCTGGAACGGGATGAGGCACCGGGGCACCGGGACCGTTCTACCATGGAGAAAACAATGGGCATCGCACGATTGGGCGCAGTGCTGGTAGTCCGATACCACCAGGCGGGAGTAGCTGCCCAACCCTGGATCGGGTAGGACTGCCCTAATGATCTTGGTCCGATCAATGTCCTTTATGGCTTTTAGCCAGTGACTTCATATAGTATAGTGTTGGCTTGCTTTTTTTTGTTGGTTTGGCTTTCGTGTAGGTGCGGCCACCTTGCCTCGGCAAGAGTGTGCACTATGAGATTTGGATTGTAAGTGTTGGTTGAGGATGGATATTGAGGCTTGGTTGATGGTTCGACATGTTATCGTGTTGCTTGGACTTGAGCAGGACGGTTTGCATGCTAGTTTCCCTCGAGTTGCTTATATATTTGCTTGTCGTTTGGTTTGAGTTGAGTGCTTGCATGCTTAAACAGTTTTACAGTTTTCCTTAACATGTCATCCCTATGCCATGAAATGAATCTAGGATTCAACTAGAAAGATCACCATTTAACTGTTTGCATTCACTATTTTACTTAGTGTCGGCTTAGGTGAGTGGGTTACCCCGCTCACCAGTATGGTTGTGTACTGACCCATGTTTGTGGGCAATATTTCAGGTACGCAGGCGTAGTGGCGCTGCTTGGATATACGAGACATGATGTATGAACTGTAAGTACCTTTGTGGGCATGAGAAAAGAGCAAGAGCATTTCATCGTCTTCGTGGCATCGCCTTTGTGGCATTGCCCCGGGGCATTTTATTTGGACCCTATCATGAGCTTCGCTGTGTATTACTCTGATTGTGTGCTTGGAACACAATACTTGACTTCCGCTGCAACTTGGTTGTTTCAATGATAACATTTGGTGTTTGACAACATCGCCTTGTACGAGCGCAACTCCAGGCTCGTACGGCATCACGTCCCGATGACAACGATGGTCCTGCGAGAGAGCTGTAAACGTGGTGATTCACGTTCAGCGGGGACTATCGAGCTTGCAGGAGATTGGGGTGTGACACATCACGTGCCCACACATGCGACCCATGCTCAGGCCGCAGCCACCACTGAAGAGAAGAGTACTTAGCACCTGAGCTCTGGCAAAGGAAAGCTCTACGATGCTAAAAACTCAGGGGCTGATGCACCCTCCATGTGCCTGCTTCGAAGAACGCAGAAAAAGAAGAATGTGGCACTGAGCTCTACGCAGGCTACTGGGAAGATAGTTGTAAAAACCCAGACAACAACAAAGATTCTGTCTTCAGCAGAATCTCATGCGGCGATGACTCCATGCGCCCTACTGGAAATGGAGAAAAATACTACTTGGACTCTTTGTATTATACACCAGTGCGTGCTAAGTCAAAAAAGTCTAGGGCAGTGCGAGCTCGCAAAGCTCAAGCAACTGCTCAGATAACAGACCGTCAGCATGCGCCGCTAAATTTTATACGCGCTTCTGACGGAAAGTTATGCAAGACCGACCCATGCACCCAGCTCGCAGTGGCAAGCGAACATGGTCCGTCTCAAAAGTCTTCCGCCTGTAGCTTGGGGTGAGTATTTGTACGAACCCCAGGTCTGGGAGCAAAAGCAATACCTACACGTCCGTGTGCTCGGTTCACCCGTGCTCACAAAGAGGATGTAATGGTGAGTCAGCCCTCGCTTGACTTGCGCAACATGATCAATCACAAGCGCAAGGTGAAGGAAAAAATATGGAATGTGAGGTATCCTCCCCAGGGCATCACTGTGCCAGCATCATCATCGACTGCTACTGTACCAAAGTAGCAGTACCGACAGATAGGCAGTCGGTGTTTCAACAACTACAACCCAAGTTACCCATCTGACAACGTCTCGGAGAATAGGTGCAAGCACCGGGGGAAGGAGGAGCTGCCCTTCGTCTCGTATTATTTTGCTTAGAAATCCCCTTCCATAAGAGAAGGCCAGAAATTCAGCATCTCCAACCCCCCACTCTTGGCCAACGGTTCGAGAAGACTGTAACACCCTAGAATCAGAATACTGGAGAGCAGAGGTGGACAAATCCGGCTACGTAAACCAGAGTTCTCAATACTCAGAGATACGGTTACGGCTGTCTAGACATGTGAGGGTTTACTCTACAATCCAACAGTTATACCTAGGTCAAGAGTCCTAGGTGTCTCAATCTCAAGCAAGCAACAAGTTACAAGAAGTATGATCACCAAACATATATTAGTAAAGCATCACAAACTATAAATACATAGATGATCATGAATCTAGTTACAAAATAAAGAACTAGCAAGAGTACAATATTACATGATCAGCTCTAACTATAGTTTAGAATATATTTTACATGTAGGCTCGCAGGCTAGAATGTCAAGTTTCAAAATATGAGCTAAACACTTATTCGATGGCTAAATGCCTCAAAAGTATAACTACAAGATCAAGTGGGTGATGAATAAAAAATTTACTAATGTCCTCGGGTGCTCCTGGTGTTCACCATCTTGAGACAGAAAATATGAAAGATCATATTGTCCTGCTCCAAAATCTGGCCATACAAAACCATTAGGGTCAGACCCCAAAATAGCAAGTACCACAAGGGAGCCAACTTAGGAACTAAACCAGCATGCAGTCAAATCAGTAGGAAATATCACAAGGAACAGTTAAATAAGTGCAGTAGGTAAAATAACAGTTAAACAGTTCGGGAGTATTTAAATAAGGATAACTGAAATTAGTACTCAGATTACAGTTTTCGAATCAGTTGTTAAACAAATCAGGACATGACTAGACTAGACTGAAAATCAAGCAATCATGACAAATCATGCCCTACGACTTGATATCATTAGCTAACTAGGGTTATCACAGTTCTAGTTACTAACACATGCAGTTCGAGATTCCATACAGCCACATATCCTGCAGACTATCCGATTTATCCAGGTGTAAGGATACATAGAATAGATTATATCAGGTATAATAATTTATAGGAATATGCAACACTCGACGGCGTGCTAGAAGTGTGCCCCTCACGACGGAGAGCCCCAAATCCACCAGGTGTCGCTGAAATACTGGAATTGCATGTAGCCAAAAAATCTCTCTCGATACTTCTAATACATTATTCTAATTATTATCCTGGTCAAGTTATTAAGAATTCCTGACTGTGGCACTTAGGAATTTACCTTAGACATGATACAAGACAGACAAGATAGTAGCTTGACTAGTATATTCAGGATAGGAGCAAGAAAATCAACCATGAAAATTTATCTTATCAATTCAAGCATTTTCGTTCAGAAAATTCTAGTATGTCAGGAGTGTGCTTCGTCAAGCCACTATCATGAGTATCGGTACATGTCAGGTTAACTCGATACAATGAGCTATTATCAGGAATATCAGGACAAGTCTGGTATCGGAAGTTCAAGATTAACAGTGTCAATATAATCCATGTTCAATTCTAGCATGTCAGGGGTGCGCTTCGTCGAGCCACTATCAGGAGTATCAGTTCATGTCAGGTGTCGAGAGTTCAAGATTAACAGGGTCTATACAATCCATGTTCATGGAATTCCAGGTTCTGGCAGGTTATCACAATTCGAGTTATAAGCAATTTAGAGAAAGCTTGCATCCATGTTGGAGATCAAAGCAAACATGGCCTCCCAACCAGCAAGGGACTCTGGTCAAGAAAGCCTGGACCTTGGAAACAACGGAAATTCAAATGCAACCGCTCCACCCGCTGGCGGTAATTATCTCCTACCCGGATCATTTTCTCTTTCCATGGTAGATGAAGCCTAGGAAGCAATATGGGAGGTACGAGAACTCTGAGCCGACCTAAAATCAATAGTCAATCGGGACTCACTGCGCTAGCTCGGGATTCGACAATCGTATTCTCTCGAGTGGAGAGACGTACCGTACCCGCCCAAGTATAAGTGTAAACTCCCTCACCCAAAATAGGTATTTGTGTATATTTTATATTATTATATTTATTATAGATGTTAAATTTATTTAGAGTATTCTCTTAGTTAATTAGAAAATAATTTTTTTAGTATATTTACTTATATAAATATTTATTTATAATTATTTTTAGGCTATTTTAGATTATTGGGATTTTTCCCGGATACTATAAGGGACGCATTGTACGATCAGTTCCTCCATCTAGAGCAAGGGGACAAGACGGTTGATGAATATGACGCAGAATTTAGCCGTCTCAGTAAGTATGGAACAGTCCTAATACCTAATGACTTAGAGAAGGCTAAGAGGTTTCACCGTGGGCTGACTCGGGAGCTCCAGCACTACACTAGCTCACAGTCCCGGATCTCTTATGCCGAGTTATTGACAGAAGTCAGGATTCAGGAGGCCATCAGCAAGGGAAACGGAATTCAACTGAGAAGTCACCAAGGACCAGTAAGGATACAGCAAGGAGGACCCATTCGACACCCTTTGACACGCCAGCAACCAAATAGTGTCGCACCATATCCAGCCAAGGGGCATCGTACTTGTAACTTTTGTGGTATACCAGGTCATATTCATAGAGATTGTCGTCGTCGATTGGGATTGTGCATGGTATGTGGATCAAGTCACCATCAAGCTCAAGAATGTCCTCAGCAGAACCCGGGGTCTATGGCATTAAAATCAGGAACACCGCATACACCCTCAAGTATAGAAGACCAAAGGGACCCACCACTGCTTCTACAGTCTGCACAAATAGAGGGGACTAGACCCCAGTTGATCAACCAAATACAAGGCCAAGCACTCATTATGATAAGTATGGGAGAGCAGACACAGGAAGCCGTAGATACAGGTACGACCTTTTAGTTATAATTGTCTTTGCATACTCATAAATCCATTGTGACACAAGCTCTTAGATGTACAAATAGCTGTAGAATTTTATATATGGTAGCTTAGCAGTTATGAGGATGTATGTATATTCTACCCAGATGGCATACACGCGATACTAATGGATGACGTGAGTAGCAGTAGTAGTATTCTCTCCTATTTTATCTCGCCCTCTTGGGGTGACTCATCTTCTCCTTTTATATTCATTCCTTATCTCGTGCGTAACTCTTCCTATCATAGTCGTATCTTTCGTGCCATTATGAATTGTTTGATATCAACCTCACCCATATTTTGTTAGTTAAACATAAATGTGTTAGTAATGCTTGATAACTAAGGATGAGTTCTTAATATGTATATGCACTATAACAATATATGTATTCTTTATTAGTTTAACCCTTAAGTAGCACCATGTAGCATAGTAGAAATTGTTAGATCACTTGAGCTAGATCATAGCCCTAATAGTTAGTCAAGACCTTAAGTGTCTCCCTAAAAATTTAGACTATGCCTAGGAAAGAGTTGAAGGCACTTGTTATGAACTGATGACTATGACAAATCGCTGGCGAGGTAGTGACAGTTGCAGCCAGACGATTATGGTAGAATAGTCGAATTACTTGCAGCCATACTGGCCAGGTGGCGTGGCAGTATTAGACTATGATACTTGACGGTTATGAGAAAAGTCATAGTTATGAGATTCTAGACAGGTATCCCAAGATTCTCGACCCAATAAATGTATTTACCTTACAAACCTAGACAATAGCTTCAAAGAATGTGACTACTAGTAGAATCTTGTAAGTTGGGTAGTGTAGACGAGTTAGAGGATGATAGAATAGTGGATGGACAATAGATGAGAAAGTGTTAGAATGGCAGACCATGAGTTTAGGAGTCCTGCTAGACACCAATGTAGTGTAATAGCTATAGTGATCACTATGAATATGGGTTAGTGTCAATTTCGAGAACAAAATTGTTGTAAGTTGGGTAGATTGTAAACTCCCTCACCCAAAATAGGTATTTGTGTATATTTTATATTATTATATTTATTATAGATGTTGAATTTATTTAGAGTATTCTCTTAGTTAATTAGAAAATAATTTTTTTTTAGTATATTTACTTATATAAATATTTATTTAGAATTATTTTTAGGCTATTTTAGATTATTGGGATTTTTCCATAAATTTTAGTTAATTAAAAACTAGTAACACTAATTTTTGAGGACTTTAAAGAATTTATTTTATTTTCAAAATTAATTAAAAATATCCCAAAATTATATTTTAGGTTCTAAATAATAAAATATATTTTCTAGATTTTTTTGGGATTTTTTCGATTATTTTTAGTATTTATTTTGAGTTAATTATGAAAAACTGAATTAAAAACTAATTTCTGAAAAAGAAAACCCAAAAAGTAATTAATTCTGCCCAGTCAGCAAACAGGGGGCCCACATGTCAGCCTCCAGTAGTGAACAGTGCCGGGCCCGCCTGTCAGTGACCGCTGAGTGGGTGCGAGCCGAGCCGACCTCGAGCCGAGCCGAGTCAGAGTTCGACTCGGACTCAGCTGAGCCGAGCCGCGTTAGTGCCTGACCGTCCGATCTGAGTGGGCAGCCCTGGATTGCTGCCACATGGCGCGCTATGAGCCGCGGCTGCACTTTCTCTCTCCTCTCTCTATATATATATATAATAGTTTAGATATTAATTTCTAGGGTTTTTTTCTTCAGCCGATTTTTTGGAGAATTGTCATCTAGGGTTCCTTCATCTTCCAGAAGCCATTGCGCATAGCTCCGGACTCCAAACGAGACCTAGTTTTTTTTGTTAGAACGATAATGAGGTTAGATTTCTGATTATATAAATTGTTTTTCTACATTATTAGTATTAAATTCTGGAAAATTCGTAGAGCACAGCATGTCCAAAAATAGACGTATTTCGATGTTTTCACAATTTTGGGAGAATCCAGAATCAGAATCACGAACCGTTTAAAGTTTCGGAAAGATAATGTCGATATCATCGACATATATTTTTCCCAGAATTTAATTCGAAGTATTTATATACTGTTAATTCTGTAGAACTTCTAGGTTAGAATTTAACCATCGGTGCACAATACAAAATTTGTATGTGCCATAATTTCCAAACGAATTTGAATTCGGACGAGCTGTAAATTCTAGCATATTTTTTATGCTAAAATCTATAGGAAATAATATATGAAAGTTGAATTTGTGTCGGTTGACTTTTTGGTCAACAGATCGTCTCGATTTGCGTGCCATGAGTCTCGAGTTGATAAAATTCAGTTTCTTTGGACAAAATTTAGGAATTAACATAAAAATCAGAATAATAAGATTAAAATAGGATTTTAGAGTAATTATTCCAGAATTAAATAAATTAAAATAAATTATCTTTTGACGTGATAAATTTGTAATACATAGGCTATTTGGACTGTGACTTGGACTCTGATTCATACCAGCAGCAGGACCCCAGGCAAGATACCTTGCCAAATTGTTTACAGTACTTCTCATGCTATTTATATTATATTTATTTATTGCATTTCTGTATAGTTCTTGCATGTGTAGTTCCTTTCAGTCATTACTATATATTAGATATGTTGACACACACTTGACACTTGGTATCATAGAGGACAATTATTAAACGTATGGGCTTTTAACCACTCTGGTAACACCGTAGTCACTAGCACGCACTATGGTGGGTCGTGTCCGATGGTTGCTACCCGAGAGGTATGTCGATTGAGAGAGTCGCGCTGGTCGCTACCCCAGAGGTATGTCGATTTCTGATGTTCTGACGAGCGTGAGGTTGTGAGGATTAGATCGAGTAGCCTACCCTTGCCCATACGTCGAAAAGTTGTCCTCATTTGCATTCATATAGATTGTCTTGTACAGCGTACTTATCTATTTTTAAACCATATGCATGTTTACTGTATTCAAATTGGCTCATATTTTATGTATCTTGTTACGTCCCTCTGAGGACCTGGTCCTCTGCCAGGTGTATCTGCTCTTGAGTATTTGCAGGAGTACGGGCCTGGACCTGACGTATTATTTTCTATCGAGGAGGTCTTACCTTCTGAGCATCGTTGATTATCTGGCGATGGATTCTTTTAGCTGATGCACTTCTGTCTTCACATTATTTTACATTGGAGACTTTATACTCCTCTCTCATTTTAGTTTTGGATATAGTCATGGGTAGTGAATTTGTCTCCACCCGACTATTATTTTAGATATTTCAGACTCCTTATTCTAGTTTAGTATTTCTTTTCTATGACTTGTTGTGTGGATGAGATTAGCATATCTGTGACTTGTGACATTATATATACCACATGTGAGTTTATATTCATATTACAACGTACGTATGGGTTATGGTTTCCATATATTGGAGTTGCCATATCCATGCGGCTGACATGCTTACGTGTTCCTAGTCCTACGTATTTGGGACTGGGGCGTGACAATAAGCCCTTTAACTTGACTCCATTTGAAGGAAAGATATTCCCTCGTCAATACATGAGTTACTTCGAGATGGCAACGGAGCATCTGCCTCGTAGTGACGCTCTTCTCACCAAGCTCTTTGTCGGGACATTGTCTGGAGTAGCCTTCAATTGGTTCTGCAGCCTCCAGGACAACTATTGTCACGACCCGATCCCAATAAACTGGGTCCAGTCGGATCATGCCCAGCCTGCACCGTTGTGAGACGGCGGCAGTAAGCTGTATCAATCCGTAGTAACACACAGACATCCAGAATACATGAAGGAAATTCAATTTTTATTACTAAGTCTGAGAGAAATTCTTTTACAAGCAAGGATTAAACAAAACATGGTCCAGGGTTATTACTTCAACCCTGATTATTACAATTTAAAAAAATAAAAGGGAAGCAACTAAACATCGGCCTCCTGGCTAGGTTCAGCTAGGGCTTCAGAACTCTGGTCCGGACCATAAAAGGTATCATACTCATCATCGTCACCGCAATCACCTAAAATTGTTAATCTCCAGTCAGGAGGGAGCAAGAACATATATCCAATTCCAGTATCTTAACGATAATTAAAATGATGCAATGAAATAGTTTTGAACAGTATTCATATTTTTTTGTATGCAACAAATATGAAACAAGAACAGTAAATGTCGATGAAGCAATGATGACAAACTACAATCACTAAAAGTGTTTTGAGAAAAGTAGCATCCCGTGGCCGGCTGGGGTTGGAGGCAATCTGTGTTCGCGTGAACACGGTGCGGCGTCAGTCCAGTGAGGTTGGACTTCAGCTATCCACAATGAGGCAATAAGGGGGCTTTGACCACGGGTGCTAACTTTTACTCCCCCGTTCCCAAGGCAATAGTCAATGAGTCAATGAGTCAATCAATCAATCAATCAGTCAATCAGTCGGTTCCGTGAAATCAAGTGTCATCTCAATATATCTATATGACATGCAACATATTTAATTACAACTAAAATACCAGTTTTGAATTATATGAAACTTGCCTGGAGTTGGTTTGGTGACGCGAGTGAGAAGTCGCGACGGTCTTACCCTTAGTTACAGGGACCTACAATTATTAATAATCTGATTTTAGAATTTGACAAAGGGTTTTAATCTGCCTTGATTAGTCAACTAAGTTAATGATTTGAATCCAACGATCGATTAAAATAAGAATAATGATTTGTATTAGTGATTTAGTAAAACAAAACCCTTTTTAATAATAATAAACTTTATTTATTTTTATCGTAGAAAAATATTTTATGGTAAAAAGTCGTTTTGTTTCTGATAGGATAATAGGAAAGAACGATTTTAATAAAAACAATATCATTTGTTCTTAGCAATTAATTTATAAGAGAAATATTTTGGAAAACATATTATATTTTGAATACCGAAAATCATTTCAGAATTATATATTAAATAATTACTAATTAATACTAAAATCATTTCGGAAATTATCTATTAAATAATTACTAATTAGTATTTAAATACTAAAAATCATTACGGAAATTATCTATTAAGTAATTACTAATTTGTATTTAAATACTAAATATTATTTCAGAAGTTATTTATTAAATAATTACTAATTTACGTAGGTTTATACGATCGATTAATAATAATAATTTGTAATAGTAATTTATTTCTAATTTTTTTTTATTTAAAATCGTTCTTTCCTATTATCCTATCAGAAACAAAACGACTTTTTACCATAAAATATTTTTCTACGATAAAAATAAATAAAGTTTATTATTATTAAAAAGGGTTTTGTTTTACTAAATCACTAATACAAATCATTATTCTTATTTTAATCGATCGTTGGATTCAAATCATTAACTTAGTTGACTAATCAAGGCAGATTAAAACCCTTTGTCAAATTCTAAAATCAGATTATTAATAATTGTAGGTCCCTGTAACTAAGGGTAAGACCGTCGCGACTTCTCACTCGCGTCACCAAACCAACTCCAGGCAAGTTTCATATAATTCAAAACTGGTATTTTAGTTGTAATTAAATATGTTGCATGTCATATAGATATATTGAGATGACACTTGATTTCACGGAACCGACTGATTGACTGATTGATTGATTGATTGACTCATTGACTCATTGACTATTGCCTTGGGAACGGGGGAGTAAAAGTTAGCACCCGTGGTCAAAGCCCCCTTATTGCCTCATTGTGGATAGCTGAAGTCCAACCTCACTGGACTGACGTCGCACCGTGTTCACGCGAACACAGATTGCCTCCAACCCCAGCCGGCCACGGGATGCTACTTTTCTCAAAACACTTTTAGTGATTGTAGTTTGTCATCATTGCTTCATCGACATTTACTGTTCTTGTTTCATATTTGTTGCATACAAAAAAATATGAATACTGTTCAAAACTATTTCATTGCATCATTTTAATTATTGTTAAGATACTGGAATTGGATATATGTTCTTGCTCCCTCCTGACTGGAGATTAACAATTTTAGGTGATTGCGGTGACGATGATGAGTATGATACCTTTTATGGTCCGGACCAGAGTTCTGAAGCCCTAGCTGAACCTAGCCAGGAGGCCGATGTTTAGTTGCTTCCCTTTTATTTTTTTAAATTGTAATAATCAGGGTTGAAGTAATAACCCTGGACCATGTTTTGTTTAATCCTTGCTTGTAAAAGAATTTCTCTCAGACTTAGTAATAAAAATTGAATTTCCTTCATGTATTCTGGATGTCTGTGTGTTACTACGGATTGATACAGCTTACTGCCGCCGTCTCACAACGGTGCAGGCTGGGCATGATCCGACTGGACCCAGTTTATTGGGATCGGGTCGTGACATGTTTTCAGTGGTGGCCCATGCAGGTCTGGGTTTCCGGGTCGGGCGCGGATCCGGTCAGGCCGACCCGCCCGACCCGCTAAGCGTAGGGCTGGGCCGGTTGAACCAATGGGCTCGGCCCACTGGGCCGGGCCGGGCCCTAAACGAAATAAAATAAATAAATAAATAAATAATAAAAATAATAATAATAATTAACAGAAATAACTTATTAATTATAAAAATAGTTTTTAGGCTTTTAAAAATTTGGTCTGAGGCCCAATAAAATCCCAGAAAATTACCCCAAGTCCGGTTTCCTATTTTACACCCAAAAATGTTATTTTCATGATATTTTAATATTATTTATTAACAATTAAAAATCCTTTATTAATTGAAAACCTTGATTTTAATTACAGAAAATTCCCGAAAATTCCAGAAAATTAGGAAAAGTCCAAGATTTAATAATTAGGAAAATTCAGGGGTTTACAACCTACCCAACTTATAGAAATTTCGTCCTCGAAATTTACTACAATTGAAGGGAGAAACAAGGGTAAACATGCCTTAAAACAGATGAGGGTACTTCTGCTTCATCTCAGCCTCTCGTTCCCAGGTGGATTCGCCTGGGGAGTGGTGGAGCCATTGAACTTTGACCAGTGGAATCACGGTGTTCCGCAACTGCTTTTCCATACGGTCTATGATCCTCACTGGCTGCTCTGGTACTGTAAGACTTGGCCCAATCTCCAACTCTGAATGATCCAGGATGTGGCTCGGGTCCGGAATGTAACGCCTCAGCTGCGATACATGGAAAACGTTGTGCACGCCTTCAAGATTAGGTGGTAATGCCACTCTGTATGCCACCTCTCCAACTCTGCTCACTATCTCGAATGGACCAATATACCTGGGACTAAGTTTTCCAGCTCTGCCAAAACGGATAGTTCCTCTGGTGGGGGAGATCTTGACGAAGACACTATCACCTGCTTCGAACTCCACAAGTCGGCGACGGCTGTCCGCCCAATGTTTCTGACGATCTTGAGCCACCCGAAGTCTGTCTCTGATCACCTTGACTTTTTCAGCCGCATCTGTAATCATCTCAGGTCCCAGCATGACTCGTTCTCCTACGTCGTCCCAAGCCAAGGGAGTGCGGCAACGACGTCCATACAGAGCCTCAAAAGGAGTCATGCCGATGCTGGCCTGGTAGCTGTTGTTGTAAGCAAACTCTACCAAGTGTAGGTGGTCCTCCCATGATCCTCCAAAATCCAGGACGCAAGATCTCAGCATATCCTCTAACGTCTGGATGGTTCTCTCTGACTGTCCGTCGGTCTGTGGGTGATATGCAGTACTGAACTTCAGTTGGGTCCCCAGACTCTCTTGCAAGCTCTTCCAGAAGTGAGAAGTAAAGCGGCTGTCTCGGTCTGATACAATGCTCACAGGAACTCCATGTATCCGGACGATTTGTCTCATGTATAGGGCAGCTAACTTCTCGGTGGATAAACCAACCTTGAAGGGAATGAAGTGGGCAGACTTAGTCAATCTGTCTACGATCACCCAAATAGCGTCCTTCCCTCCTTGGGATCGAGGCAATCCTGACACAAAATCCATAGTGATGTGCTCCCATTTCCATTCTGGAATGGGCAGTGGCTGAAGAAGTCCTGCTGGTCTTTGTCTATCTGCTTTCACCTGCTGACAGATCAAGCATCTGCCAACGAATTTTGAGACATCCTTCTTCATTCCATACCACCATACGTGCTCCCGTATATCTCGGTACATCTTATTTGCTCCAGGGTGGATGGAATACTGTGAGTGATGTGCTTCCTGCATCAGCTGTTCCCTCAATTCACCAGCAGGTACACAAAGTCTGGTGCCATTCCTCAGTGTTCCGTCGTCTGAAATAGAGAATCCCTCCAGTGTGCCAGCTAACACCTGGTCCCTGAGCTTGCACAATGCTCCGTCCTCGAATTGAGTTTCCTTGATTTTGTCCATCAAGCTAGATTGCACTTGCAAATGCATCATGGGGAAGTCAACGCCGGGTACTATTGCTTCCCGTCCAAGCTTCTTCATTTCCTCTGCAGGCAATACGAGTTCTAAACCCAGCTTTTCCATGTCCTCCAGTAGGTACCGATCTGTCGTCAAGAACATCGCCATCGGATATCGACTAAGTGCGTCGGCGACCACATTAGCCTTTCCGGGATGGTACTGCAGGCTGATATCAAAGTCCTTCATGAGCTCCAACCATCGTCTCTGACGCATGTTGAGCTCCTTCTGTGTAAAGACATACTTGAGACTTTTGTGGTCCGTGTATATCTCTACTCTTTCGCCGTACAGGTAGTGCTTCCACAGCTTCAAGGCGAAGATGACTGCTGCTAGCTCCAGGTCATGCGTCGGGTAGTTCTTCTCATGAGTCCGTAATTGCCGGGAAGCATAAGCAATTACCTTTCCATGTTGCTGGAGCACACATCCTAATCCTTTGCCGGACGCGTCGCTATAAATTGAGAATCCTCCTGATCCTGAGGGTAGCGACAAAATTGGTGCTGTTGTTAGCCTTCTCTTCAGCTCTTCAAATGACGCCTGGCACGCTTCGGTCCAGACGAACTCTTCATTCTTCCTGGTTAGCTTGGTCATGGGCTCAGCAATCTTTGCAAAGTCCTTCACGAATTTTCTGTAATATCCAGCTAAGCCTAAGAAGCTTCTGATCTCTGCAACTGACCTGGGAGTATTCCATGTTTCCACGGCAGCTATCTTCTTGGGGTCCACTGATATGCCTTCTCCTGTGACAACGTGGCCGAGAAAGTCCACCTTGTCTAAGAAGAATTCACACTTGGACAATTTTCCATATAGCTTCTCCTTTCTGAGGGTTTCCAAAATTATCCTCAAATGCTGCTCGTGTTCTTCCTTGGTCTTCGAATAGATCAGAATGTCGTCAATGAAGACAACGACAAACTGGTCCAAGTATTTGTGGAAGACCTTGTTCATGAGATTCATGAACACTGCTGGGGCATTGGTAAGACCAAAGGGCATGACCAAGAATTCAAATTGTCCATACTTGGTGTTGAATGCCGTCTTTGGAATGTCTTCCTTCCTCACCTTGATTTGATGGTAACCCGATCTGAGGTCTATCTTCGAGAAAACCTTAGCTCCACTCAGCTGGTCGAAGAGATCGTCGATCCGGGGCAGCGGGTACTTGTTCTTGATAGTGATGTTGTTCAATGCCCGGTAGTCTATGCACATTCTAACTGTCCCATCCTTCTTGGGTACAAACAAGACTGGTGCACCCCAGGGTGAGGCACCGGTCCTGATGAATCCTTGCGCCTGAAGCTCGTCAATTTGGTCTTTCATCTCCTTGGACTCCTTGGGATTCACTCGGTAGCAGCGTTGGGAGATTGGTGCTGCGCCAGGTATAAGATCGATCGAGAATTCCACATCTCGATCAGGGGGTAGCCCTGGAAGATTGTCTGGGAAGACGTCTATAAATTCTGCTATGAGAGGATGAGGGGGTCCGGTTTCTTCAGTGATGGATGTGTAGGACACATATTCCACGCCTTCAGGTGCTCGAATCACTTTGAGTTTAGGTCCTCCAGGTGGATCTAGAGTTACGCAGCCTTCTCGACAGTCTATCAGAGCATGATGTTGACTAAGCCAATCCATGCCCAAGACTACGTCATAGTTTGGCAGAGGCATTATTAGGAACTGAGTCTGAAACTCATGTCCTGAGATAGTGACTGGGCAGCTACAAGTCTCACTAATGGGTATTGGTCCTCCACCAGTCATAACCCTACAGATTATCTTACTTATGCCAGTAACTAGATGGTGTGCAGAGATGAAGTTTGCAGATATAAAACTGTGTGATGCTCCAGAATCAAATAATGCTAAGGCAGGGTGCGAATGAAGTAGAATGGAACCTGCGATGACATCTCCTTCCGTCTCGGGTTCAGCTTCTGGCTCTTCCACAGTCAAGGCAAAAGCTTGCCCGGCTCTGTGCTGGTTGTAGCGCTGCTGCTGAGTAGGCAGTGGACCTCTCTGCTGTCCAGCTCCAGTTTTGTTGTATGCGGTGGGGCAGTCCTTCACTTGATGGGTGGCAGATCCACAAGCAAGGCAGTGTCCCAATTTCTTCCTGCAGATCTCTGCGGTATGACCTGGCCTTTTGCAGTAGACGCAGTTGACCGCCTTTGGTTGGTGGTACTGATGCGCTTTGTTGGCCGCTGCTGGCTGTTGTTGCTGGGACTGCTGGGGATAGGAGGGCCTATTGTTGTTGTTGCTGTGCCTCTTGTTGTTGCCCTGATAGCTGTTGCTTGACCCTGGATGCTCCCTCTTGGGTCGAGCAGGTGCACTGGCCTCTACATCTTGAGCCACCTTCAACATCTTGTCATAAGTCTTCGCACCGTTAGCAGCTACTAAGGTGCGGATCTCTTCACGTAGTCCGTGCCGGAACTTCTTAGCACGTTCCACAGGGTTGTCCACCAGGTGGCTTGCAAACCTGCCAAGCCTGTTGAACTCAGCCGCATATTCTTCAATTGTGCGGTCTCCTTGCTTCAGATCTTGAAACTGTCTTCCCATAGCTTCGAGGGCAGCCTCTGGAAAGAACTTCCGCTTGAATTGCTTCTTGAATAGCCGCCAGGAGATCCCTCCAGCTTGAAATCTTGGCTCGTTGCGGTACCAAATGTTGGCCAAGTCTCTCAGCTGGAGTGCTACGGCCTCAACCATGAGGTCGTCTGGGAGTCGAGCGACGCTGAGGAGTCGCTCCATATCATCTAGCCACTCGTCTGCGTAGATGATGCCTTCGGTCCCCTTGAAGGGACGCGGGTCCAACTTCTTAAAGTTTTCTACAGTTCCAACCTTTACCTGGATAACAGGTTTGTGGTTAGACTAGAAATTCATTAATGAAATCCAAGCTTTTAAATTCTCAATTACCTTGGCAGGCTCTTGTTCTGACCGGGATGTTCCTAGCGCTGCCATGGCTACATTATGGGCGTTCTCCATGCCCTCTCTCATAATCGCGGTCTGCTCGCGATTTGCTTCAGCTTGGGCCCTCTGGGCTTCAAGAACTCCTCGTAGCAGGCCTACGAGTTCAGCGGGGTCCACCGGCACAGGTGGTGCAACAGGAGGAGTCACATCGGCTGGAATCGATGTGGTCCTGGGAGGAATGGGTGGAGCTGCATGCACTACTGAAGTGTAGGCAGCGCGGGGAGCTCTTGCAGCATGGGGGCGATCTGTGAGCTGCAACGGAGAGGGGTCCGACTGAGCTTGATTTGGGGTGTGCTCAGAAGACGAAGCCTCATCTTCGGCTGGACCGGAACGGGTTGTCTTTCCTCGTGCCATCTTCTGGAAGGTTTAGGAAGCAACATAAGCAATGTAACCTATGTTCTATAAGCAAAAAAAATAATTGTACATATGTATAGATAGAAGAATTTGGTCCTATGATGTGACAGTTTGAAATTTTTTTTTTTTTTTTTCAAGAATTCTAAGTGTTCTAATTGTTTCTAGAGTCTGTTTTCCTAAAGTCATACTAAACCTAGAGTCAAAGGCAAGTCGGTTTGTTTGGCTAGCCTAAGTTGACTAGACCAAAGGTTGTAAACTGGACCTGCATGGGCCACCACTGAAAACAGACTAATTATTAAACCCCTGAATTTTCCTAATTATTAAATCTTGGACTTTTCCTAATTTTCTGGAATTTTCGGGAATTTTCTGTAATTAAAATCAAGGTTTTCAATTAATAAAGGATTTTTAATTGTTAATAAATAATATTAAAATATCATGAAAATAACATTTTTGGGTGTAAAATAGGAAACCGGACTTGGGGTAATTTTCTGGGATTTTATTGGGCCTCAGACCAAATTTTTAAAAGCCTAAAAACTATTTTTATAATTAATAAGTTATTTCTGTTAATTATTATTATTATTTTTATTATTTATTTATTTATTTATTTTATTTCGTTTAGGGCCCGGCCCGGCCCAGTGGGCCGAGCCCATTGGTTCAACCGGCCCAGCCCTACGCTTAGCGGGTCGGGCGGGTCGGCCTGACCGGATCCGCGCCCGACCCGGAAACCCAGACCCGCACCCCCTGTTCCCCGTTCTTCCCCACGACCGCGATTTTTCCGCCGCCGCCGCGTTTTCCGGCGACGTGGCCACGCCCTCCGCCAACAGCGCCTCTCCTCCGGATCATCCGCCCCGGCCAGTTCCCCTCGAGCCCTATTAATACCTCTCTCCTCCGCCCTCCTTTTCCTCTTCTTCCCCAAAACCCTAACCCTAGATCTACCCTCCGGCAGCCTCCGTCCCCTTCCCCGGCGCCGACGAACCCCTCCTCTCCTCCGGTCGACGCCGTTCCACCCGCCGAGCCTTCCCCCAGGCGTCTGCAGCAGCACCCGCGGCTGCTTCCCCTCCGCCGGCTATCCCGAGCCCTCGACGCCTCCGGTGGTCTCTGCCGGCGCCCGCAGACCCGACGCCGGCCTCCCCTAGCTCCGCCGACCCCCTCGGCACCGCTCGCCGACGATCCCCCGCCCGGCCGCAGCTCGCCCGCCGAGTCCAGTCTCCTCCGGTGATCCCCAGCCAGCGGGACACGCCGCGGACACGACCCAGACGCGGATTCGAGCCAGGACACGCGTCCAGGACACGATACGGACGCAGATCCGCGTATCGGACTAGAAATACCCCGATCCCGAGTCCGAGGCCTCCCCTCGGTGCTCCTCCATCAGCTTCCCGGTTGGTGCCCCTATCAGAATGCACTGTCCTTTCCAAACCGCTACCCCGTCCGACCGGGACTGACACGACCCGATCCCAATAAACTGGGTCCAGTCGGATCATGCCCAGCCTGCACCGTTGTGAGACGGCGGCAGTAAGCTGTATCAATCCGTAGTAACACACAGACATCCAGAATACATGAAGGAAATTCAATTTTTATTACTAAGTCTGAGAGAAATTCTTTTACAAGCAAGGATTAAACAAAACATGGTCCAGGGTTATTACTTCAACCCTGATTATTACAATTTAAAAAAATAAAAGGGAAGCAACTAAACATCGGCCTCCTGGCTAGGTTCAGCTAGGGCTTCAGAACTCTGGTCCGGACCATAAAAGGTATCATACTCATCATCGTCACCGCAATCACCTAAAATTGTTAATCTCCAGTCAGGAGGGAGCAAGAACATATATCCAATTCCAGTATCTTAACGATAATTAAAATGATGCAATGAAATAGTTTTGAACAGTATTCATATTTTTTTGTATGCAACAAATATGAAACAAGAACAGTAAATGTCGATGAAGCAATGATGACAAACTACAATCACTAAAAGTGTTTTGAGAAAAGTAGCACCCGTGGTCAAAGCCCACGGATTGGAGTTGGTTTGGTGTAATTAAATTCAATTTTTATTACTAAGTCTGAGAGAAATTCTTTTACAAGCAAGGATTAAACAAAACATGGTCCAGGGTTATTACTTCAACCCTGATTATTACAATTTAAAAAAATAAAAGGGAAGCAACTAAACATCGGCCTCCTGGCTAGGTTCAGCTAGGGCTTCAGAACTCTGGTCCGGACCATAAAAGGTATCATACTCATCATCGTCACCGCAATCACCTAAAATTGTTAATCTCCAGTCAGGAGGGAGCAAGAACATATATCCAATTCCAGTATCTTAACGATAATTAAAATGATGCAATGAAATAGTTTTGAACAGTATTCATATTTTTTTGTATGCAACAAATATGAAACAAGAACAGTAAATGTCGATGAAGCAATGATGACAAACTACAATCACTAAAAGTGTTTTGAGAAAAGTAGCATCCCGTGGCCGGCTGGGGTTGGAGGCAATCTGTGTTCGCGTGAACACGGTGCGGCGTCAGTCCAGTGAGGTTGGACTTCAGCTATCCACAATGAGGCAATAAGGGGGCTTTGACCACGGGTGCTAACTTTTACTCCCCCGTTCCCAAGGCAATAGTCAATGAGTCAATGAGTCAATCAATCAATCAATCAGTCAATCAGTCGGTTCCGTGAAATCAAGTGTCATCTCAATATATCTATATGACATGCAACATATTTAATTACAACTAAAATACCAGTTTTGAATTATATGAAACTTGCCTGGAGTTGGTTTGGTGACGCGAGTGAGAAGTCGCGACGGTCTTACCCTTAGTTACAGGGACCTACAATTATTAATAATCTGATTTTAGAATTTGACAAAGGGTTTTAATCTGCCTTGATTAGTCAACTAAGTTAATGATTTGAATCCAACGATCGATTAAAATAAGAATAATGATTTGTATTAGTGATTTAGTAAAACAAAACCCTTTTTAATAATAATAAACTTTATTTATTTTTATCGTAGATAATTAGCGATTGGATTCAACGATGCAATGATGGATGCAAATTATATGTTCAGTGATGGATGCAAATTATATGTTCATAGTAACCTCTGAATTTGTAAAATGGTCAAATATTACTAATTTACGTAATATTTAATAAGATCTTTATTATATAAATATATAATTAATATACGTATTCGGAGATCGTTGAATCCAATCGCTAATTCATATAATATGTTTTCCAAAATATTTCTCTTATAAATTAATTGCTAAGAACAAATGATATTGTTTTTATTAAAATCGTTCTTTCCTATTATCCTATCAGAAACAAAACGACTTTTTACCATAAAATATTTTTCTACGATAAAAATAAATAAAGTTTATTATTATTAAAAAGGGTTTTGTTTTACTAAATCACTAATACAAATCATTATTCTTATTTTAATCGATCGTTGGATTCAAATCATTAACTTAGTTGACTAATCAAGGCAGATTAAAACCCTTTGTCAAATTCTAAAATCAGATTATTAATAATTGTAGGTCCCTGTAACTAAGGGTAAGACCGTCGCGACTTCTCACTCGCATCACCAAACCAACTCCAGGCAAGTTTCATATAATTCAAAACTGGTATTTTAGTTGTAATTAAATATGTTGCATGTCATATAGATATATTGAGATGACACTTGATTTCACGGAACCGACTGATTGACTGATTGATTGATTGATTGACTCATTGACTCATTGACTATTGCCTTGGGAACGGGGGAGTAAAAGTTAGCACCCGTGGTCAAAGCCCCCTTATTGCCTCATTGTGGATAGCTGAAGTCCAACCTCACTGGACTGACGCCGCACCGTGTTCACGCGAACACAGATTGCCTCCAACCCCAGCCGGCCACGGGATGCTACTTTTCTCAAAACACTTTTAGTGATTGTAGTTTGTCATCATTGCTTCATCGACATTTACTGTTCTTGTTTCATATTTGTTGCATACAAAAAAATATGAATACTGTTCAAAACTATTTCATTGCATCATTTTAATTATCGTTAAGATACTGGAATTGGATATATGTTCTTGCTCCCTCCTGACTGGAGATTAACAATTTTAGGTGATTGCGGTGACGATGATGAGTATGATACCTTTTATGGTCCGGACCAGAGTTCTGAAGCCCTAGCTGAACCTAGCCAGGAGGCCGATGTTTAGTTGCTTCCCTTTTATTTTTTTAAATTGTAATAATCAGGGTTGAAGTAATAACCCTGGACCATGTTTTGTTTAATCCTTGCTTGTAAAAGAATTTCTCTCAGACTTAGTAATAAAAATTGAATTTCCTTCATGTATTCTGGATGTCTGTGTGTTACTACGGATTGATACAGCTTACTGCCGCCGTCTCACAACGGTGCAGGCTGGGCATGATCCGACTGGACCCAGTTTATTGGGATCGGGTCGTGACATGTTTTCAGTGGTGGCCCATGCAGGTCTGGGTTTCCGGGTCGGGCGCGGATCCGGTCAGGCCGACCCGCCCGACCCGCTAAGCGTAGGGCTGGGCCGGTTGAACCAATGGGCTCGGCCCACTGGGCCGGGCCGGGCCCTAAACGAAATAAAATAAATAAATAAATAAATAATAAAAATAATAATAATAATTAACAGAAATAACTTATTAATTATAAAAATAGTTTTTAGGCTTTTAAAAATTTGGTCTGAGGCCCAATAAAATCCCAGAAAATTACCCCAAGTCCGGTTTCCTATTTTACACCCAAAAATGTTATTTTCATGATATTTTAATATTATTTATTAACAATTAAAAATCCTTTATTAATTGAAAACCTTGATTTTAATTACAGAAAATTCCCGAAAATTCCAGAAAATTAGGAAAAGTCCAAGATTTAATAATTAGGAAAATTCAGGGGTTTACAACTATATTTTATCATTTGACGATCTTTAGGGACTTTTTCTCGCTCGATTCTATGACATAAAAATGACATGATGATATCCTCTCTAATGGACATCATGCAAAAAAAGAAAGAGTATGTACGGTAGTATATCGAGCGGTACTGGCAAGTTTCCCTGAAGTTACCCTCCGATAATCCTGAGTCCACACTGATGGACACCTGCCAGAGAAATTTTCTTCCCGCGGTCAGACTCTTGATGGATGACTCTCAGTTTAAAGGCTGGACGACGTTCATCATAAATATTGTCATCGCAGGCGAGGTTCATAACTAGCTCATCACCTATAATGATCATGTCGCCTCCATGTGTCGAGGTCATCGCTGTAGTGTTCTCACTTTGCCTCCCCTTATCGCCCTTCTTCTCTCTCTTCTAAGCGAAACAATTCCGCTTGATGTGACCCTTCTGCCACAATGGTAATACTCTGAGTTCTCGTACCGACCCTTGGACCTTCCCCTGCTTTTACCCCTTCTGCGGCTCTCTAAAACAAGCGCCTTTGAGTGGGATATGGATGAAGTACCCTGAGAATATCTCTGCATCTCTCCATTCAGTTCCCCGCTCTTGGCAAACTCCAGACTGACCACACCTTCCGGAGCAGAAGCGATCATAGACACTCGTACGGTCTCCCACGAGTATGGCAATGTACACAGTAGCCATAGTCCCTGAACCTCGTCGTCGAACTTAACTCCCATCAAGGATAACTGGTCAACCACGCCCTGGAACTCACTCAAGTGATCCGTAATAGACGTCTCATCTTTGTACCGCAGACCCATCATCATCCGGATTAGGAATAATTTATTTACCCCGGTCTTCTTCGCATACAAAGATTCCATCTTATCCCACAGTGTCCTCGCGCGCTCAATGCTGCCAACTTGGTTGTACACATTCTCATCAACGAACTGCCTGATGTACCCACACACCTGTATATGCTCAAATTCCAGTCATATTCAAATTTGTCACTGGACCTCTCGGAAGCAAATACCGGCAGATGCAGCTTCTTGACAAATAGCAGATCCTTCATCTTGCTCCTCCAGTAATGATAGTTGGTACCGTTCAGGTTTACCATGCGCACCGACTTCGCGTCCATCTCTCCTCCCTGGTTTGTCTGTCAACTCCTGACACCCTTCTGAAATTTCAGAACCTGGCTTTGATACCACTTTGTTGGGAACGAAAGTGCGAAAATCGTTCCCCAAACTAGAGATTACCTGCGAGAAAATCGAGCAAAACGTACAAACCAAAAGTGCCAAACACAAATCGCAGACACAAAAAATTTTGATGTGAAAAACCCTTGCGGAAAAAACCACGGGACGATCGGTGTCCAACCCTGAAAAGCCTCCACTAATGGAATAAGAAATATGCCGACTCCTTACAAACTTCTCACCGATCCAAACAGATCACCACAACTCTTTTGGAACAGAAAATAGATTATAACCACGAAGAAGAAAAACAACGAGAAATACCCGAAACTGATCTCCTTCTTCGAAACGGCCTCCAATCCTTCTTTCTCCTCTCCAATGTTGCAATGGCACTCTTGCCTCCTTTTCTCTTTTTGTTGCAAATTTTTTTTTTTAGAGAGAGATATATTAGGGTCATGAGACACCTATATATAGCCTCAAACCCACAAGTAGCATTCATATTATAGATAGGAATATCCAATCCAAATCCAAATACATTGACATATTTCTATTATATGTATGAGATATTCCTATTATATGTAGAAATATTCAATAATACTCCGAAATATTTTTCACATAGCTTGAAAATCACATACACTTCAACAGAATTCTTCAACAGGCTTCTTGTACAAGCATATCTGTGCACTCAAACATACTGTTCCATATTGGTGAAGCTCTGCCACAATTCTTAGCCTTCCTGAAGGACTTGCCAATGAAGTTTCTGAACTCCATTAAAGATGTGTATGAAATATAAATTGTTTCTATTAAATGTCGAGCTAGGAAAGATTTTGGGCCTCACTGTTTACGTAGAAGGACTACCATATTCAACCACATTCCTATATTCGTTTCTGGTATCTAATATGAAAATTCATCATTTACACTACTGGAAAAAAAAATCAACTGAAATAGAACGTGGCACTCCACTCGTACTAAAACAAAATTCTACTGTAGTTAGATATTGTAATACCTTTCTCATTTCACATTATCATTACTGTTTTTTATTAATTATGCAAAAAAAAATAACTATGATTTTATATTTTCAATGTGACATGATATATATATATATATATATATATATATATATATATATATATATATATATATATATATATGACGATTTATGCACTTATATATTTTCACATTTTTTTTAAATAACAGTATTTTAATTATCTTTTTTGACCGTTCAAATTAGATTAAAATTATATTTTTTTGAAATAGTAATTATTGGATTATCTTTTTTGACTGTTTAAATTAGTTTAAAATCACGTGAAAATATTTCTATCCTTTTCTATAACATTAAGCAATTAGTATAAAGTAACTAATTGGCGATTAAAGTAGATCAATAAAGACAACTTTTAACGTGCTAGTTTTCGTGAACCATTATTAGTTCAAATAAGCATTCGAAGGCACATTTCATTTTCAATGAAGTAGCAAGCTAGAAAAGAAAGTCTTAACGTTTTCTTTTATTTATTCGATAGAAGGTATTGTTCAAAAAAATAGCCATTTTGAAACTTCCCATATAGTACCATTTTTTTTCTTAACACAAAAATATTGTCACGTTAGAGGCTCTTACCATTATTGTTAGCAGTGAGATTACATTTTAATTCCCATTACTTTCTAAATACTTCATGTCTTCAGTAAATTCATGTTCTAGTATGTTGAACTTAACACTAAGTCCATATGAACAATGAAAGCTCACAAGTACCAAAAAAGAGAGAAGCTACTAGGTTTTCCACATCCTTATATTGCCTTTCGGCATGTTTGGTTCCGACTAAAAGAAATCAATTCTTTTCTATTTTCATAGCCATTGAATTTTACAATTTCAATAAAAATAAAATCGATGTTTGGAAAGACAATGAATAAATCAGAATACATATTTGAGTTAGTCCAAAAAATTTGTAATAAACAAAAAATTGAAAAAAAAAAAAAATGAATCTTTGGGGTGGTGCGAAAACCATTTTTCTCCTATTTTCTTTCATTTGAGAACTAGTTTTCTTTCATGCTCCTTTTCTTTCTCATCCAAATACATAAAATGAATGATTTTTTTTTCAAATATTATGATCCTGCAAACCAAACGTGATCTTAGTTAAGATTATCAAAAGACAAAATAATCCTAAATTTTTTATTTTTTTCATAAAAGATGATATATTTATCAATTTGCATGAAAAGGACTATGATGTCAGAGACTCTCGTATCCGTTACTTTTTAATACGAAAGTTAATCCAACCAGGCGAAGGTAGCGCGTTCCACTCCTCTAGGTTGAGGTAGCGCGTTCCACTCCCCTATTAAAAGACAGAGGTCATGAAAACGACCATATTAAATAAAAATTTAAACTGACAGAAATGCATGCTAATCATTAACGTAGGTCGAGAATTCGAACGACATTTGGCCATCAGTGTATCGGTAGCTAAGCATGAACCCATCTTACGTGTCAACAAAAAGTGATGTCCACATAAGCAAGTACAAAATGTGTTAACGTTTTCATGTCTCTACTGATTAATTAGAGTTATTTGTAAATTATTCCCACCCTCCACATACCCACCCCCAATTCCTCGCAACATTTTTATTTTTATTATTACTACCTCTTATTTCATCACAGTGAGTTATTTGTATTTATCTATTTATTTATTTTAAAAATGTCTTACTTTTGAGAAATGGAGGGAATTATGGTAATAAAAGTAAAAATAGAAGGATAAGTAGGTACCGAACTCAACTGACTCTTGTGGTCAGTGAGAAGAGATATAACTTTTATAACTAGAAGGAAATCTCGGGATCAAATTGCAAAATAGATGGAGGACAGTGGGTCCAAATTGCATGTAATACAGCGTGCGTTAAATTTCGTCCGTATCTTGTGACATCTAAAAAAAAAAGAAAACAAAGGATAAGTAGGCATTAGGAAATAAAAATGAAAAATAGATTGAAAAGAGGACAAGTCATTAGGAAATAAAAATGGGAGGGAGGGTAAATACAAATCATTCGATTAATTATTACAAAAAAAAAAAAAACTACTGATTCTTCGGAATGCCGCAAATGCCCTTAACTTCACCATATATATATATAGCGCAGCCAGCCCCCTTCCTCTCTCAAAAAAAAAAAAAAAACTCTACTCTCTCTCTAGAAGAAGAAGAAGGTCCTCCAATGGAGCCGCTGGCATTTCCGCCGAACCTCGACGACGGCGAGCTATGGCTCCCGTCGGCGATCATCCCTGACGTCCTCGGCGTCGAGGCCCTGGCCCACCAGCTCGCCGTTCTCGGGTACCTCGATCCAACCCGCAACCCGACACCCCAGGTTTCTCTCTCTCTCTCTCTCTCTCTCTCTCTCTCTCTCTATATATATATATATATATTGTTTATTTTTTTCTAATTAATGTTAAATGGGTTTAGAGTTTTAGGGCGGCGAACAGATTCGAGGCTGCGGGGAGCCAGTTCGGATCCGCTCCTTCCAGCGGGTTTCGGTTTCCTCCAGCTATCGGTTCTTTCCTCCCGGTTCCAAGAACCGCCGCCACTCAGGTGTCGTTCTCTGAATTTTATTTTATTTTATTTTATTTTTATATTTTTGGTTTTTTAACATTTTTTGTTAGCGTTTGGGGGGTTTAGTGATTAATGTTGGGTTTTGTAATGGCAGGTTGCTAGGTTTCTGCCAGAACCGGGGCCGGTCTGGCTCGCGCCGGTTCGGGTTGGCGGCAGCGGCGGGACCGGAGTTTTTCTTCCCAGGCCCAAGGTGACCTACAGCTATGTGGCCAAGTTTAAACCAAGTGAGTAATTTTTTTTACTTGCTTTAATACAGGTCTTTCATTTTTCTTGCATGCAATGAAACCATTAAAAGTATACTTACTTGCTTTCTTCTTAAAATTTTTTTTTTTTTGAAAATCCGTTTTAATCCATTCTTGAAGCTTTAAAATCAAATGTAAGTTTCGCCAGGAGAGTTATCAGTTACAGACTTACAGTAGTTATCTGATAAATTTTATTTTTTCTTTTTCTTTTCCTTTCTATTCTATTTTTTTCTTCCATGTCTTTTTTAATGCTGGTCTTTGTTCTTGAATCTTTAAACTTGTCATTTAGTCTAGACTTGCAAGAAATCAAATGTAATTCGTTTTAGAATTTGTTAGATTGATTTAATGAACAGAAAATTTCTTGAAAATATTTTTAAACTAATTAACTAAAATAAAATAATTTTTGAAAAATTTTAAACTACTAAAGATTTCGCTATCTCTGTAGCTTTTTCAAATGAAGTCAAATTTTTGCCAACCAAGTTGGCAAAAATATGAAAGTGTTTTTTTTTGTTTTTTGTTTTGGTTTGGTTTTTTATGTCTTTTTGTGATGATTTTTTTGGATAATTGGAATTTTTTTTTTCCTGGTTTGTTTTTTTTTCTTTTATTTTTTAAAATTGCTTTTGTTTAGTTTTAGTTAGGTTTAATTCTTTTTTTAAAAAGTTGTTGTAGCAATAATTTTTTAGAATAAATTAGTAAAAAATAAAATTTAACATCCAAAATAAAATAAGCTATTATTGAACAACAACAAAAATTCTGCCGTCAAAATATTACGTCTGCAGTTGAGCAGATTTCGAGCGGTCATAATTATTTGTTCGGAAATCGTTTTTCGTCAAACAATAGGTCGATTTACATGTTTTCGACGAGAGTAACATAATTCGTGTAGAAAAAAAAATTCATCCGAAACAAGACGCACATATTACAAACAAAAATTTAAAAATTAAAACTTTAAAATATTATAACTTTTGACTGAGAGATCGAAACAAGGTCCAGTTTGTGCCAAAATGATCGTATCGAAAAATACTACTGGATAAATAGTTTCACCGTTTGACGGACTTCGAAAATTTTTAGAGCAAAAAAATGATGTTTCGACCTCTAAATTTTACTTTCGGTAATTTTATTTTCGAATTTTTTTATTATCTATACTAATTTTTATTATCTATACTATTATGAATGATAACAAAATCTATTAATTAATATTATTATCAATATTATATTTTTCTTTCATATCACTAAAAGATAATTTATTATTATTTGTATACAAAATTTATTTAAAATAATTAATTATATAGATAATAAATAATTAGTTTGTTATTTGTTAAATTGTGATATCTATTTAAATTATGATTTTCCATAAATATATGCTTTAAATTTTGAATATTTATTTAGTTAGATAATAACAAATTACTATAGATAATAATTATATTTTCAAAATTATATTAGTATACATAATAACAAATTATTATAGATAATAACCAAACGGTTGCTATTTCTAAAATTATATTTTGAATGATAATAGATGTAGTATCTAATATTTTAAAAAATATTTTAGTTAATTTTAAATTGTTGTTAGAAAATCTATTAGTTGATTATTTATAAAACCAACACACACAAAAACCAAATCCAATTATCCAAAAAAATCAACACAAAAAAATCTAAAAAAACAAACCAAAAAAAAAAAAAATCATTGTCAAATTTTTGCTAACTTGGTTGACGAAAATTTAACAAATCCCAATTTTTGACAGCGCAGTTGGCAAAAATTTGACAAATATAAAAAAAAAATTATTATTTCATATTTTCACCATCAGAGATAGCGAAAGCTTTCTGATTTCAAATTTTTGACAAATTATTTCGTTTTAGTTAATTTGTTTAAAAATATTTTTTGTACAGCAAATTTTCTGATGAATAAATGATACATTGATCCTCGGTTTTTTTTTTCAATATATAGCTTAGTTCGTATATATTTGATTTCTTGCAAACGTTATATGTATGTATGTCCCTATTTTTATTCATAAAAAACTAGGACTTGATTTTTATGTCTCCAATATTGATATTTACAAGTCATTTGTGTTAATAGATCATAGGAAGCAAGAAGTACAAAAATAATGCCGGTGTGCTTGTTTTAAACTTTCATCATGTTATCTTTGTAATCAGCGCTTGTTTTTATTAATCTTAATGAAACTTACTAAATATAATTTTTAATGAAACACGGGATTTTTTTTTCTACCATTCTTGCGGGGCATCTAGGGGCATCTATGGGCGAGTATTATTCGGTTTTGGACCGAAAATTGAACTGAACCGAATCTGTTCGGTTTGGAAAAAAAATAGGTTCGACTTCGATTTTGAACGTACTAAATTTTTTTATTCGATTTTGGGTTCGGTTCGGTCCAAAATTCAAAACAAAATAAGATTTATGCAATTATGTAGATATTCTAATTCTTTGCATATTTTGTGACTAAAAAATATGCAATTATGTATATTTTAAAAACAACAATTATATATATTTTGATAGAAAATTTGTTGTACATAATTTTATTTTATATAAATTAACTAAAACAAAAGTAATGTAGAAAAATTTGAAGTTAAGTAAGCTTTTGCCATCCGAGATTGCGAAAATATGAAAAAAAAAAATATCTTTCAACATTTTAACCAACTCAGTTGACGAAATTTTGGCTTTGTCCAAATTTTTGCCAACTCAGTTGGCGAAAATATGACTATCGATTATTTTTGTTTTTTTCTTTTGGTTTTTTTTTTTGGTTTTTTTTGGTTTTTTTTATTTTTTTTTATTTTTTATTTTTTCTTTTGTGTTGTTTTAAATTTTTTTTTTAAATAAATTAGAAAAAAAATGAAACTTAACATGCAAAATAAAATATGCAACATTGAACATCCAAAAATTTAAGGAAATTCTGCCGCAAGAAAATTACGTCTGTCGTCGAGCAGACTACGAACGGCTATAACTATTTGTTTGAAAATTATTTTTCGTCAAACAATAGGCCGATTTGTATGTTTTCGACGAGAGTAATATAATTCGTGTAAAAAAAAATTTATCCGAAACAAAACGCACATATTACAGCCAAAAGTATAAAATTTAAAATTTTAAAGTATCATAACTTTTGACTGAGAGATCGAAACGAGATCCAATTTGTGCTAAAATGACCGTAAAGAAAAGTACTATGGGATAATTTTTTTACCGTTTGACGAACTTTGAAAAATTTTAGAATCGCAAAAAAAATAATGTTTCGATCTCCAAATTTTATTTTGGGTAATTTTATTTTCAAATTTTTTTTCTATATTTCGATGTTAACGAGTAAAAATTGGTGTCTTCGGACCCTCAAACGTTATCAAATAATATATCAGTATGAAGATGATTAAAAATGGGACAAGAATATATATATTTATTTTTGTAACGATAAAATTATCTATTTATAAATAATTTACTAATCGTTATAAGATCGATTTAACTTTCGATTACGATAGAAACTTTAAGGGTCTACTTGGCATGTGGGAATATAGAGGTTATGAGGTATTTTTAGAGTACCGGTTATGAACGGTTATGAGGGTCCGTTACTGTTTCAAAAATAAACAATCGGTTAAAAAATATCCAAAAACCAGTGAAATCACCGTTACCAACAAAAAATAAATTTGAGAATTCGGCCAACTCAGTTGGCGAACTATTTCGTTACTGTCTCAAATTTTTTTAGTTTTTCCTAATTTATTTAAAAAATTTATAGGTATAGAAATTTTTCTGCAAAAATAAATCAAATAAAAAAAACCATATAAAACTAAAACCAAACCTACACAAGAAAACTCAAACAAAATAAAAACAAAAACAAAAACACAAAAACCAAACAAAACAAACCAAATAAAACACATAACAAAAAAAAACAAAAAATGAAGTCTGCTCGACGGCAGACGTAATTTTATTACGGTAGAATTTTTTTAAATTTTTGGATGTTCAATGTTGCATATTTTATTTTGGATGTTAAATTATATTTTTTTCAAACTTATTTAAAAAAATTATTTAAAAACAACAAACGAAAAAAAACAACAAAAACAAACAAAAACAAACCCCAAAACAAAACCAACAGAAAAAAACCAAAATAAATCGATAGTCATATTTTCGCCAACTGAGTAGACGAAAATGTTGAAAAAAAATTTATATTTTCGCCATCTGGGATGACGAAAGCTTTCGTAACTTCAAATTTTTCTAAATTACTTTCGTTTTAGTTAATTTATTTAAAAATATTTTCTGTACATAATTTTTTTTATATTTTTGAAGTCCAACTTGGACAAACCTTTGAAATACAACAAATGTGTGTATAAAATTATAATTTTTAATCTAATTTAACTACAATCTCAACTTTTGGGCTGATCCATTAAACAATAACAATAGTCCAACCGAACAAACCGAATATCTTATTATGTTCGGTTCGATTTCAATTTTTTGCTAATTTTGGTTCGATTTCGGTTTTGGATTATCAGAATTTCGGTTTATTCGATTTTGACTATTTCTATTAGGTTAAAACCGAATAAACCGAATGCTCACCCCTAATTGCATCAACTATATATCAAATACAATACAAACACTCCTAAATATGTGATGATATAACAAAAAAAAGTATTGTATCATATTGAACACATATCAAACAAGATACACAAACATTCAAGGACGGAGTCATTGGTTGGCTTAGGTGGACAATAGCCCAGGTAAAAAAAAAATTACTTAGCCCACCAAACCACTTAACCAACCAGACCACTAATGTCACGACCCGATTACGTAGAATCGATAGTCGTCCCCCGGGCGTGATGTCGTGCGTGTCTAGGTTGCACAACGCACAAGGCCTAGATATTTTATATAGCGAGCACATATTCATAGTGCGCAGATAATTGAACACAATATTGAAACAAGAAAAGTTCTCATTTTTTATAATGAACATTTTTTACAAACTCTTGAACGAGTCATATAATTGTCTCACGGGCTTACAAAAGTGGACGCAAAATGAGATAACCGTCATGTACATTACATCCTTTTTACTAAAACTTCAAAGCTATAGACACCTTCGGACGAAGCTATCGCCTTTCCATGGAGCTGCATAAGGTATTTGCACGAGCTCCTGGAACTTCAAAACACGCTTCAAGGGCACGAACTGGACGTGCCGGTAGGTGGGCTGGATTGGGAAGTCGTTCTAGCTTCTTATAGGATCTCCTTGGTGCGGAGAACCTGTTGCAACGATAGTCATTACATTGAATACACTGGTGAAGGCGAGCTAACCCAACTATACCAATCAACACGTTGTTTATATGAAGCATGCAAGTTATTATATGGTCTTTCTATCTGGCCTTAGTTCATTTTACAAACAAGCATTATGTATGGAAGTTTACTGAAATAAACATGCTACCGTTCGGTGACTTTTACCTGTCGTCTGAACCACCTGTACAATACTTACCATGACCTTCCCTGCCACGAAGACATAGTTAGCTTGCACAGTTTAAATATACGTGGGGATCACTGGCGTGATGCCATAGTGGGCGAGTTATAGTCATTGACGAGGATGGTATGCAACGAAAGCACATGAGGCGCTACAAGCCATCCCGTCCAGCACATGGGACTAACATGAAGTTTCGTCCGGATTGGATCGGTACAAGTGCCCCAGCGACCGTCCACAAGAATTAAGACCTTATGCACAAATTGTCCGTGATCAAACGGCGTCTATACTAAGTTATCAAATGATGCAGTTTAAGGCAACACGATCACGAGACAAGTAACATGGCATGATCTGTTTTGCATAGTCTTCCTGATCAGTTTATTGCATAGCAATGTGTGCTCTATACATATCACAATTATAGAATAAGTATACATTCTAACTAGAATTGAAACACGATGAAAGAACATTCTAAACGAACTAGCATGCAACAAGGTAACCATTCACAAGTTGATTGACAAGCACAAGGTAATCCAAGCCTATTCGATTTTATCTTGACATCTTTTAGTTATTATGGTATCGTTTGATCGGAACAATCAAGAGGCAAGATTTTAGATGTGAAGACTTGGAAGAAGGGTCAACTAATCAAATTATAGCCACTCACAAGTTGGTGGGGAGAGGAAAGAAAAGATGTGCTTCAAGACTCCGCTCGCGCGACGTCTACTGCACGATCACCTGCATTGCCACAAACAGATGATCAATACCTCTTCTACTCTTTCCAAGCTTGGAATGAAAATGCAGTTCAACGAACGAAAGTAATGAAATCCATCGAAACCGTTCAAGAAAACGCAAATCCGAAAATCAACTCAAAAGCACGAAAGCAACAAGGCGACAGCGAAAACTAGATAATAAAACTTGCAGCGGAGAGGTCCATCTTGACTCTGCCGCTAAGTCTATCCTTGGGGGCACGGTCCACTGAATATGAGAATCGATTCCGAAGAAGCAAATTCATAACGAGAAAAAAATCGTGATTAAATCTATCCCGATCGAACGATACCGAAAGTATTTCTTAGCCGCACTCCCCGAAATGGGGGAACGGGGCACCACATCCTAACCAAATAATAGGAAGTTTCGTCCACGAAACTTAGGAATAGAACCTACCACTATGAAATAATGAAGGAAACTTTTCCTTCATCTCAGACTCAAGCTCCTACGTCGACTCTTCGACCGAATGATTTCTCCAAAGCACGCGCACGAGATAAACCGAACGACTTCGAAGCAGCTTCTCCTTTCGATCCAAGATCCGCACAGGGTATTTAACATACATCAAATCCGCCTTCAAGTCCAGTTGATCAAGATCCACCACATGACTCGGATCGTACACGTACTTCCTAAGCTGTGAAACATGAAAGATATCGTGCACTTCAGATAATGACAGTGGCAGGACAATCTGATATGCGATTGGGGTGACTCGCTTAAGTATTTCGAACGGGCCGACGAATCTTGGGCTTAGCTTCCCTTTTGCTCCAAATCTGGTAACTCCTCGCATGGGCGAGATTTAAAGAATTACACGATCGCCTTTTAAGAACTCAAGAGGTCGACGGTGCGCGTCTGAGTAACTCTTCTGACGCATTTGTGCTACATTCAGCCGTTCGCGGATCAAATGGATCTTTTGGATGGTTCGTTCTACGAGCTCCGGGCCAAGAATTTGGCGTTCACCGACTTTATCCCAACAGATAGGGGATCTACACTTCTGACCATACAACATCTCATACGGCGTCATTTGAATGCTGGATTGATAGCTATTATTGTATGCAAATTCGGCTAACGGTAGATGCATGTCCCAACTTGACTTCAAGTCCAAGGTGCAGAGCCATAGCATGTCTTCAAGGATTTGGTTTACCCGCTCTGTTTGGCCGTCTGTCTAAGGATGGTAGGCGGAGCTGAACTTTAACTTCGTCCCCATTGCCGACTGAAGACTCTTCCAGAAGCGCGATAAGAATCGTCCATCTTGATTGGAGACAATGGATATAGGCACACCGTGTAGTCGAACGATCTCATTGAGGTAGATTTACGCCAGACGGTCGGTACTCCAAGTAACTTTGATAGGCAGAAAGTGAGCTGACTTGGTGAGTCGATCGACGATGACCTAGACGGCATCATTTTCCCGTTGCGTCTTTGGCAAACCAATAATAAAATTCATCGTTATGTGCTCTCCTTTTCACTCTGGTATAGCAAGGTTCTGCATCTCTCCGCCCGCCTTCTGGTGCTCGGTCTTTACTCGCTGACAAGCCATGTATTGCGACATAAACAGTGCCACATTCCTCTTCATACCGTGCCACCAAAATGTCGTGCGATGGTCTCGATACATCTTCGTGCTTCCTGGATGTGAAGTGTGTAAGCCCCTGATTTTTCAAAAATATTAAAATTGGGATTTTTCACAATTTTCTGGAATTTTCTGGGAATTTTCTGTAATTAAAATCAGGGATTTGAATTATTACATGATTTTTAATTGATAATAAATAATATTAAAATATTATGAAAATAATATTTTTGGGTGTAAAATGAAAAACTGGACTTAGGGCAATTTTTCTGGAATTTATTGGACCCCGGACCTATTTTTAAATACCTAAAAACTATTTACTTATTTATTTATTAATTAAATTATTATAAGTATTATTATTATTATTATTATTATTATTATTATTATTATTATTTTTTACTCAGCCCGGCCCGGCCCGTTATCCGGCCCGGCCCAGCCATTGGGCCGAGCCCAGCCCGCCTATGCTAGCGGGTCGGGTCGGATCCAACCGCCACCCGACCCGACCCGACCCGGCTCCCCTCTTCCCCAGTCACCGTGCCCGCGATTTCCCCGCAACCGCCCGCGTCCGCCGCGCCCGGCCGCTCCGCACGCCGCTGCGAGCGCCGCGCCAAGGCCGCCACGACCCCGCAACCGCCGGCCGACCTCCCCTCTCTCCTCCCTCTCCCTCCCCTATATTAACCCTCCCCGACGAGCCCCCACCGCCTCAGACCCCCGCCGTCAGCCGCTCCCCACCGCCACGACACCGCCCGCCCCTCGCCGAGCTGCCCCGGCCCTCCACCGCAGTCCAGCCGCCACCTCATCGCAGCACCCGCCTTCGCCAGCACCGTCAGCCACCGGCGCCCCCCGCGAAGCCGCCGCAGCCACCTCCCCCTCTCTTCCCCGGCAGCCCCGAGCCGCCTCCGGCTCCAGAGCCCCGGCCAGCCGCCGCCCGCGGCCATGCAGCACCGCCCAGCCTCCGGCCGGCCTCCCCCGCGGCGGCGCCGCCCTCCTCCGGCCGGAGCTCCGCCGTCCAGCTCCAAAACCCTAACCCTAGCCCTAATTCAGTCCCGCGTGTCCGACACGAGTCGGACACGACTCGACCCTATTTTCGGGTCCCCTTCAGGTACGCGTAACTTTCGCCTCGTAGCTCCGTTTTCAATTCCGTAAATTGCGTTGTGAAGCCTGTATGACCCTCTCGGTGTCCGGACAAACTGTTCGCGGCACCGCGTCCTGTGGTGATCGCACACCGCGATCCAAAAACAGGAAAAAACCAGACCCTTTTTCACCCCGGAACTGAGTACGCCCCGCCAAACGGGACGACTTGGTCGCGCGCGGTCTTCACAGATACGTGCGCAGCGTTGATACGGACGTGTGAGCTTTCGCGGAAGCTGATTCGGGTGTGCGTGCACACCGGAATCAACGCGTATCCGCGAACATCGCCCCGTATCCGCATTTTCTGCAATTCGCCCTAACTTCTTGTACACTCGTCGGATCGAGACGAAACTTGCGCCATCGGACTCGTAGCGATACGCTGGTCCTGTGGGTCAAGTTTGGTTCGATTCTGAGAACGTTGACGAAATCGCGTGTCGTGGGCCCCACAGGCCCCGCTCGACGGGCGATTTCGTGATCGGCTCATCGGAATCCAAATCTGGAAGTTCCGTTGGGTTCGTATCAGCGTTCCTGACCTGTTGACACTAAATTTGGTGAATTTGGAAACCGTTGACCCAGACACGTTTTTCGGTGCAAAGCGGGCCCACCGGCGGACCCCGTTTTGACCCGAAATTACCGTTTTTGCCCTTGTCTCCAAATTGGACCCAAGAACAGGCGTTTCTAGCTATTTGACATCTTCTGAGCGTGATGGTAATGTCTATTTCAGCTTTTGGACTCATCTCTGGACTTTTCCCCCAAGAACCAATTTAATCAGATCCAAACAACAGGCAAGTACCTGCACTTCAAGTTAATCTTTATATTGTGATAATTAATTCCCTGCTCTACTAGTACCCTTGCTGATTTCACGTAGTGTTAAAGTACTGTATTTCATGTCTTGAATATTGGAGTTCATGTCTTGTTTACATATCGGGAGGGAGAATACTAGGAGGCATGTAGTTTACCCTTCCCCATGTATTGTTTAATAGCTGTTGGTACACGACTGTCCATCAGCCAGATCTCGATTGTATTGTTTAATAGCCGTCTATGACGGCCAGATTAGCCTTATGAACCCCTACATGCCAACTATGTATTCTAAAACAAACACAAGTTCACACAGATAGTCCTAGTCTTGTTATAGTTCTTACTGACTGTTGTAGTTTCATTTTCTGTCTCAATTATTCCCTGCTTTCTCATATTCTTGTTTATAGCATTTAAACTCTGGAAGATTAATGTTTCCTTTATGCAATTTCTCAATATGATACTCAGTTTAATTGTCATACATATTTAGCTTAATCTTGTTGTGCACTGTGTACTTTGCTCCTTTCCTGACTGGATACGTTGTTTAGGCGATGATGAGAACCTTGCCCCTACCTATTACGGACCCTATGAGCCAGCAGGTGATACAGTTGCAGAGCCGGTTCCCACCCAGGAGACTACTCCTGCAGAGTAGTTAGCATTAGCTATCTTTATTCCTATTTCTTGTCTTATTAATCGGGTTTGTCCCCGATTTCATTCTGAATTTCTGTACTAAACATTTGAAGCTGTTGTCACAATTATTTCAAATTGCAATCTTAAGTTTCCATTCTCATTATTATCTTGCTTATATTATTTGTGGATGAGCTAGTTCAGTTAAGTGTGGTTTTGACCTAGACAGCGTACTACCGCCGATTCTGCGGCGTAGGCTGGACGTGCCCAACGCACTCGTGCCCGAATAACCGGGTGCGGGTCGTGACACGTTTTAGTGGTGGCCCATGCAGGTCAAACGACTAAATTGTTCGGTTCCAACTTAGGGACCGAACAGGCCTGCAACAAGATTGAGGATTTTAGGATAAAGCTCATTCACAGTATAGGGTCCTTATTTCAATTCTTGATATCATTTCTGCTCAATTATCCTATCGCCTTTGATTTCCAAGTATTCTATTCTGATTCTCCTATCCCTTAATCTTTCAGAATGGTTCAGACGAGAAACACAGTAGGAGGCACATCAGAACCAGCTGAGCAGAATGTGTCCGAGACTCTTGCACTCCCGCCGCCTCCATCTGTTCCAGCAGTTACCTTAGATGGGGCACAGCTAATAGGAGTATTCCAGGGATTAGTGGAATCCCAGAAAGAACAGACTGCACTTCTGCGGACCAGCCTCTCGGAAGCTATTAAGTCCCAGGAGTCGCCACTCAAGAGGCCAGGAAGTGCCAAAGACTTCAAGAACCTTAGGCCTCTGGAATTCTACGGAACTGAGGGCATTCTCTACGCTGATGAGTGGATAGAGAATGTCGAGAGACTCCTGAAGACTGCTCGGGTTCCCGATGATCTCAAAGTGGAGTCCGCAAGCCTGCAACTGTTCGACATTGCTCGAACCTGGTTCAGAGATGAACCCCAACTATCAGCTCCTGACCTCACCTGGGAAGACTTCAAGAGGCTATTCAAGGAGAAATTCTACCCCGAAGTGGCTCGGGAAGCTCTCGAAAGCCAATTTGAGAGACTGGAACAAGGTAACATGACTGTTGATGAATATACTGCTGAATTTAGCAGGTTAAGCCACTTTGCGGAGTACATGGTTCGTACCCCGGAGGACAGAGCCCGAAGATTTAAGAAGGGGCTATCTCCGGATATCCGCCTTGCTGTCACCACCAGCCGGGCTCGCACCTATGAGAAAATCTTAAACGTGGCACAAGGCGTTGAGAGAGACATGGGGCATAAGCTAAAGCGAGAAAGAGATACCGGAAATTCGGGACCCAACAAACGTCTTTTTCAACAACAACAACAGCAGAGATCCCCGCAGCAAACTCAGCGTCCTCTCCCTCGAGCTCCAGCACCCCAACACCAGGCTCAAGGACAGAACCAACCAACTGCTACTTGTAACTTTTGCCGAAGACCGGGCCACACTTGGCAAGTTTGTAGGAAGAGACTAGGTGCCTGCCTATATTGTGGCTCAACAGAACATCAAGTGAGGGACTGTCCCGCTACTCCAAGACGCGGACAAGCTTACGTGATGACCGTGGAGAACGCGCAAACTCTGGAAGCAGCTAATGCGCGTAAGTGATTCGTAGATACCTTTCCTAGTATTGTTTAGCTCATGCCTATTGGTTCGTGACCTCAGCCCCAACCTAGTAAATTTGAACTTGCTAAATAACCTAGTATGCTTTTAAATTTGATAACTATAGAAGATTTTAGAGGTTGCTATTATGCTTACTATGTGCTGTTTTGTGGATTTAAATAATTTGTACCTCCTTTTCATCATCATCTAGCGCACTTAATTTTGCTGAACTTGACTTATGCTGCTATCTTATAGCCTAGTTTTGCAAGCTTACTCTTTATCGGGCTTGTTCATGACACATGTATTATTGAGGCCTGATCAACCCCACTAATACAAGTGTCTACTCAGAATCAGTGTACTACGGTCTGATCAACCTTAGTGCATTTTGATTCGCACTTCGCACGACTACTTTACGTGGATTGAGAGATATAGTGACTAGTATACTTGCCCCTAAACATGTCCGAGCATATCGTATCAGTTACCTAACCGTGCTAATACGAGCATGCGAATAAATAATTACCAGAATGGAATCTCAATCCATAACCGCCTGACAATCCCCATCAGAATTCTTTAAACGCCTTGATCCCTATACCTCTGTTCTACACCTCGCCCTTAAACTCTTTATTATTGACCCTCGTCTTCCCTTACTTCGGAAGGACAAAATCCTGTGTTTGATATAAGTTGAATTGTAGTGTTAGACGTACCCCTCAGACCGGTCAAATTGAGGATAACCCTTTATGACTAAGGCAATGTGTTTTGTGTTGCAGACTAAAAGATTCAATCCCATGATTTATTAAGTTGAGACCTAGCCTCACTAGTTGTACAGCCTTAGATAATATATGGGTAAAATTCTAAGTTGGGTAGTGACCGCAACCAGGTGAGATTGGACAGAGAGAACCCTACCATAATTTTAAATTTCGAGGACGAAATTTTTATAAGTTGGGTAGATTGTAAGCCCCTGATTTTTCAAAAATATTAAAATTGGGATTTTTCACAATTTTCTGGAATTTTCTGGGAATTTTCTGTAATTAAAATCAGGGATTTGAATTATTACATGATTTTTAATTGATAATAAATAATATTAAAATATTATGAAAATAATATTTTTGGGTGTAAAATGAAAAACTGGACTTAGGGCAATTTTTCTGGAATTTATTGGACCCCGGACCTATTTTTAAATACCTAAAAACTATTTACTTATTTATTTATTAATTAAATTATTATAAGTATTATTATTATTATTATTATTATTATTATTATTATTATTATTATTATTATTATTTTTTACTCAGCCCGGCCCGGCCCGTTATCCGGCCCGGCCCAGCCATTGGGCCGAGCCCAGCCCGCCTATGCTAGCGGGTCGGGTCGGATCCAACCGCCACCCGACCCGACCCGACCCGGCTCCCCTCTTCCCCAGTCACCGTGCCCGCGATTTCCCCGCAACCGCCCGCGTCCGCCGCGCCCGGCCGCTCCGCACGCCGCTGCGAGCGCCGCGCCAAGGCCGCCACGACCCCGCAACCGCCGGCCGACCTCCCCTCTCTCCTCCCTCTCCCTCCCCTATATTAACCCTCCCCGACGAGCCCCCACCGCCTCAGACCCCCGCCGTCAGCCGCTCCCCACCGCCACGACACCGCCCGCCCCTCGCCGAGCTGCCCCGGCCCTCCACCGCAGTCCAGCCGCCACCTCATCGCAGCACCCGCCTTCGCCAGCACCGTCAGCCACCGGCGCCCCCCGCGAAGCCGCCGCAGCCACCTCCCCCTCTCTTCCCCGGCAGCCCCGAGCCGCCTCCGGCTCCAGAGCCCCGGCCAGCCGCCGCCCGCGGCCACGCAGCACCGCCCAGCCTCCGGCCGGCCTCCCCCGCGGCGGCGCCGCCCTCCTCCGGCCGGAGCTCCGCCGTCCAGCTCCAAAACCCTAACCCTAGCCCTAATTCAGTCCCGCGTGTCCGACACGAGTCGGACACGACTCGACCCTATTTTCGGGTCCCCTTCAGGTACGCGTAACTTTCGCCTCGTAGCTCCGTTTTCAATTCCGTAAATTGCGTTGTGAAGCCTGTATGACCCTCTCGGTGTCCGGACAAACTGTTCGCGGCACCGCGTCCTGTGGTGATCGCACACCGCGATCCAAAAACAGGAAAAAACCAGACCCTTTTTCACCCCGGAACTGAGTACGCCCCGCCAAACGGGACGACTTGGTCGCGCGCGGTCTTCACAGATACGTGCGCAGCGTTGATACGGACGTGTGAGCTTTCGCGGAAGCTGATTCGGGTGTGCGTGCACACCGGAATCAACGCGTATCCGCGAACATCGCCCCGTATCCGCATTTTCTGCAATTCGCCCTAACTTCTTGTACACTCGTCGGATCGAGACGAAACTTGCGCCATCGGACTCGTAGCGATACGCTGGTCCTGTGGGTCAAGTTTGGTTCGATTCTGAGAACGTTGACGAAATCGCGTGTCGTGGGCCCCACAGGCCCCGCTCGACGGGCGATTTCGTGATCGGCTCATCGGAATCCAAATCTGGAAGTTCCGTTGGGTTCGTATCAGCGTTCCTGACCTGTTGACACTAAATTTGGTGAATTTGGAAACCGTTGACCCAGACACGTTTTTCGGTGCAAAGCGGGCCCACCGGCGGACCCCGTTTTGACCCGAAATTACCGTTTTTGCCCTTGTCTCCAAATTGGACCCAAGAACAGGCGTTTCTAGCTATTTGACATCTTCTGAGCGTGATGGTAATGTCTATTTCAGCTTTTGGACTCATCTCTGGACTTTTCCCCCAAGAACCAATTTAATCAGATCCAAACAACAGGCAAGTACCTGCACTTCAAGTTAATCTTTATATTGTGATAATTAATTCCCTGCTCTACTAGTACCCTTGCTGATTTCACGTAGTGTTAAAGTACTGTATTTCATGTCTTGAATATTGGAGTTCATGTCTTGTTTACATATCGGGAGGGAGAATACTAGGAGGCATGTAGTTTACCCTTCCCCATGTATTGTTTAATAGCTGTTGGTACACGACTGTCCATCAGCCAGATCTCGATTGTATTGTTTAATAGCCGTCTATGACGGCCAGATTAGCCTTATGAACCCCTACATGCCAACTATGTATTCTAAAACAAACACAAGTTCACACAGATAGTCCTAGTCTTGTTATAGTTCTTACTGACTGTTGTAGTTTCATTTTCTGTCTCAATTATTCCCTGCTTTCTCATATTCTTGTTTATAGCATTTAAACTCTGGAAGATTAATGTTTCCTTTATGCAATTTCTCAATATGATACTCAGTTTAATTGTCATACATATTTAGCTTAATCTTGTTGTGCACTGTGTACTTTGCTCCTTTCCTGACTGGATACGTTGTTTAGGCGATGATGAGAACCTTGCCCCTACCTATTACGGACCCTATGAGCCAGCAGGTGATACAGTTGCAGAGCCGGTTCCCACCCAGGAGACTACTCCTGCAGAGTAGTTAGCATTAGCTATCTTTATTCCTATTTCTTGTCTTATTAATCGGGTTTGTCCCCGATTTCATTCTGAATTTCTGTACTAAACATTTGAAGCTGTTGTCACAATTATTTCAAATTGCAATCTTAAGTTTCCATTCTCATTATTATCTTGCTTATATTATTTGTGGATGAGCTAGTTCAGTTAAGTGTGGTTTTGACCTAGACAGCGTACTACCGCCGATTCTGCGGCGTAGGCTGGACGTGCCCAACGCACTCGTGCCCGAATAACCGGGTGCGGGTCGTGACAAAGTGTAACTCGCATAGTGGGCTTCAGTGAGTATCTCTTTTCTGAGATTTGCATCGTTAGGAACACACAATCTTCCCTTCACCCGCATCATTCCATCCATGCTCACCGCAAAGTCGGTCATCTTTTCTGCTGAGATAAGATTGCGCATCTTCTCTAGGAACATGTCGTCCTTCTGAGCGGACTTAACTTTCTCCAATAGGTCTGGTTCAAGGCGCAACTGAGCCACCTGCGCCCTTTTTTTGTATCTGATTCAGAGTGTAATGTCCAAACCTTCGAGATTCCTTCACAGCCTGTCATCGATAGCTAAGCTCCCAACAAACACTCGACTCAGTGCATCAGCTACAACGTTGCCCTTGCCCGGTGTATATATGATCATCAAGTCAAAGTCGCTAAGGAGTTCAAGCCAACGTCGTTGCCGTAAATTCAGATCCTTCTGAGTATAGAGGTACTTGAGGCTTTTGTGATTCGTGAAGATTTCACACGGTACGTCATAGAGGTAATGCCGCCATAACTTCAACGCGAACACTACCGCTGCTAGTTCCAGATCGTGCTTTGTATAGTTCCTTTCGTGGGGCTTCAACTGCCTCGACGCAAAGGCTATCACTTGTCCCTCTGCATAAGGACATATCCCAAACCCTTTTCTAAAGCGTCACTATAAATCATAAAATTATCGGGCCCGTCCAGAAGAGTAAGAATCGGTGCTGAGACTAGTCGTTGCTTCAATTCTATAAATGAAGCTTCATAGTCGTCCGACCACGCGAACGTTACTCCTTTCCGAGTGAGACGAGTCAGAGGCAAAGCGATCCTTGAAAAATATTTTATGAATCTCCTATAGTAGCCTGCTAGACCAAGGAAGCTCCGAATGTCACTGGCCGACTTAGGTCTTTTCCACTCCACGATGGCTTCAACTTTTTTTGGGTCGACTGAGATGCCCTCCGTGGAAATGATGTGCCTGAGAAAAGATATCTTGTCCAACCAGAACTTGCACTTACTTAGCTTCGCGAACAACTTATTGTCTCGAAGAGTTTGAAGCACCATCCGCAGGTGTCCTGCGTATTCATCCTTATTCTTCGAGTACACTAAGAGGTCGTATATGAATACCACCACAAACTTATCAAGGAATGGTCAGAACACATGGTTCATCAAATCCATGAATGCGGCAGGAGCATTCCTCAGTCCGAACGGCATGACAGAAAACTCATAGTGGCCATAGCAGGTACGAAATGCTGACTTCGGCATGTCCTGTGGCTTGATCTTTAATTGGTGGTAGCCAGAACGAAGGTCTATCTTCGAAAACACTTATGCTCCTTGCAGCTGATCAAAGAGGTCGTCGATCCTGGACAGGGGATACTTGTTTCGGATAGTGTCCTTATTCATCTCCCGATAGTCTATGTAGAGTCGCAACGTCCCCTCTTTCTTCTTCACAAAAAGTACAGGCGCGTCCCAAGGAGACACGCTCGGACGAATATATCCACGGTCAAGCAGTTCTTGTAGTTGGTACTTTAACTCTTTTAGTTCAGCAGGGGCCATTCGGTACGGGGCTTTGAAAATCGGTTGGGTATTTGGGAAGGTATCGATAGTGAACTCAATTTCTCGGTCGGGTGGCATGCCAGATAGTTCACTCGGAAATACATAAGAGAATTTTGTCACAACGGAAGAAGACTCAACGTTTGCACAATCCCGATGCGTGTCCCGAACCGACGCTAAATATCCCTCTCATCCAGAGTATAGCATCCGCCGAGCTGACATCGCAGAAATCACCATGCAGGTCTTCGACTCTTCTGTCGCTGGACCACTTGTGTAGCATAATTCGGCCTCTCCAGGTAGACGAAAGATGACCCGTTTCTCTGCACATTCGATAGTTACCGAGCAAACGTCGTGCCAATCCATCCCCAAGATGATGTCGTAATCCCGAACATTTAGGACTAACACATCGAGCGACAATTTCCTTCCTCCAATACATACGTGATCGCCCTGACATACTGAACGAACAGGTATCTTTGTGTCCGATGTGGTGCTAACACTAAGGTCAAGATATAATAGTGTCATTTTTATCTTGTTTTTAAGGCAAATTTCGTGGATATAAAACTATGTGTAGCACCAGAATCAAATAGCATGCGAAGCAATATATCTGACACAACGGTGTCCAATGCTAGGGCTTCTTCCTGTGTCAAAGTGTATATCCGGCCTTGAGCTTGACGACGCTCTTGCTACAGAGCGGCTCGGTTGGCTTGAGGTGCTGTGGCATTATTTGGATGTTGAGGGCGGCGTTCAGAGTAGCGCGGGAAGTCACGAATTCCATTGTTTGGATCACCACAAATGAGGCATAACCCGTGATTCTTGCGACATTCGCTGATGGTGTGTCCTGGCTTCTTACATAAGAAACATGTTTGTCCTGAATTTTTTTTCTGCTTACCGCTGTTATTTGGACGCTTTAGAGCGGTGTTTCCTCTCGTGTTGCTAGGGCGCTTGTGATTGGAGTATGCACAATGCCGGCAGCAACTGAAGGATATTGTGGTTCAAGGGAAAGGGCATGATTGAGAACTTCCCGCATAGTCATATATTGGGGAATGACTACGTGAGCATGGATGGCAGGTCGCAGGCCGCCTTCGAATCGTCTTGCACGACTCGCCGCATCAGGTAGGTCGGAACTTGCAAAATTGGCAAGCCGATTGAATTCAGCGGAGTACTGCTTCACAGTCATATTGCTTTGGCGGAGCTACACGAACTCGTTCTCCTTTTACCGACGAACGGGAGGGGGTATGAACTCCTCTTCAAATGCGCTACGGAAGGTAGCCCACGCGATCGTCCCCTCTTCATCGCCTACTGAGGGATCTTTGATGCACGTCCCACCAATCGTGCGCGTTCAAATGGAGCTGCGATTGGGCACACGCCACACGCTTCTTGTCACGCCCCAGTCCCAAAATGCTGAGGGACTGGAAGCGCGGCAATGGCCAGCAGCACGCACCGATGGACATCCCAATTTAATGGATCCATCAGGGCATTCTTAAGCTGTAGTCTAACAGAAAATAGAACCAATGATACAGGTCACAGACTATTCTAATCTCATCCACAACAGATAATCACATATTAAATGCCAGAAATAATGCAATAGAATAAATAAGCAAATCTCAAATAAGTGTCTCGGGGAACAATCCGAGAATATGTCTGGTACATCAATGCAAATAGACGGGAAATAAATCAACTGGAAATAGAAATACTGAGTATATGAAGCCGGTACTCAGGAGAAGTCTTCTGCCACGATGTCGTCCTCAGGTTCCTGTTCTGTTCCGAGAAGAGCTCATGTTCCGTACACCTCGGGGTAGATCTCTTCAGCTATACCTGGGGACATAGTCCATTCCAGGTCCTCAGGGGACATAACAAGGTACAGAAAATACAAGCCAAAATAAATGCAGTGCAGCAATAAATGAAACCATAGGGTAAACTATATAACCAGCTAAGTGATATGCAAGTTGAGAGTTTTAGTCATACTCAGGCTGAGGCTACTACAGGATCAGTGTCGGAGAAACCCATAGCAGTATTTTCTCGAAGGGCCAGAACTGGTGCCATAGCTCTGTATCAGAGACTAAGACACATCCAGATGTCAATATATATAATATAATCAGCCTTTGTTATGGTAATACTCTCCCCACCCAATGAAATCTCACGTCTCATGTCCATGATACGCAGGATCAAAGCTAATGCAACAAGTCAGGATATAAACTAAGCATGTAAACTGTAAATGTCATGAATATGTATCCTATACGGAATCACCCTGTGTATCTCAGGAAAATCCCGTCACATGAATAGTGTCAGGTGTCCTGGGTTGAGCAGTTAAACAAGTTTACATAGGAATCTACCAGAACTCAATTAAAATACTATAACAGGAATTACTGAGAATTGGCAAGCTTTACTTGCCCACTGATGCTAAATTAAGCCAAGAAAATAATTAGCAAGCTGCAGGGTTTGGCAAGGTACACTTGCCTGCGGTTCCGGTTCCAATTGCTGCTCTGTCTTCAGCTGGAATTGCAGGCGGTACTCCGGTTGCTGAAATAAACATCACCATCAGATCCAGAAAATATCAATCAGCTAGAAACACCTGTCCTTGGGTCCAATTTGGAGACAAGGGCAAAAACGGCAATTTCGGATCAAAACGGGGTCCACATGTGGGCCCGCTTTGCACCAAAAAATGTGTCAGGGTCAAAGGTCTCCAAATTTACCAAACTTAATGTCAACAGGTCAGGAACGATGATACGAACCCAACGGAACTTTCAGAATTGGATTCCGATGAGCCGATCACAAAATCGTCCGTCGAGTGGGGCCTGTGGGGCCCACAACACGCGATTTGTCAACGTTCTCAGAATCGAACCAAACTTGGCTCACAGGACCAGCGTATCGCTACGAGTCCGATGACGCAAGTTTCGTTTCAATCCGACGTGTGTACACAAAGTTAGGGTAAAATGCCGAAAAGTCGGATACGGGGCGATGTCCGCGGATACGCGTTGATCCCGGTGTGCACGCACAACCGAATCGACTTCTGCGAAATCCCGCACGTCCGTATCGACGACGCGCACGTATCTGTGAAGACCGCGCGCGACCAAGTCGTCCGCCCAGTTCCGGGGTGAATCTGGGCGTGTTTTTCCTGTTTTTGGATCGCGGTGTGCGATCACCACAGGACGCGATGCCCCGAGCGGTTTGTCCGGGCACCGAGAAGGTCATACAGGCTTTGCAACGCAAATTACGGAATCGAAATCAGAGCTACGAGCAAGAAGATACACGCACCTGAACGGGACTCAAAAACCGGGGTTAAAATCGTGTCCGACACGACACAGGACACGTGTCCTGTGTCCGACACGCGGGGGGGGGGGAAATTAGGGTTAGGGTTAGGGCACGCTGGCCGAGCTCCGGCGGGGCGGCGCTGAGGCGGGGAGCGGCTGGCCGGGCTGAGGCGGAGGGGCCCGGAGGCAGCGGGGAGGGAGACGGCCGGGGGCGGAGGCGCGCTGGGAGGCGGCGGAGGTGGCGCCGCTGTTGCTCGCTGCTGCTGCGGCTACGGCCTCGTCGACGAGGAGAGGAGGAGGGAGGAGAAGAAGGAGGCGGCGGAGGCTGCAGCGGTGGAGGCGAGGCGGCTCAGGGCGGCGGTGGCGAGTGGGGGCTTCGGCGGTGGAGGGGAAGACCGGAGAGGGTTTTATAGGGCTGGAGAGGAGGCTGGGGGGGCCGAGAGAGGCGGAGGGGTGGCGGAGAAGGCGGAGAGAGGGGGTGGTCGTGGGGTGAGGTGCGGGCGGAGCGGGCCGGAGGCGACGGCTCCGCCGGAAGACTCGGGGAGGAGGGGGACGTGGTCAGGGAGAGGGGAAGTCGGGTCGGGTCGGGTCGGGCGGATCCGATCCGACCCGTTAGGGTAACGGGCTGGGCCGGGTTTGGGCCCAATGGGCCGGGCCGGGCTCTGGGTTAATTATATTTATTTAATAAATAAATCAATAAATAAGTAAATAATTATTTAATTAATAAATAATAGTTTTTAGGTGTTTTAAAATAGGTCCGGGGCCCAATAAATTTCAGAAAAATTGTCCTAAGTCCACTTTTTCATTTTACACTCAAAAATATTATTTCCATAATATTTTAATACTGTTTATTATCAATTAAAAATTATTTAATAATTAAAATCCTGTTTTTAATTACAGAAAAATCCCAGAAAATTTTCAGAAAATTGTGAAAAATCCAGTTTTGAAAATCTTGAAAAAATCAGGGGGTTTACACTTCTCCTCAGGTACCTCTAGAAATTTGAAGTGATCATCAAGCTCTGCCAGCCAATCTAGAGCCATGACCGGATCTTCAGTCCTCCGGAAAGGCGTGTTGCAGACATTCTTGAAGTCGACAAAGTCGAAGGTAGTCACATCCTTCTTCTTTGGAGTCTAAGGCATTTCGACTTCAGGCGTGAGTCGCTCCACCGGTGCCGCTGCTGTCGTTGCGGAATAGTTGGAGGCTAAGGTTTGAATGATCTGTTGCAGTGCATCTACCTTCTTCTGTTAGACTGCAAATCGGACTTCTAGATTGCCTTCGAACTTGCTCTGTCGCTCTTCCGCCCGCTTCTTGGCTCGCTCATGACGAGCCTCATCCCTCTGTTGGCTTGCTTCAAGCATTCGCTCAATCGGATCGACAAAGGGCATGGCTCGCTGGCTTCTGAATTTTTTCGAGGTGCCAGAACTACTTTCCTGGGCTTGTACCTCTCCTTGTGCTAGTGTTAATGCTTGCGCTTGAGTTATTCATTCAAAAGAAAGTAACTTGCATCAGGCTCATAATGTATTATGGACTCACCGAATGGAACGTGTCTCATTTTGACCAAACGAGTTCAAGAGTTCGCATAGGGAATAGATCGTTAAATAAACTTTTTTGACACGAGGGTCAAAGGAACTTGAAGCTGTGCTCTGATACCAATATGTCACGTCCCAATTTCATAGAATCGATAGTTGTCACCCGAGCGTGACGTCGTGCGTGCCTAGGTTGCGCAACGCACAAGGCCAAGATATTTTATATAACGAGCACATATTCAGAGTACGCAGATAATTGAACAATTGAAACATGGAAAAGATCTCTTTATTAATAATGAACATCTTTTACAAACTCTTGAACGAGTCAGATAATTGCCTCACGGGCTTACAAAAGTGGACGCAAAATGAGATAACCGTCCTGTACATTACATTATTTTTACTAAAACTTCAAAGCTATAGACACCTTCGGACGAAGCTATTGCCTTTCCACGGAGCTGCATAAAGTATGTGCACGAGCTCCTGGAACTTCTAAACACAATTCAAGGGCACAAACTGGACATACCGGTAGGTGGACTGGATTGGGAAGTCGCTTTAGCTTTTTGCAAGATCTTCTTAGTGAGGGAAATCTTTTGCAACGAGGGTCAATACATCAAAATACACTGGTGAAGGCGAGTTAACCCAACTATACCATTCAATACGTTGTTTATATGAAGCATGCAAGTTATTATGTGGTCTTTCTATCTTGCCTTAGTTCATTTTACAAGCAAGCATTAGGTATGCAAGTTTACTGAAATAAACATGCCACCATTCGATGACTTTTACCTGCCCGTCTGAACCACCTGCACAATACTTACCACGACATTTTCTGCCACGAACACATATTTAGCTTGCACAGTTTAAATATACTTGGAGATCACTGAAGTGATGCCATAGTGGACGAGTTATAGTCATTGACGATGATGGTATGCAACAAAAACACATGAGGCCCTACAAGCCATCCCGTCCAGCACATGAGACTAACATGAAGTTCCGTCCGGATCGGATCGGTGTCAGTGCCCCAGCGACCGTCCGCAGGAACTAAGACCTTGTGCTTAAGTTGTCCGTGATCAAACGACGTCTATACTCAGTTATCAAATGATGCAGTTCAAGGCAACACGAGTATGAGACAAGTAACATAGATGATCTATTTTGCATAGTCTCCCTGATCAGTTTATTGCATAGCAATGTGTGTTCTATACATAGCACAATTATAGAATAAGTATACATTCTAACTAGAATTGAAACACGAAGAAATAACATTCTAAGCGAACTAGCATGCAACAAGGTAATCATTAACAAGTTGATTGACAAGCACAAGGTAATCCAAGCCTATTCTATTTTATCTTGACATCTTTTAGTTATTATGTTATCGTTTGATCGGAACAATCAAGAGGTAAGATTTTAGAAGTGAAGACTTGGAAGAAGGGTCAACTAATAGAATTATAGTCACTCACAAGTTGGTGGGGGAGAGGAAAGAAAAGAGATGCTTCAAGACTCCGCTCGCGCGACATCTACTGCACGATCACCTGCATTGCCACAAACAGATGATTAATACCTCTTCTACTCTTTCCAAGCTCGGAATGAAAAGGCAGTTCAACGAACGAAAGCAATAGAATTCATCGAAACGGTTTAAGAAAACGCAAATCCGAAAACCAACTCAAAAGCACGAAAGCAACAAGACGTCAGCGAAAACTATGCAAGAAAACTTGCAGCGGAGAGGTCCCTCTTGACTCTGCCGCTAAGTCTATCCTTGGGATACGGTCCACTGAATATGGGAATCGATTCCGAAGAAGCAAATCCATAACGAGAAAATTATCTTGATTCAATCTATCCTAATCGAACGATATCGAAAGTATTTCTTAGCCGCGCTCCCCGAAAAGGGGGAACGGGGCACCACAACTTTCTTGCACATATTTTTCTTGATTGGATTTTATTTAACTTGTATACATGATGACAATATTCTGCAATAGAATTTGAGGCTTTTGGCTTTTAATTTTGTGGATTGATTTTAGGGATTGTCTAAATATGAATTTGTGTTTTACTCTTTTGTTCAAATACAAGATGAAATGGTAGATGCTATACGAAAATTAGAATTAAATTGTGTGCTTGAGTTACCAAATTTGAGAAAATTCTTTATAGTTTTTTATCATCTATTTTCTTTATTCTCAAGAGTTTTTTTTTTCTCGAAGTTATGTTCTGACTTTCCCTAATAATTGTCTTAAGCAACATGTCTACTGATTAAATTCATCATATTTAATTTTATTACTTTTTTAAATGATATTTGATTCATACATTTGGATTATGATGACATTCTAAGAAAAGTATTGAATATTTAGTTGAACTTATTATTAAGTAAATATTTTTTTGTGTTAAAAAAAATCAGCATGTTTTAAGTTCAGTCCGATGTAAACTAAAATAATGTCTCCGTCGACACAAACACTCGAAATTGCAATAATACACAGCAAAAGCAGGTGTAAACAATAGGTGTTGTGTCCATGTCCACATCTCTGTGTTGGGTGTTGTATATTTGTGTCCTTACAACATAGCTTAATAGTAAACTTTTGCTTGTACAGAAGCGAAGTATGGGTATGGTGGCGGCCACCACCAGCAGCAGCAGCAGCAGCTGAACATGAGAAATGCAGGTGGAAGGAAGAAGGAAGAAAATGTGGTGAAGTCATCAACCAGAGCTGCTGCTTCCCCAGCAGAGATCACTCTGCCACAGGAGTGGACATACTGATGGACCTAAGAAAAATAACAAATAAGATCCTTGGGAAGCAGTGAAACTTGAAAGGGAAAGTAAATTGTAGCAAAGAAGAAAGAATGGAAAAAATAAAAATATAAATGAAAAAGAAGAATAAATGGTTTTCATGGCAGATTTTGTTGTTGTCTTATATGTTGAATTTTTTTTTTTTTAGCTTTTTATAGTCAGTGCTGCATCCAAAATGTGGCAGCAGTCTCTCTCGTGGGGAGAAGAGAGATGTTTGTGCAGTACTGGGAAAGGTTTCCTGGTTTCCGAGCTCTTGCCTGGAATAAGTGTTACAGAGCATGTATCATGTATTTCCCATTTTAGGCTAATTTGCAACTAAAAACAACTTTAATTCACACATATGTAAATTGTTAACATAAACTTTCAAACTTTACAACTTAATAGTACGAGCTTCTATGATCGCAAGTTAGTAACATAGACTATCGTTTATTTTACAAATAAATAGTATGAATTATATCACTTATGTTGCAAGTTAATACAATTTACAATGGCTATATAGTTCATAATATTTAATTGCAAAAAATAATAGTTTATTGTATTAACTTGAAAAAAAAAATACAGTAGTTCAGCTTCTATGTTAACAAGTTAGTAATATAGACTATTGTTTATTTTGCAAATAAATAGCATGAATTATCAATTATGTTGAAAGTTGCTACAATTTGCTATTGCTATATAGTTCATGATATTTAATTGCAAAAAAATGATAGCTCATTGTATTAACTTGAGAAAAGTATAATAGTTCACGGTATATCACCAAGCTTCTATGTTCACAAGTTAGTGACAGAGACTATTGTTTATTTTGCAAATAAATAGCATGAATTATATTGCTTATATTGAAAGTTAATACAATTTTCTATCGCTATATAGTTCATGATATTTAATTGCAGAAAATGATAGTTCATTGTATTAACTTTTAAAAAAAATTATAATAGTTCACAGTATTTAGTTTCAAATTAGTCCCTGTTTGAATGCTTGTTTCCTGTTGCTACCTTATTCTACCAACATTTGTGGTAACAAGTAAATATTTTTGTTTTATGGCTATACATGTCAACCTCTTTTAATACTTTTTCCCTGTTGTTACCTTGTTCTGCACCTACATTTGTGGTAACAAGTAAATATTCATTTTTTTATAGCCATACATGTCAACCTCTGGCATATTTGATTAGTTTTATTGTTCCTAAGAGCAACTACTAATCATATTTGCCTGCTTGTAGGCAAAACTTCGGTTGCAGTCAAGATGGTGATTTCAGACTCAACCTGCTGTTGAGAGGGGTCAACGTCCATTCTAACTTCTAAAAACTTAATAATAATAATAATTTTTGAAATACGAGAATTTGTGTTTAAGTTCTTGGCTTGCCAGCCCCATCTGATATAAACTCACTTCGAATTGTAAATGTGCCACCATTTCTAACATGTTTGCTATATCTCTACTAATATAATACGGCTTAAAAACGATTTAAAATTGAGCCAGCCAAGCTGTTTGTAAATCCTCCACTATTTAACTGAAAAAATACGATAATATTGACTCTAAAATTAACTCTTTTTTTCTTCCGCATAATCAAAAACTTCTCCTTTATTCATATATATATCCATAACAAATTATAATTAAAATATAAACAAATCTATAACAAATCATAATTAAAATATAAACATATATAAGAAATCTTAATTCAAATATATTTATTCTTAACACTAGTAGTAGGGGTATTACTGATTTTTTTTTGCAACTTTTTTACTTAAAAATAAATTTATTTAGGAATAAAAAGGTCATTTACTCATTTATGGTGAAAGAGGAATCCTCATACGATTAATATCTTAACTAGTTGAATGAGATTAAATCCAAAATAATCTAATTTTAATTTTTTTCCAATCAAATCCAATTTAATATATAAGTTAAAATCGATCTAAAATAATGTTAATTAAAGGATGCTTGAAATTTGTTTGAAATTTAAATTTTTACCTATATTAGATTAAGAACATACATTAGATATTTATGAGATAGTAGCGTTCCATTTAGTTACAATTTATTAAGTAAGAGATTATATCTAATCCAAATTTTATTTATAACTTGTATATAATATAACTTATTGTTAAAACTTAATTTAAAATTAATCAAATTTGATAAGAGAGTATAATTTAATTGATTATGATCTATAATCAAATTAAATAATAACTTGATTAATGTTACTATTAAAATAATATGAATAAGAATTATATTTGCTTTTTTTTCTCTGTGGTCCTATTATTTTATTATTCGAAATTGCACAAGTAACATGTGCGCCCCGATCCATCGTGTGTGGTGTGTGATATATATTGAAATGATAATTATTTATTATAATTTTGGCCCACAGTCCGGCCCGGAGATCCACACCTATACCACAACACCACCACTAAATTCTCCACCACATGGAAATATTAGTGCTTCCCCAGAACCTTGAACCCTCAACCACATGGGGGATGCTCCCACCTTAAAAAACTTGAGCTAAAAGTGCTTGGATATATATAGCAAATGACGTCTAGCCTAGTGGTTAAGACCGATGCATATTATCTAGGAGGTTGCAGGTTCGAATCTGAGTCTGTAACACAATTACTTCTTCCAATATATATAATCAACATTTTCAATTGGCAAATAGATTCACCAAGTAAAACTCACACAATCACAAACTCTGTACATGAGTACATTTCTCAACATATAAACAGAAAATTCTTCATGAACATCTCCTAAAAGTGGATATTGCTGTATATAAAACATTAAAAACGATGACATCATATTTGGAATCACAAACTCTGTACATGAGTACATTTCTCAACATATCAACAGGAAATTCTTCATGAACAACTCCTAAAAGCAGATATTCCTATATATAAAACATTAAAACATGACATCATATTTGGAATCTCATGCCGAAGAGGATATTTTAATTTTGAGTAGACAAGATAATTAGTATGATGTTCCCAATATATTTAGCCATGCTTGGGAACGAATGACTTGTTACTAGTTTCTACATAGCTCATATGGTTCAAGCAGGAATAGGGGGAAAGCCTCAGGTATTTATGCTTCCACAGGGTAGAGTGAGCACACAGCAATTAAATATATGCCCCTAACAATGACAATCTTTAAAGCAAGGTTCGCAGAATCGGTAAGGAACCCTTCCTATGAGTATCGGTATCGGCTATCGGTGATTTTGGATCGGAGTATCGGAATTCTGGGTATCGACAGCAAATAATTATTAATAAATTATTAAACTTCTAAAAATATATTTTATATTTTTAGGCATAATTTTAAGTATTTTATGTATTGTTTCTTAGTAATTTTTGAATTGAATGAAATAGTAGTCACCTTTGCTGATAGGATTACCTGCGATAGATAAGTTTTCTTCTTTTCATGATTTTACAACCTTAATATGCTTTTACACCATTGCCGATTGGTCTTTTTTATTTATTTTTCGAATTGACTGAAAAAGAGACCCCCAATGTTGGTATCAGATAGTATCGGTACCGGTCAGTATCGGATCGGCACATGCCAAACCGTATCGGTATCGATCGTATCGGACGATAGTACAAACTATATGATTTATAGTAAAATACTGTTTTCTGACCATTTTTATGTTTTCTAGTTGTTGTAATCAAAATGAAGTAAGATCAATCCTGTAGGCTCAGTTTTAACATTTTAACATTTTAACATTTTTATATGCTTCCACAACCTTTTAGAACATCATGGCCACAGCTTCCACTCGGATACGCTTGTTCTGTTGGAATGCATGACAATTCCCCTGGCTCTCCTGGTTTATTTATATCAATAGCCTGTCTCCAGTGCTGAGGGCTGTGAGTTTTTGACATATAACACTCCATACCCGTTGTAGTAGCTAGCATTTCTCATTTTAATAGGACTATGACAATCCATTTTAAAATTTCAGAATTGCAACTTTCTAACTTAGGGAAGTCAACATTTTAACATCTATTAACTTGTCTCAAGTCAAGAGACCCCAAGAGTAATCCTCAAGAAGAAAATCTCAGTATAAGCTCATATACAGTTAAACCTCTATAAATTAATAACCTTGGAACCAAGTAAAATCTATTAATTTAGCAAAAATTAAACGGTCGATAAATTAATAATTTATTAATTTATCGTTTAGTTAATAAATTATTAATTTATCAAGGTATCCTTTTTTTTTTTACATCAAACTATCAAATCTATATATTTATTTAACCAAGTAAAATTCATAAATCGACTTTTTTTTTCTACTACACTATTAATATTTTATGAACACTTAAACAAGCAAAAACTCTACATACATTAATAAATTATTAATTTATCAAGGTACCTTTTTACATCAAACTATTAATTTTATATATTTATTTAATCAAGTAAAATTCATAAATCTACTCTCTTTTTTCAAAAATATATTATACATTGTCCAATTCTATTTTATGAACATCTAACCAAGCAAAAACTATACATACATTAAAATAATTCAGAGATGTTGATTGACGATTAGATAATTGAGAACGTCATTGAAAATGATCAAGATGATGAAGTTGAAGATGATAGTTCTACTATGGAACCCGTTTCGCAAAAAGAAGCTCTCAAAGCGATGATGACATTGAATATTGTTTCGTCGCAGTATGAGAAAATCACAATAGAACTTCTTACCATGTCAAAAAAATCTCTAAGATAAAATCCAAGGTGACATCAATTCCAAAAAGAAACAAACAATGATTGAATTATATTTTAGGAAGGCCTCGTGGTCCAATCATAAACACATGTATATCAAAAAAAAAAAAATTAATTTATATATTACGTGGAACCTATATGAATTTTTTATAATGTATTATCTTATTTATAAATTTAGCACATTATCCCCAGGCAGGGACCGAGCAAAAATATTATTCAATCGAGATTATTAATTTATCAGATATTAAATTATCGAGGTTCTATTGTATGTATATCGTTACGGGATTGGGGCAGACAAGTATAGGCATGATTAGGGTTCTTTAAGCAGTAATTCCAAGATAATCGCCCCAGTGACGTTACTCAAACCAAAATATAGGTGCAAAAAATTCAGCATGTAATAACATGGAAGATAGAAGGAACTATTTACCTTGAAAAGGCAGAGGCATTAGATTGCTTCAACACATGATTTTCTTTTAACTCTAAGTCTACACAGCCGTTGGTTTGTGGTATTTTCGAAGAAAGCTCCCATAATGGCGAGGTGCCGGCATTAGATGTTTCCCCTACATGATAAAACTTTGCAGTGTTGCATAATCCATTTTGCACAAAAGCGTCCTTTTTCAGACCTAGTTCATTAGGATCATTATTCTGACAATATGATTTATGACTATCATTGTCACCTTTTGAGTATTTCACATCATCCACATTCTCCTCCGTAGATGGAGAAATATTGTATGAATGGTTCCCTCTACTTCTCTCAGCTTTAGAAGCCTCTTGCATGGGTAAAGTTACATCCACTGCAACAACTGGTTCATCTGCAAGAGCAAATAGTCAGATTTGAATGGTGTAGGTTATTTAGTTAAATAGAAGTATCAAACTAAAACACAACTTACAGCCACTAGTTTAATTCCCCACCAGAATCGATCTTTGACGCACTTGCCAAATTTGCAACATCACTATCGTGCTGGTTTAAAGTGGCTTCTCCTTCCATGGTGCACCTCCTATCTTTGTCAGGAGGAGGTTCGGTTTGCTGCTGAGCACTTTCAATGTATATATCAGGCTCAGTGCCTGAATTCTGTTCACGTCCAACCAAAATATATATCTATCATATGAACAAGAAGCTAGAAAATTACTCTGATCTTCAGAAGCTATCACACATCCATATTATATCTTTTATTTGATACATCAACTTAATCATAAACTATATGGTTATAATTAGGTTAGGTGGTTCTGCTTCATTCGAGCAATTCAGAGTGTGCAAACTTAATCATAAAAAGAGAAGAAGTTGATGTCTCTAAATTATGTCATAGTTTGTTGTACAACAAAGACGAATAAAGGTAAACTGCTATTTAGTCTACAAATCATAAAAAAGAGAAGAAAGCCTTTTTGGAACACTTACCTTGGCGTAACCGAGTGGCACATAAAAAGAATATAGTAAAAGCACAAGTTCTTCCTGGTTAAATTCTTTGGGGATTAGAGGAGGTGTTAGCATATACATAAGCATTCCATTCTAATTCTACACAATGATTAATAACAATTACCTTTCATAGATAAAGTATTCAAAAATTATTTAATTAGTAACAACTGAATTTTGCAATTGAAAAAAGTTCCTTCAATCCTAAATGTTTGACTCTCCTCACCAATAAGGCTTGAATTTTGCGATTGGGGGGGAGGGTGGGAGGGGGGGCTTTTTTAGAACACACGTACCTTCACCAAGCAACTTTGGGTTTGGAAAGTTTGACTCTCCTCTTTTGATGGTGGTGGAAGTAGAGTCGCTTTTCCTATTCATTTAGTATTATCATAACAAGCAGATAAACCTACCTACCAATTGGTTAACTAGGTTCGACGGCATGACCCTCTCAAACTCATTGCTACCTTCTATAGGAATTTAGCACCAAAATATAGGAGTTGATATCAAGTTGCCAGTTAGTCATAAAAAAGCTTCATCGATCTCTTTATGGGATCTCATTATGCTCCATAGTCAACCCCATTTTGATATAAGACTTAAGAGATGATGATTGTGGCAGTTGGACTTATCAAATATCAACTCTTCGGTTGCTGGCATATCATTCCAATTTTGTTTTAGAGTTCATATCTTGTGTAATTTATCTTTTGTTTTTTGGGAGTAGTTTGTACTTGGATCTTTCTTTCATTAACCATCACTAACGGAAAATGGGGGGTATTTTTCCCACCAATTAGTCTCAACAAAGGAAGAAGAACTCTTTGGTTGTTGTTGTGTGCTGTGTAGAAGAACAAAAATAGGATGTATGATGGTCCATCGTCTAGTGGACCAAGTTTTCCAGAGAGAGATGGTTGACCAAACAGTCCGCCTATACATTGAAACCGCAATATATTCAGTTTTATTATAGGGTTTCAGCAAAGATTACGCAATTTAACTTGTACTTCAATTTAAATACAAGAGACTCCCCATTTGGAAAGTAACTTCGGTTTTCTCTAAACTCACAAGAGTTCTCTCCAGGTTTAGGATTAGCCTCCTCTTCTCTTATTCTCCCATGTTGGTTCCCATCTAAACTTCTACCAGCCAGTTTCATCCAAATCTTGTTTAATTGAAGGAATTTGAAACTCCATGTCTCAGTTCAATAAATCAGCTTAAAATCGTTAAGAGTAAACTCATTAGTGATCTAACAATTCCTGTCTCACTTACTCTACACATTCCCGAATTCTCTATATAAAACTAGTAAATGCACGTGCGTTGCAAGTAAAATAATTTTTTCTGATATTATTATAAAATAGTTTATATATATAAATATGTTTGAATTAAAATTTTGTTATATATATATATTTATATTTTAAATATGATTTATTATATATTTAATTATATTTTGATTATAATTTGTTATGGATATATTTCTATCTCTATCTCTACTATTATAAGGTAGCTTGAAAAAAGCTCAAAATTGAGTCGTCTAGACGTTTGTAAATACTCCATTAATTATTATTTTTAAAATTAACTAATTATTTAACTACCTAATATGATTTAATTATAACTAAATATCTTTAACTCAAGTGGTTAAGGTGAAAATTATTTTCTTTGATTTCTTTAGTGCAATTCCTAGGGACGATAGTATTTATAATAAATTAATATTTATTTTATTTTTAATATTTTTTTACGTACGTGCAATGCACGTTTACTAGTTCTTTACAAAAAGTCTTGAAAAAGCTAGCCATCTAAGCCGTACGTATATCTTCACGTAATTAAAAATTAGAAAAAATAAATAAATTTTAACTAATTGTTTAACTACTTAATATTATAACAATAGCCAAACAATTTTTCTAGCTCATGTGGTTAAGATGAGAGACATTCACCTTGGTTGGTTAGGTTTGATTCCGTATGGTGTTATTTATAACCAATTTAATTTTTTTCAACAATTGTTTTTACGTATTATTAATTTTTTTAATAAATTGTGGAGGATTTACAAACGGCGGCTCAATTTTGGGCCGTTTTCAAGTCTCCTTATAAGAGTAGAGACTAGAAATTCGGAATTATTTCCCAAAAATGAAAAAAAAGATTCTTTGAATCTAATAAAATAACCTTCCGTAAATAGAAACTACATGATATTCCAGTTCCTTGGATCCAAACAAACAAGTCACAATTCTTACATAAGTGATTAATAACAACAACAATGATAATAAACTCTCCACATCTTACATAATATAAGACGGCTTCTAGACGGCTCAAAAATGAACCGTCTAAACCGTAAATAAATACTCAATCAATTAAATTTAAAAATAATAATTATTAATGATAAATAAGACGTTTTCCAAACAGCGGCTCAATTTTGAGTCGTTTTCAAGCCTCCTTATAAGAGTAGAGATTATAAGAGTAGAGACTAGAAATTCGGAATTATTTTCCAAAAATGAAAAAAAGATTCTTTCAATCTAATAAAGTAACCTTCCGTAAATAGAAACTACATGATATTCCAGTACCTTGGATCCAAACAAACAAGTCTCAATTCTTACATAAGTGATTAACAATAACAACAACAACAACAACAACAACAACAATGATAACAAACTCTCCACATCTTCCATAATATAAAGCGGCTTCTAGACGGCTCAAAAGTGAGCCGTCTAAGGCGTAAATAAATACTCAACCAATTAAATTTAAAAATAATAATTATTAATGATAAATAAGACCTTAAACCAACTTCTATCTTATCCATCAAAACCGTTAATAAATACTCAACCAATTTAATTTAAAAAAAAACTAACGGGAGATTAAAAAAATCTAAAATCAACTTCCTTCTCATCATCCGTAACCCATTCTTTACTTCCATAATAAATTATAATTCAAATATTTTTAAACATTTAAACTATTTACAATAATATAAAAAAAAAATTTGCACGTAAATTTACTAGTACGTATAAAGCCCCATCCAAAGATACCTAAATTAGAAGAAGCAAATATGCAAATATGAAAATATTTCTTACTGACGACGGGGAGATTCTTGCACTCGTCGGTGGCGACGATCCTGGTGAGCAGACCGATCCCGGAGAGGGAGGGCTTGACGACCTCCATCAGCACCAGATCGAAGCGGTACCTCCGCTCCGTCAACACCTCTCACGCCTTACTTTGGAGTTGTTTTGACTTTACTTTGGAAGCAACCCATGTGATTCAATAAAGGCAACTCCTTTTTTTAGTCCCGCATGGAAAATGAGAAGTCATTCTACTTTCCATATATTGCTTTACCCCTCTTAGTGGGTAAGTGAGTTTTGTGGGGTATGGGCTAGATCTCATCCAACCTGCGAGCGGGTGCGCGATTTAATGTGCATTTTTACACGTTTATTAGTCGCGCACTTTGCACGCTTGCGCGCCGCAAAATGGACATGGGTACAAAGGTAATTTCATAACCTTTTTTTTCCATTGGTTTGGTCAGGTGAGTTGCTGGTCTTCCGCGGAACCATTCTCACGTAATCCCGTTACGGAAAGAGTGGGAAATGTTACGTGAAAGATATATCCAGGACACGATCCTAGGATCTTAGAAGAAGAATCAATTTTTTTTCTCTTCTCTCTCTCGCTCTATGTTCGGAACGAAAAAAAATCGTACAGAGATGGAAAAGAAAAGAAAATCACCAGATCCTAAATTCCTCCAAAAACTCCTCCGTCCAATCTCTCTTCTTCGGACAAGGCTGTGATCGTTCGTGGAATTTGCCACCGGGTGCACGGTACAGTGGATCAAAGGGATTCGTTGTATCTCGAAAATAGATGGTCAGGAACCCGCTGTACTGTTCGTGGGGGCAAAATTCTATTCTAAGGACAGCGTGTAACGTGCCTCGAATCCTCTACATATTTCTTGTCTTTAATTTTACATCTTTCAATTTGCATTCTTCAGAAAATTTTTCAACAATCTTAGAATAGAATTCCGTAGCTTCTATCTACTTTATGTTTTCTGTTTGTGAAAATTTCTATCTGCATGATGAACACCACCGTAGAAGAACTGTCCACCAACATTCATAACTCCTCCAAACCGGAGAAGTTTGATGGCCTGAACTTTAAGAGATGGCAGCGTAGGATGACCTACTGGCTGACTTGCTTGAAACTGTTTAAGGTTCTCAAAGAACTAGAAATCCTACCTGACTTACACGGAAATATTTTTTTAAAATTCTAGAAAAATCTGGGTGTTTACACATTGATGCAACCAGAAACTCCTTGAACGATAAGCCAAGCCAACGCAAAGACACCTCTCAACTTGTTGCACAAATACAACAACGCCACACAACTTGTTGCACGAATGCAACAACGCCCTATGATGCTAAGCGATATACCGAAAACCAACGAAAGCAAGCAACGAAGAACAACATGCACCCACAACCAGCAATATATAGACTTATTGCATGAAATATCCAATACGGTACCGAGTAGAGCCAAGAGTTAAACGACACGCGAAAGCTATTTAGAGTTTGTGATGAACCAAAGGACAAAGTCCGATGGAATGAACTGGGTGCTCTGATACCAATATGTCACGCCCCAATCTCCCGCAAGCTCGATCGTCCCCACTGAACGTGAATCACCACATTATAACGCTCCCGCAAGACAATCGTTCTCATCGGAACGTGATGTCGTACAAGCCTGGAGTTGCGCTCGCACAAGACAATGTTGTCAAACATCAAAGTTATCATCGAAACGACCAAGTTGCAACGAAAGTTAAGTATTGTGTGCGAAGCACACATCAGAGTATACGCAACGAAGCTCTCGATAGGGTCCAAATAAAATGCCACAAAGGATAATGCCATAAAAGAGAATGCCACACTCTTGCTCTTTATCTTACCCACAAAGGTACTTACCGTTCATACAATGTGTATATCTCAATATATAGTTATGCTTAGTATTGGTATATGCACATGGGGTGGAGGCCTATGTGGGTTGACTTTTCCTAGAAAGTTTAAGTGTGAACTCCATTATGACAATCTTTATTTTGTCACCACCTTTGGGAGGTTTTTCTTATGAGCTAAGTCCCGCAGGGGCTTAGCGACTCGGACTCGGACTCATGCTCAAGGGTGCAAAGTGGCGCTTTGTTGGCGCACTTTGCATTTAGCACGTCAGCATCGTCGCATGACGCTCGTGCGCTACTTTTATGCGCGAGTTACATGCATGGTTGCTTGCTTGGGCGCATGCTTCGTGGAGCCATGCGGTCTGGAGCACATGTGGCCTGGAGCACATGCGGCTAGGGGCCATGCGGTCAGGTACCCATGCGGTCAGGGGCCATGCAGTCAGGTGCCCATGCGGCCAGGGGCAATGTTGCCAGTTGAGCATGCGACTCGGTGCACATGCGGCCAGGAGCGCATGCGGCTTGGTTCCCATGGGCCTGTGGAGAGTCTGATGTGGAGGGGACATGGCCTGCTTTCGGCGTTTGGCGGCGATGTCTGCCTCGTGCAGTACAGTGTGTCAGGCGGCGCGAGCAGCTGCTTTCGGCTTTTGGCGGCGTTGTCTGCCTCGTGCAGCGCAGCGTGACTTGCGATGCCGACGGCTCTGACCTCCGAATTTGGGAGATCTGGTCGGTCATTGCTTGTGAGGCCTGGAGTTTCCTGAGGCCGCATAGGTGTTATTTTGTTCTATTTATATAAATGACCTCCTCTTTCATTTGAGGGGAGAGAATACAGATGGAAAATCGAGAATACCAGATCATATGCGGCCCAGAGTGTCTCCCTCTCACATGGTATTTTCGAGTATTTTCGGAGGTGACTTTGAGCGTTCCAAAAGTTCATTTGTGAACTTACTGGTTCCTGGGGGAATATCGTCTATACGACGAATCTTGCTTTGAGCAACGGTAGTTTTGACCACCCCAGCAAGGAGCTTCTTTTCAGTTTTTTCTTTGCTTCGTTCTTTCTCATTGTAGCGTCTGCGAACGTAAAGAGAAGAACGTTTTACTTGTTGCTTTGTTGTAATCTTCATTTTCTTCGGAGTCTGTTTGTAACATGTTCTTGGTTCGTGCTTCGTTGAAATCGAAAAATATCAGATGAGGAACTCTTGTGTGAATCTCTGATCTCGACGATAACTTGGGTTTCAGTAGAGAGCGGACCTTCGGATCCGGCTAGCAGTTCTGCTATGGCCCGCATTCCACCACCTTTGATCCGTCTCAGAACTAACAAAAAAATTGTCTAAAAACAAAACAAAAAAGTTGAAGAAAATTACTTGCCTAAAAACACATGCAACACACGTGCACGTAATTAATTATTTCATAAAAAAAACTATTTAATGTTTTTAATAAATAAGTGATGAACTATGTCTGCCATTATTCTACTAGTCCCTTTTTCGGTTTGTGATATTTTCTAGGGGAAGGTCCATAGTTTTGCCACAAGCATGTTGCAAATTAATACTAGTATCGTTGTGCCATGCCAAATAGTCCATCAAAAACAAATTTACAAATGAGATTGATTCTAAATTTTAAATTTCATAGGAGCAGTTCCAATTCTCACAGTTTCCTTCATGCAATTAGCTGATAAGTCGAGACCCAACGAAGGAAGTCAACCATAAATGTCACGAAAGACTATGATCGAAAACGAAACAGAATGTGTCGAATTTTTAATACTTACAACCATCAAACCATATATCAAAGCAGAATGGAACGAAACTCGTTCTAATTATCTCATTTCCGTTTTGCGTGGCCTTTGTTGCAAACTACCTTAAAATAAAAAATATGGATCCAAACAAATTAGTAGTGAAGGGTGGGTTTGCGAGCCATTTATAAACAAAATTAAGAAAAATATTACGGACTTTGTAAACTATATCAAAAATAGGAAATAGAGAAGAAAAATGATGGGACAAGATATTTTGAAGAAGAATACAGAGAAACAAAATATCATGGGCTTGCATTCGTTGAAAACCTAAAATTTGCCTAGACTTTTTTTTTTTTTTTTTTTTTTTTTTAAGTCTGATCGTGGCTATATAAACCATCTAGTCGTTCGAGAAAAGATTCGAACCCAAAACCTACCCGTAGGTGTTATTCTGCACTACCACTAGACGAAATGGGTCTAGAGCTACCTGACCTAAAAGGGGCCATACACTAGGAAAATATATATTTCGATCGAGGAGCAAAATCTTGTTGAACCACAAAATTGTACCACATTGTGACCAACTAATGTGCATTACTCTTCCGTAGAGGTTCCTAGTCGAGTAATGAATCGAAAAGTGTTGCACCAAGCTTGCAACTGGGTGCGCTTAGCCGAGACTTGGGACAACAGTTAGCTAGTAAAGTATGTTTTGTACGAGAAAATTCTTTTTCTTTACTAATATTTTTCTCATTTATTATTCTAATAAATTTTTTAGAGAATTATTTCTTTCCTAGCATATCCAATTCCAACAAATTAATTCAGATGTGTGGAAATGATAATAGGTTAGTCCGACTCGAAGTACCACAAATATACCCAAAATAAAGAGCAGTCTTCATAGTTTTATTTGCCAATTCAAAATTGAATAAATGACTGAATTGAAAGGAGACTATATGTGGCATTATGGGAGAATAAGTGAGGGCTACTATTACCTTTGATCGTCTCTTGTCCATGTCTGTCTATCGGGTGCATGCCTTTTATTATATTTCAGTAGACATTCTATTTGGTTCATTCGAGTCTTCGCTTAGTATATTGTTGATAAGGAAAGATTAGCTATATAATGCTATAAAGTGTCAGATTTGTAATAGTGAAAGTATAAAATTGTGATATTGTTTATGGCATAGAAATGGTCCAATCAATTACAACCAACTAACAAATCCGTAGTTTAGGTGATTTACTGTCTCCCTCTCATCAAAATGGGATAAATATTTTCAATGGTTATTAAGGGCACAATGAAGCTAATGTCCATCAAGACAACGGGGTATATATGGTGGAAGAAGAGTTGTCACGATAAAAAAAAATGGTTATAAGAAACCTAACTAATAGTAAAATGGGATTAAATAATTTCATTTTTTTTGTCAAAATCATTATTACACTTGATATAGATAATAGTTGACGTTCGAATTAACATGACTGATCGGTGAGATCATGTTAATGAAAGAGGTAGGCCAACCTAGATTTGGTCGTATGTCCAACCACATAAATGTTGATGAGTTGGATTCATAGAACAAAAGAAAATATAATTGATGCTCTTATAAGTCTAAACCGTTTGAGATCAAAACTATGGGTATTTGTTTGTGCGAGATCAGCATTATTTTTATGAGTGGAGATGTCAATAATCAAAAATAGGATTATGATGTTCCTTAAAAGACATGGTTTTGTAGCATTTTTATCATATTTTATGGATATAATATAACAATGTAAATAATGTAAGTAAACTATATATCTCTACTATTATTATAGTTAAAAATGGTTCGAAATGAGTCATATAAGTCGTGCGTGTGTGTGTGTATATATATATATATATATATATATATATATATATATATATATATATATATATATATATATAATAGAATATTTTTTTCTAAAATTTTAAAACTGTCGCGTATGTATATCCTCACAAAAAAAAGTAAAATATTTCTTACTAGCTGAACATATATGATAAGCCTATAAACATATCTATAAAAAATTCTAATTAAATTATATTTAAATTAAATATATAGTTTAAAACACATGTCTATAATAAATTAAAACTAAAATATTTAAATTATTTTAATATAATTTAAATTTTTATCTATTTTTAGTAATATATATATATATATATATATATATAATATTTGGGTATGTGCAACTAAAGTGAATGTGAACGTGACTAATAAGCAATAATGCCACAACAATTGCTAAACCCTATCCCCAAAGTGTATCTCTATTCCGACAACAAAATTAACAAGTAACTTGGTTCCATTTGAGTTGGCAAACCCAGTCATAGTGTTTACTTGAACATTTGACGCTAGTCGGTCTTGTTGGACGAGGCATAGGTCAAAAACTAAACTCCAAAATATATATATGCATCGGACAAATTGTGCCGATAGGAACCAAATTAGCCTGAGATTGATGATGAAGTACTAAAAGACGAAAAAAAAGTGTAGACAAAAAGTAACAAACTTTGCATCAACACCACAAAAGCCATGGACAAGAAGTGCTGGTATTGACGTACCGTGTGACAACAGTCGCGTACATTATTCGTTTATTTTTATTCCGTTATTCATGTATATATTTTTATTCGTGACTAGGACACCTAACTTATATTTATTGATTGGAGAAAAGAAAACTATACTTTTGTAATATCTGGTCGCCATGCAGGGAATCTGTGAAAAATATGTAATTTATAAAATATTTAAAGATCAATATTCATTACATTTGAGAATCGTTTATTTAAAGGGCCAAGAGATTTTCTCACAATTAATTAATTAAAAGAAATATAAATTACACTTTCAGGCTGTCTCTTGAACTTTGTTTTTTTGCAGGCCTAACATCTTTTTTATTTTTTCAGGCCTAACACTTTTTTTATGAATGCAAGTAGTTCTGGAATGGATTAACTATGGCAACATTTATTACAGCTAAAATGATAGAGCGACTATGCATTACATAATGATCAAATAATGGAAGGCAGTTGCAATTGACAATAAGACTTTTACAATATTCAAATTTTTTTAAGTTAGATGGTCAAATTATCTTTGATTTAAGGAAGGACATCGAGTAGACTATCTCATTTAGCTTAGAGTAATGCTATTCGTACTTCAAAAATATTCTTTCAAACTATTCCTTCTTATGTGACGGCTAAGACCATGCTAAATAGTATTATTTGATAGCTGACATGAAAATTTTTAACACCCAAAAAATTAATCACCAAAAACATTTATTACTTCAAAAATATTAATTTTAATGTTAATGTTAATGTTAATATTAATATTAATATTAATATTAATGTTAAATTTTATGTTAATGTTAATGTTAACGTTAATATTAATATTAATGTTAATGTTAATTGTTAATGTTAATGTTAATTTAAATTTATAATTTGTCATGTCAGCTTCCACATTAATCGTCATGTCATCTGTCACATAAGGAGAAATAGTTTGAAGGAATACTTTGGAGGTAAAAATAGCATTATTTTTTAGGTGTAGTAAGCTTCTTATGATATTAGACTGTCAGGATCGACCTTGATTCATATTCTTTTGACATTTAATAATCATGCTAACCTTAGAACAAGTATTGTGATCCATATCTAAATTGCTATATTATTGCCACCTAACATATCATGGACTTAGTATTTTGCGTACACATCTCTCCGTGCGACACACTAACTTACTCCTCGAAGATCATTACAAACATTTTTTAAATGTTTAGCTAGATCTCTAATGTGAGGAATAGTAATACAGAACAAAAAAAAAGTTTGAAATGTTGAAAACTTCACTATACTAGAGAGAGTCTACAACTTTTTTGGTGGTGGTGAACAAATGAAATCTCACCACTTTATATAGTGTCAAAGGCTCTACATGAAAGTGCTAAAATTGAGCAATGCGTTAACATCTAATGGTTTGAACTTTCTAGAATCTAGATATTTATAATGCTTTTTAATAAAATATCTTCCATCTTCCATAATATAACGAGGCTCCAAAAGTGGTCAAAAGTGAGCCGTCTAAGCCGTATGTATATCATCAATTAATTATTTTTAAAAAAAATTAATAATTACATAAAAAATTATTAAAAAATTTAAATTTGTTATAAATAATACTATTATAAGGATTCAAACTCCACCAACTAAGAAGAATACCTCTCATCTTAACCACATGAGTTAAAAAAGATGTTTGTTTATAATTGATAATATTATGTAACTAACCATTTTTAAGACTCTTTATGAAAAGTAAAAATTTATCCATAACTAATTATAATTAAAATATAATCTAATATATAACAAATTCTAATTAAAAAATAAAAATAAATCTAATAAATCTTAATTTAACTATTTAAATAATTTTATATTAATATAAGAAGTTAAAAGTTATTTCAAGTAAAACGTACGTGAATTTACTTAGTCCACATAATAGCCATTTGTAAATGGTAAATTCCTCGTGTAACTTCTAAATACAAGTAATATCCCAACAATATTCCAATGAATGAAAAATATCCAAAGATTTTTTCCAAAGAGGAGGCCATACAATTCTTGAGTATTCCGGAGGCCTCCTTTGAAAGCAACTGGTGGTGGAGGTGAATAAGGTTTACGAAAAATTAAGCACAATAAATAAGGCTAATAGGCAATTTATAGTAGTGTTAGAAAAATGACAATAACAAAAACTTGCAATATATCATGGTATTCTACGTGAGTTAAGGGGACAAACATACGTTGAGATGAAAAAGATGCTGAAGCTGCTGTTATTCTCCTTCTTTGCTCTCTTATATGCTGCCTTTCTTGGACTACTCCTCCCTGATCAAGAGATGATCAGAGAGAGAGAGAGAGAGAGAGAGAGAGAGAGAGAGTCACTTTGTATCACTTGGTTTCTTACTTTGTTTGAGATAAGAGGTGGTTTGAATAGGCCCACCACTCTTTTTTTCCCTCCTAATTGGATGAAAGTAATTTAGGGTCTTATTTCCAAGGTATTTATTACCACTAAAATGCAAATTTATATGATGTATTCTTTTCTTAGCAACTAGTATTTAGAGATTATAAACTTTCTCAAATTATGTTACCGTTCATGTGGTTGTCATATTTATCCATTTTTTTACATAGAATTTTTTATAATATTTCTTTATTGCAAGGGATCGAGGACATGCATGAGACATAATGGTCGGCTTCTGTTCCTTCCGCAGAATGGAATGTTTATCAGGTACACAAATAAAGGCTCTTGATAAAGGCACTACAAGACTCGAGACTAGTCCAATATTGATGCTAATTTAATTAGAAAAAAAATTTACTCAGATTAGTCCAAAATTTACTAGGGCTGTCCATCTTCTTCACCTCCTTCCTCCCGCTCCTCCCTCCTATCACGATTTTTCGCCTCTCCGCATCGTCAACCTCGTCATCGACCGCGTTGCCGCCGCCGAGCCGCACCTCAAGCACCTTCCCGTCGGCTCCGACACGGAGAAGAAGAAGAAGCAGCCGGGGGGGGGGGGGGGGGGGGGCTGCGCGCGGCGGAGGCACGCGCTCGCGGGGGGATACGACTACGCCTCGCGCCGGGGACGGCGGCGGCGGCAACAACAACAGAAGCGGAGGCGAGCACGTGCGCCTACGCCTCTCCGTCGTCCCGCGCCCGCGCGCCTCCGCCTCCTCCCCTGCCTTCCGCCGCCTCCTCCTCCTCCTCCGCCTCGTCCCCCCTTCCGACCTCCACGCAGTCCCGTCCTCGTGTCACCTCGCGTAGTCCTCTCATCCGGACTGTCAAAATTATCAACTTTTTTTTTTAATGTTGTCAAAATTTTGACAGTCCTACTAATTGGAATGACTGTCAAAATTTTGATAGTTCTAATTATAAAAAAAATAATTAGAAGTGGACAGTTCGGTGAGTAATTTTTTAAAATGATAAACTTATAATTATTAATGCTAAAATTTTGACCTGTTCTGAGACTATTATCAAGAGCCCAAATAAAGAGACTTGTTTATTTCACATGACTAAGTAGACGAGTATATTACTGCCTGACTTCTGTTTCTTATGCGGAATGGAATCCAAGAATGGGCACAAATAAAGTGACGAGGTTATGTCTCACATGATGAAGCGTGGCTCCATAAATCTTCCTGATATTTTTGACCCCCCTCTCTTTCTCATGAACATGGTAATTGTGCTTTTGTTGGATTAACTGATAACATTGTTCTCATGGGTTGCTCACGAAGTTATAACGGGCCAATATTCTCTTGGTTCCAGTTTAGTCCCTACAAGAAGTAAAGAGGGCTAAGCTTAGTTCGCGTGCTTTAATTACGTCGAGCCGACTAAGGGGTGTTTTTAGAGGGTTAACTGTTCTTGACCGGAGTAGAGGAACGAGAGTAAAAACAAGGGTCGTCGATGACCAGCTGGTTCACCATGGCTGAACGAGGATATTGCCGTTTACGTTTACATTGTCAACGAGCGAGAGAGAAAGGAGGTTCAAATGCGTTTGGTCCAATGATAAATTAAGGAAAGAGGGTGGGTGTAGAGGTGGTGGTGGTGATGGTAAAGAAAAGTAGGATGATGGAAAGTTCGAAAAATTGTTGCCTCCTTCAAAGAGAGGGTAAGAGAGGAAGAGGCTGTAAAATGCAGAAGATGTTGTAGTGAAGAAGAGGATGACTTCTTCTTGAAACTAATATTTTTGTATTTGCATCAAAAAAGAAGAATGAGAGATAATTCAATTACTACTTTCAACATCTTCTTTCATTTGCTTTCAAGCACTATATAAATCCACGTGTGTTACACACATATATATATATATATATATATATATTTTATTATTATAAAATAATTTAAATGTTTAAATATATTTTAATTATAATTTGTGATTAACATATTTCTATTTTTTATAAAACATTTTGAAAATATTGTCTTCTAAACTGTATGTATATTTTCATGTAATTAAAAATATAAAAAATAATTATTATTGTTTAACTACATAATATTATATAACTATAGCTAAACATCTCTTCTATCTCATGTGGTTAAAGTAGAGACATTCTCTTTGGTTGAACAAATTTGATTCTCCATAACATTATTTATAATAAATTAATTTTTTTGAACACATTTTTTATTTGATATTATTTTTGTAAATAATTGGTAGAAAATTTACAAATAACTTAGACAACTCATTTTTGAATCGTTTTAAAACCTCATTATAAAAGTAGAGAGAGCGATACAAATTTACTGCAACCCACTTTCACATGACAAAATACATATTTTGGAAAAAATATATATACAAACTTTAGACTCCTTATTTTCATACTTCTATCAAATTTTGCCATCCAAAATACCACCATATAAAAACTTATGAACATAGCCTATAAAAATATTAAGCATATAAAGTTGCAAAACGTGTGACATTTGAAGAACTGTGAAGATCAGTGGATTATCCAAACTACTAAAGTGTTAAAATAACATATATTTATTTTTTTTAAAAATCTGATATTACAACTTAAGCACTTATCCAAACTATAAAATTTGTTGGCAAAGCCGCGTTTTACAGATCTGTGTTCATCACAAGTGCCAACTCATCCAATGCCATCAACTGAGCTGGATCCAACCGTCCATTTTCCCAAAAAGAGAAAAAACAAACAAACTCAAAACTCTCTAAATTTCCCAAACCCCCTTCATTTTCCAGCCCCTACAAGTAGGCCCCCATCCCCCCTCCCCCCTCCCTCCCTCCCTCTCCAACAGAACCACCATGGCCTCCTCCTCCAGCAACCACCACCCCAAGTCCTCCGTCGCCACCGGCTACCCCGCCGGCTCCGCCAACGGCATCGACCCCACCCCCTCCATCGTCGCCAGTGCCGCCGCCTCCACCACCTACCCCTACTACCCAAACCCCACCGTCTTCTACTACAACAACAACCCTAACCCTAACCATTCCTACTACTATCAAAATCCTAACCCTAACCGCGACCCCTTCCTCCGCCGCCTCCTCTTCCTCATCATCTCCATCTTCCTCGGCATTGGTGTCGTCATCTTCATCGGCTACTTAATCCTCCGCCCCAAGCTCCCCACCTTCTCCCTCTCCTCCCTCAACGTCACCAATTTTAGTCTTTCCTCCTCCTCCTCCTCCCTCTCCTCCTCTTTCGACCTCTCCTTCTCCGTCTACAACCCCAACTCCAAGATGACCGTCGGCTACGACCGCCTCCTCGCCGACGTCTCCGTCCACGGCGACGGCGCCCCCCTCGCCAGCAACTACCTCGCCCCCTTCACCCAGACCAAGGGCAACTCCACCGCCCTCTCCGCGAAAATGACGGCGGTGAACGTCTTCGTCGACTCCTACGCCGTGGACGCGATCCGCTCCGGCCTCGGCAGCGGGGTCGTCAGGCTCGACGTGGGGGCGCTGGCGCTGGCGAGGTTCTGGTCCGGGGCCTGGCGGTCGAGGTGGCACGATCTGAGGGTGTTCTGCGAGGACGTCGAGGTCAAGTTCAGGAACGGGACGGCCGGGGACGGGGCGATGGCTGGCGGGCCGAGGCAATGCCGGGTCGGCATATGATGAGAAGACTATTTTTTTTGCGGTATGTAGATATAATAGATAGAAATAAATAATATATGGCTCTGTTATAGCTCTCTGCTAATATTCTGTGGATGCTTAGTAGACGTGCAAAAATAGTTATGTGTTATAAATCAGAATGTACGTTGTAGTTTGTTTCTTCGTGCTCTTGTTAATTGTCGTTTAGGTGTTTATATGATCTAAATGGTTGATTGTTCATGGTTTAATCGTCATAATATAGTGTCGTACTTTTATGATCTATGATTGATTCTTCGTGGTCGTTTAAGTATATGGTATGTCTGTTTTCAAAGATTTAGTTTGCCATTGTTGATGATGGTTGGTGGTGGTTCTCTTAGAAATACTTGTATCGTTACTACACATGAAGTGGTTATATGTGGACTAATGTGAAATTTGGACCATGAATTGTGTTTTAAGATGGTAGGTTATGTATAATCCTTGTATGTTTTCTGAGTATCAGTGGTGGCACTTCTAAGCAATAAATAGGCATGCATGCCAGTTTCTTCCCAATATTGCTTTGCAAATTTTGTACCAAGTGCATTGTAGTGACTACAGAGTTGAGCAATGGCAATCGAGCGGATCTTGTCAGGATTTTTTTGATGTTGTTTATTAATGTTGATTTCCTCACTACATGAATTTTATGGTCATCCTATATTCTTTATGAATTATTAGTTTGCAATCAAAATTTTTTTTGATCTCTGGAGAAGCCTTTGAAATTGTTTTTCTTCTGTTCTCAAGAAACATTCCATGTCATTGTTGCACATAAAAAGAGAGGGTTGTCATTAAACATAGCATAACATTTCTTTGTTCATTTGCTAGGAAAATGTCGCAAAAGATGAAGATGGATAATCAAATCCAATAAGAGAACAAATCTCATGACACCTTTAAACTCAATTTTCTTTAAAATTTATCAAACCTCATTTTAACGGGGCACAAATATGTTTGCTACTTGATTCTTAGGAACAAAATTTTAGTTTTGAAAACTAAGCAAATTCATTTCCCTGGCCCATCTCAGTTCATAATAACTTGACCTAAACTGACATTCTCCGATAATCCAATACATCCAAAATATTCCCCTTGTCAAGGTACCAAAAGCATATATAATCTGCCTAATTTGGGTGCTCAAATATCAAAATGTTACCATCTAAAGCTACTGATACTACCGGGCACTAAAATTGACTAGATAAAGTTAAAATTGCTCCATCTAATATCAAAAGAGTAAAGACCCCAATCAAATCAAACATGACCATAAAGAGCAAGGAATTTGACAACGAGTTTATTTACCCATGTAGACCATGACTGTGTGTTAACAGCATACAAAGAGTGATACTCTAGAACCATTTATGTTCATCAGAGTAACCATATAAGTTCATCATAGTAAGTCAATCTTGCTACATGCTCAAGACCAGCAAGATTCACGAGGGCAATGCAAGCTTTGACATTATCTGGAGACCAGTCAATGTTCATCGAATCCACAGTTTGACTGTAAATTCTATGCCCTTCAAGTATATATTTGACGGTGTAGATTGGCACTGTATGAATTAAGGATGTTCCATGGTGTCCCAAAATGATTTCAGGATGCTGATCCTATGCTATCTTGTATAACAAGTAATATACGCAATCATGAGGTGTATACATGAATGCTTTTGATAGGCGACGTAGCTGGCTAGTTTCCATATAAATTATCAAACCAAAATTGTGCGCAATAGGCACATGTTTAATACCACCATCCTTTGATGTTATGTTGTCTATGTTTAGATATTTGGTGACGTAGGTCCTTTGAAGCGATGTTGTCTATGTCTAGACATTTGGTGACATAGGCTTTAGGTTGTCGCCTAGCAGGCGCACTCACATCTGTAGTCTCCTAACTAATCAATTAGTTGTATTGGTGTATTTATGTCTACATGGTTGATTGGCCGGCTTCCCCACTACTTGTATTGATTTTGACCCCTATGTGGATTTTTTGTCCAGAGTAGTTACTCAAATACAAGATCCATGATATATGTGCTAAAACAGGATCTTATTAGTTCTTCGTCGTGAGAGGGATGCAGGTCACGAAAAATATTTTTGAATCAGGTCTGTCTTGAAGCAACTCTTGATATAGTGTCCTGGGAAGCTTCAAGTTATGTCATGAAATTCTCAAGATTGGGAGGAGTCAGAATGTTGATAGATCATGACTATATTTGTGAGATTGTATGGGTAGCTAGATATTCAATCAAAGGAAAAGATTGGCTTATGAGTTTCTCTATTTTTCTTTTTCCTAGATTTTTGATTCTTTCTGATCCTCCAGATGGTTTGGCAGCGATTCCTTGCTTCCCCTTGACTGTAAGGGAGTTGTGCTTTCCTTAGATCCGCCTTGACTTTTCAATTTTTCATTTGTAATACAAAAAATAAAAATAAAAGTAAGGGCAGGAACATTGTGTTTGGCTACGGAAAATTCTCTATGCCAGAGCAAGGTGCATATGGTTGATATAAATCCTTTCTGAAGGTGGTGAATGTGGTTAGGATACTCTGAAACTGCTTTGAAGCTGTTCTAATTTGAACCTGATCGGTACTTGAAATTAGGCATCATGGGGTTGTATATGGTTCCAAATCCAGATCTAAAGTCCCATTTAAAGTTTTAAACTGATATGGATCTTTCCTGATCCGAAGATAACCTAAATGTTAATTAAATGTTGAAGTCTAAGGCAAAAAATGTTCATCAACTTCACACTTGATCTATATACTGAATGGGTTAGGGTTGGGGAATGGGTCAAGTATCTCACCATAGTCTGTTGGGATATGATTCAGGTCAAGCTATAGATTTGGTCTAGATATTCTAAACCGAACCACTGCCCTATGTTCTCATTGTGTATAGTTTTTCTATTGTATTTTTTTTTCCGTATGGTCCATATATTCTAAATCGAAACACTGCATCCCCTATGTTCTCATTGTGTAGAGTATATTCTATTGTATCATTTTTTTATTTTCCGAAGAATAAAGTTTATGTAATTGCATTATTGTCATATATGTATGCATGTCATATTTAAGACGCATAGGTTGTATGACACATGTCTGTGCAAGTATGAGGCATAATGCAAAATTTCTAAATCAACTTGCTTAGTTAGGTCATAAGGAGTCATCACAATAGGAATATTTCAATGACACTTATGGAACGATGAGGACGAGAAGCTAGCAATGACATGTGCGCAAGTCTAGGAGCATAATAATTGTTGGGTCAATGAATTGGATGCCTATTATGCAGTGCTCAGGTCTAATTTTAGTTTATTTGAGTTGAGATATATGATTGTTTGTTTACTAAGGAAATGACATTGGGATGAGGCTCATGAGGGTATAGAATTTGCTGCTTGAGAAAAGCCCACAAATTGAACCCAACCCCAAACATGAAAGAAGGTTTATTGGTCACACAGGCTTTTTATTTTTAATTGAGCATGCATGGATATCCTATTCTAGCGAGCATGTTATAATTACTTAATTTGTTGGACCAAAAGGGCAACATCTTGCAGACAGTTAGATATCACTTACCTTAGCTTTTTTTTAAAAGGTGAATCCACTTGTTATTGCATATTTGATTAGGATTTTGCGAGTTTTTTTTTTTTTCACACTATAATATTTCTTAACAGGATCTTTTCGTTTCCAGTCATCTGTTCTCTCACATATTGGTTTCAGGAAAACCCTTAAGGACTGTGTCATTTTGAAAATCATGTATTATAAACAAATTAGTGAACTTCCAAAAGATGTTTTTGGTTCTCTCATCAGGCTATAGATACTGCAAGCTAGCATAAGAATGGCACATGACACATTTCTACTTAGTTTCTAGCTCCTGCACTAGTTCTGTTGTGTGAAACGTGCTCACATAATTGTGGTACAGGTCATGTGCGCTTAATTTCTAGTTTTTAGCTTCTTTACTTGCTTTTCTGTGTGCTCAAATCCTAGTTGAGGGAGCATACTATGTAATAATGTCATGGAGTGTATTTGTTCTTAGTTTCTACTCTTGTGCTTGCTCCTCTGTGAGCTCAGATCCTAGTTGAGGAAGAATCCTTGTTATGTTATAAGCTCAAACTTTAGTCGAGGAAAAATCCCTGTTCTAACTGATAGGTTTTTATGTTGAATCCTTCTCCAGTAATTTCTTTTAAGAACAACATTTCATGTTGCAGCTGTAGGTTGAGGAAAAGGAATGAACTTGTTCCTTCCTAGAGGTTACGTAATGCTTCACTTGGAGGCAAGCAAGAAGCACCACTAGATAGAATGGGTAAGTTAGTTTATTACAAAATTTAATACCCTAGACCACTAACGAAGAATGTAGAGAGATAAATCACACTAAGATTAGCTATCACATGTACGTTGTTGATTCAGACACAAGTGTCAGTAGAGTATGACACAAGTTGATCCAAAATTAAAATTAGCTGAAAGTTATTGATGATTGGTAGACCTTCTATGACTGGATTCGCTGATGAGAGTTTGCAAAATTTTGTTTTGACTTTTCATTATATGATTGGTGCAGCAGTTTGTTTCAAACTGGGTTCTAGTTCGTTTTGGGTTGTACTGAAGGAGCCTTAAAGCCGCATTTTCTAGCTCAATATTCGGGAAGCTTATTGGAGCATCTTGGTGTTTCTTACTTTCTTAATACGATTTTTGCACCTTGACTGCATAGATGAGTTTTCTGCTAACGTTTATAGTCTGCCAAGGAGTGAAAGAACCAGAGTACCAGGGGTATTATAAAGTTACTGAAGGTTTTTAGTGGGATAAAAATTTCACAAGATTTACTCGACACATCTGCTGGTTTGCTTGCAAACAGGTTGAATGCCACAAGAAAAAGTAGTGCCTGGGGACCTGCATTTTGTGGTTCAATGAAGGAGACTGTTTGTACAAACTTCTTTTCTTCTTGATGACAAATGCATGGTATTGTGACATTCTTCTATAAACTACAGAACATAACAAGTAGTCATTCATAACAATGTGTGTTATAATTCTCACCTTTGGTCTGGAAGGTGATATAATTGTGTATGTTTTGATCGCCTATGTTATAGACTCCAGAAGAAGAACTTGGCTGAGCTTGTTTCTAGGTTGTATCAGTTTAATCAATTAGATCTGTATGAAATGATGTTTTAATCTTAGCAAGCACTGATACATGCTGATGCACTGGATGTCATATCTAGAGCTGTTAACAGTATGAAAGGTTAAATTTCTTTGTACGTGTCTCACAATCTCCCGTAAATAGTATTTCAGGCTTGTTTCTTTAGTACTAGAAACACAATGTAAACATTGTGATGCTATCAGTTTTTCTATTTGGCAGCTCTAGAAGTTCATAGCCCACAACAGTCTTTTATTCCTGGCCTTTTACCGCATTCTATGAGAGGATTCTGCCAATAGTTTTGTAGTACACAATCATACTGAGGAGAGGAAATGCCGAACAGAAAAAACCAAGAAAATCAGGGCCACCATTGATTATTGTTTGGTGTTTCTGGAGTGTCCAGTATGATGACAAGCCTGATACAGGTCTTGTTCATTATCGCTACTTTGATCAACTTGTTTCTCGAGAATTTGCCTAGCCCTATTATATATGGGGTCAATGGGATTTTATTTTATTTTATTTGTGAGATGAGGGCTCAGTGTGATTTGACCTCAGGTTTCTTGTATGACCGCAGGAGGGGCTTCTACTATTAAACCAGTAGTAGTACTGTTGCATCTACTTGCTCGGGTCAACTTAGGAGCAAGGTTCAAAGTATCGGTATCGGACCATTCCTATGAGTATCGGGATCGGCGGTATCGGTAGTATCGGCGGTTTCGGATCGGAGTATCGGATTTTTTGGTATCGGAAAGCAAACAACAATTAGTAAATTATTAACATTTTAGAGAATATATTTTATACATTTATGCATAATTTAAAGTATTTTCAGTATTGTTTCTTAGTATTTTTGATATTGAATGAAATATTAGCCATCCTTGTCGATTGATTTATATGCGATAGATACGTTTTCCTCTTTTATATGTTTTTACAACCTTACTATGCTTTTACATCCTTTCTAATTGGTCTTTTTAATTCAAATTTTTTGCCGAATTGACTGGAAAAGAGACCTCTAATGTCGGTATCGGTCAGTATCGGGTATCGGTCGGTATCGGATCGGGACATGCCAAACTGTATCGGTATCGGCCGTATCGGATCGGTATCGGCCGATACTTTAAACTATGCTTAGGAGTTATTAGGGAGAGATGGATGATGAGATGCTATGTTTATGAATCGTGTCAAAATGTTTCTTAGCCACATTTTCTTGTTCTCCCTTTCATTCATATAGTTATATCTCTGGTGACCAAGATTTTTGTGAAACATCTCGTTCTGGGTCGATGGTCATTTCGCAGTGAGCTTTAACAGTTAACCAACTAGATGATCGTGTGAGTTGAGTTCAAAATAGTAAATAGATTTTAATTGCAGCTTGCTTGTTATGTTCAGCTTAAGTAACTTATTCTTCACTGAGCAGCTTAGTCTTAAGCTACTACATGTTATGCAGTATGCAACATGATGGAATGGCGTATTTGGCATATTTCATGTCTGTAAGGCTAAAACAGTATATGACATGGACCAAATATTGATATTGTCTCCATTTTTAGTTCTATTTGTTGATATGAGTATGGCTGCAGATTTAGTCTGAATGGAGACCTTGTATCCATATTTGGTATATAAATGTACAAGGATACCTATTGTATTTAGGTAAAGTCCAGATTGGTTTGGACTTGGTTGAAATCTGATGCAGTGAATATCAGGATTGATTTTATTAATCATAACATGAATCCAGGGAGTGTGACAATTTTTTTTTTTAATTGTCTCTGGAGTCTAGCCGTAACACCATTAGCATGAATTCTAACTTCTTGAAACAGGTTTACATCAATGAGGACATGCATCCTCTCCAATGGTTTCTCGTATATGTTAAGTACAACCCTTTTTTTTTGTCGATGCAAAGTATGAAGCAAATTGTTGTTCTTTATCATCAGTAGTTAGTCACCTGCCATTGGCCCCTTTGATATTGTCTATTATCTTGGTGTTAGAAATGAAACACGTGAGTCAGGTCAGCTGTGACTCGATTAACTTCATTTTTGTATAGTGCCTGCCAATTGGGCTCCAGTAAGTTTCCATTTGTTCAATTCGTTTCATTAAATGGTCTCACAATTTAGGTAGGGTTACATCTTCTGTTATTCATGTATATTAGTTCCAGTTCATGTTTTGCTTGCCACATATTGGTTACATCAGAAACTGCCTAAACCCTGGCTTATCCTCCATTTACAGATACTCTTTCTTCACGTGACTTTCCTTTTGTCTTTCATGTTTTGATTTCAGTTCTTAAGACTTCCAAAGATCTGTTCACTTCTGCTCTTGTAATGCACACTTATTTAGTAGCATAGCATTGACATGAGGAACTTGTCTGCCAAGGTTTGTTTCTCTTGTATATTGGTCAGTCAATAATGCCACATCTGCTTATCATGACTTCCTGTTCCATTGTAGGGAGGAATTAGAAACACAAACATCATTTGGTCATCCATCTTTGTCTACTTTACTATATATTGGTTCAACAACTCGCGGTGTTCTTAGGGTTGGTGAACATTGCCTGCGTCTTCCTTTTTGGTTCTTACTTGATTCAGTATAATATAGATTCATATTTGGTGAGGAAGCAGTTGTTTAGTACTATTTTGTTTTTTGACCACCATGATTATCTTGAGGAAGCTGAACAACATGAGTGGCTAGCAAAGCCCTAGGTTTAGTGCCTCAGATGATCATCCAAACAGAAGAAGATTAGTGTAGGTTGTTTGATAGTTGTGGAATCATCAAATTTTGAGTGCGTCGGCCTGTTGGATGCTACGGGACAAATGCGGTTGAGGTGTCGACTTCATGGTTGTTGGGAGGCATCATACTTATTTGCCCACTGATATTGATATTCTTCCACCTTTTCCACTTCTTCTTCTACTTCTTCTTCTTCTTCTTCTTCATTTTGCCTAATCTTAGTACTGCATCAATTTGTCATAATTTTCTTCCGATACACAAAAATTAGATGCACCTATACTCTGGTCGCCTGTGACTTTGTTTTAGTAAATGTTTTCGATGATCAAGTTGTAATTATCATTAATATGTTAAAAGACTTGCTATCAGTTATGTATGATGCTTTTCTTTGGTCTATAAGCAACATCAAGATTTTAGAATCCGAAATATTTGTGCCTAAAAAGCCCCCTATTGGTTTTTATGCACATACATTTGGAAGCTGAGATTGTGGTTTCTGCAGCAACTAGAGCATATCAAGTAACCAAGAAGAAAATAGAAACACTGCTGCAGACTTGACCAACTCGAAATGCATGTGTATGTGATAGTAGGCAGCAAGAGCGGGACAGCGCACTTTGAGCTGTTGGTTGCAAATTTTTTCTTGAACACATCATGTGATGATGTGCATATTCCACAAAACAGATGAGGCCCAGCCATCCAGTTGGGGTGCTGTGCTTGTCCTCTCTAACCTTGTTCTGTCTGACTATACCCCTCTTCTCCATGGGGCCATCCCCTTTGCAGCACCGTGTTTTATTTGAATTCCTTCAGTGAGGCTTGAGTTTAATCTTATGTGAACACATAACAATATAATTGTACATGGATTGCAAATTTAGAGAAGCTTAATCTATCTTCATCTATTATAGATCCTATTTTGGAAGAAAGATATGGAGTATGTTATAAATGTCCCCAGGACTAGAAAATAATCAAAAGTATTATTGTGATTAGAATGTAATCAAAGTCTTAGTTTATTCTTTGCTTTAAACTAAGCTCGACTGGAATCAAACATGAAGCAACCCTCATTTACTTTCTTTCATTTTTGGTTGGTTGATTTTCCTATACAGTCTGACTTCTTCAAAATTTGCACTATAATTATTAATTAGGAGATATTGTTAATTTGTAGTTAATTAACGGAGATTGTTAACTTAGAGAACATTAGTTAAAAAAATATTTCATGTATATTTGTTAATGCAAATAGATACTTCTAGATAGTTGGGAAGTCTTTATCATGCTAATTTATTAGTTAGACTGTAGAAACTCAAATGTGAACTCAAAATAAGAACTTGCAATACTGTTATGACATATGGACTTATTTTTTCTATTTAGATCCTTAAAAAAAAATCAAGAGATGAAATACATATAATCTAACTCTATAGAACTTTTGTTAATTTAGTCTTAGATATTTATTAGATATTTATTGTTTGCAAGTTACAAATGAGCTTTCCATTAAAAAAATTTAGATGCAAGGATGTACATTTCTCTAGTAAATTTTAAAATTGTAATGATTTCAAGACAGAATCCAACCTCACATTTATCATGCCTCTCTTGAGGCCGAGAGTCTGATATCATGAACCCGTGATCTTCCATGAAATGCATCACTAATATGGGCCATTCCAGTACCTAACTTACAAATTTGATGCCATTGACCGGATAGTATAATGGGGGCAAAAAGTAAATAAAAATAAAACTAATATATATATATATATATATATATATATATATATATAATGCAAAATGCAGTGTCGGTAGTCCAATTCCAAAACAAAATGTGTATCGCCTGCTCTTGTCATCTGTGTCCCCACCAAGGAAGAATCTGAAATGGACGGCTATGATGGTGACATCCCACCTCACCTTCCCTTATCTCCTTGTAAATGGTGTACTCATTGACCACAAATAGCGTACGATTCTTGCATTTATAAGATATCTTAATTATAGTTTTAATTGGTTTAGAAGTTAACAAAGAAGTTTCCTTAGTTTTATAGCCGTGTGCACAGTTTCAAGTTTCAACTATCCTTTTCTTCCAAAGGTTGGTTAAAGCTTCTCCTACTTTTTTGACTTTATATATACTTTAAGAAGGAAAAAAAATTAAAAAATAATAATATGATACAATTAAAAACTGTACACAACTAGTATAAATATGATACAATTAAAAGGTTATTATCAACTATTTAGATAGTAGTAACAATAGGGGCTCATCATAAAAGTTTGGGACCAGATTTTGTAAATTTGGAAACAAACCAAACTATTTTTCTTGATCCGAAGAAAGTAATGTGCTTTTAGGTGTAAACTTAATCCTGAACAAGAATCGATATCCTCAGCCACTAATGCATGAATTTTGATTTAAATTAGTTAAAAAGTAGTCCAAAAAGTAAAGTTTTTTCACCTTTTACTCCCAAGATTCCAATGTTGTCTGATTAGTGAGATTATACACTATTTAAGCATTTAAATGTAGGATTTTGTTAACACATGTCTTCATATCATATTTGGTTTGCGGAATCAGAATATTAGGAAAGAAAAAATATTTCTTTTTTATGTTCATATGACGAAAAAAAATAAACAAGAAAAAAAAATTGATTACAAAGAAAAAAAAAATAGAGTAAAAAATTATTTTCTTACTCACTCATCCTTTGGATTCATTTTACTACCTCTAATTATTCACTTTTTCTTCCAATTTTACGGACCTTTCCAAACGTAAAAAAAATAATAAAAATAGAATTAAAATTTCATAAAGGAAAAGTTTTTTCGTTAAACAAACCATGTTAAAGACAATTAATAGATAATTTTTTAAAACAATTAATAGATAACTTTTTTGTTTTAAAAAATGTTAATTTTTGGATGGTGTTGTATAAATAATCTTAAATGTAGTTGTACAAGTATAAAGTAATGCTATTTATTTTTCAAATTTATGAGTGTAGTTGACGTGACATATTAAATAATATTATATAATATCTAATATGATAATTAATATAATAAATTTTAATTTAAACTATTAATTATCTAATTTCTTTTAATATTAATATTAAACACTTTGGATGAATGAGTAATATTATTAATAAATATAAGTGGTCATAATGATACATTTGCATTAGTGTTATTCTAATTGCCAAATGATCATGTGCAGCTTAGTGGGTCTTTGTCAACAACCACAACCACAAGCTGATTATTCTACCTACAATACTTCTTCTTCTTCTCACACTCCTGCTGTTCAATCAATCAATATTCTTCTTCTTCTTGATCCATGGCAAAGGACTGCGGCAACCACGGCCGCGACCACCTCTTCCGTAGCATCATAACCTGCATAGCCTTCCTCGTGATCCTGGTACTCCTCATCGTCCTCATCGTCTTCCTCGTCCTTCGTCCCCACAAGCCCAAGTACTACCTCCAGGATGCGACCGTCCTCTCCTTCAACTTATCCTCCCCCAATGTCCTCTCAACCTATCTACAGGTACCTACTTTGATTTTACTCTGCTCTGCTCTGCTCTGATATTATGTTATGACTGCTTTTGAATTAAAAAAGACACAGCCGGCTTCCGGAAGAGGCGGACTAGGCAGCTAGGGCCTCCTTTTCCTTTTAAAGGGGACCTCCATTTTTATTTTTTTTTGAACCAGCAATTTAGACTGTGCCCTAGGCCAAAAAGAAAAGAAAGAAAGAGAGTACTAATTAGGGGTAAAGTGAAATTTTTTCTCACCTAGATTACCTTCTTTCACAAAATAAGATCCTCAACTTAAAAGAATTCTCGTCTTTTTATTTTGGGCTTAGTTTACATCTATTTTAATTTCTGTCGTTAACGGACTTCAAATTAGACCTGAAATGATGCTTATACCTGGCCAAATTTTCTTTTCCTTCCATTTTCTCTCCCCTCCTCTCTCTCCGGTGGTCCACTTCCCTCATACTCTGGCGACGGCAGCGCAGGCACAGGGAGGAGGGCCAGGGAGAGTGGGGAGGAATATTTTATTTATTTATTTTTAAAACAGTCATTAACTTCACTCCAAACGGCCAGTTGACAAGAATTGATCAAAATATCTATTGCATGAGGGTTTATTTGTTGCAAACGTCTAATAGGTCTCAAGAATTGATCAGAATGATGTTTTTGCACTTTATCCGACTTATTAGCCTTTAGATTCTGGATTTTATATTAGTTTAGAGTTTAAGTCCTAAAATGTTCAATTGAAAATTTTGGACCATAAATTTTTATTTTTTGTTTCATTTTTCTCATTATATCGTCTTTTTCAACATGAATAATTGGATGTTACATTTGAACTCATGTTGAGGGTAAAATAGAAAAATATATATATATAAAATAAAAATTCAGGCCTAAACCTTTAGATTGAACCACCATGGCTGGCTGAAGAATAATCTGAAAATAAAAAAAAATTATCCCTATTTTTATGCTACCTTTACATCTCTTAATATTGGGGGCCAGCCCTTTAAGAAGATAAATTTCCCTTAATAATAATAATGAGTAGAGGAAAAAAAAAACTTGGTAGTAGTATAACACAAGATTAATTAAGCCAGCAAGCTTTTGTTGCAGCTCAAAATGAAATCGTTAGTTAAGATGATCCCATTGGAAGTGGAATAATTAATTTGCTGCAGGTGACCATAACATCAAACAATCCTAACAACCGAGTGGGCGTGTACTACGACCGGCTGGACGTGTACGCCTCTTACATGAACCAGCAGATCACGCTGGCCACCCCGATAGTCCCGCACTACCAGGGCCACAACGACGTCGACGTGTGGTCGCCTTACCTCCGCGGCGACGCCGTACCGATCGCTCCCTTCCTCGCCGACGCCCTCAACCAGGACATGTCCGACGGCTACTTCTTCCTCTGGATCAAGATCGACGGCAAGCTGCGCTGGAAGGTGGGCTCCTGGAACTCCGGACACTACCACTTGTTCGTCAATTGCCCGGCCTATCTGTCCTTCGACAGCAGCAGGAGATCCAATCCTTCTATAAGGTTTCAGCGGACCGCGACGTGTAGTGTTGATATCTGAACAACCCAGCCAGATCAGATCAAGATCAAGATCAGATGGAGGTGACTTCATTTGCTTACACTTTTAAGCTTGTATATTGCTATCGCTATCACTATTGCTATGGAAAGAATGAAATAAACAAGCTATAACATTTTCTTGGTAATTTTATTATACCCTCCTGGTAGTTGAGATTACACACCCCTAGTCCGAAGGCCTACAAACTCAGTTCAAAGGTTTATGTGTACTTATGTTCTAACAAAACATACGGTGAAATTATTGTAATATTCATCCTCTTGTTCACACCAAGAGGGCTCTCTCTAATGGGAATTTAGAGTCCCTCTTGCATCATGCATCCCCCTTTGATACTACTATTTAATTTTGCAATCCAAGAAGGATTATGGCAAGCAAGCAAGCAAGCATGTCTTTCTTTGAAGATTCCTCTCCTTTATTGGAGATATCTAATAAAGATAAGTTATTGAAAACAGTCCCACCAATCCTTCTGCGACACCACCGCATGCATTTTCTTTTTCTTTCCTTTCTCTGCTCGCTTGTGCTGAGAATATATTCATGGAAGATTCATGATGCTCGCCAATAATGCATCACTTTGGGCCACCGGACTGGAGCACCATCAGTGCGTGTCCCAGGTGGTCACCAATGACCTGGGGACTCCTCAAAGTCGGGTCCTAACCTTTTCTACAGAACAGATCTCGATCCCCAAGTCCCGACTCGCTCCTTGCTGGGTCCAAGCTTCATCACTACCCTCTTTTGTGTCCATATATGTGTGTGTGCTGGTGATGAGGTGATCTATGGTACATGGTTGAAATTGTCATGAAAGAAACCAGTATAAGAAATTAGCAGGAAATAATTGTATATCAATCGATTAATTTTTTATTCAGATCTAAATTTATATATGTTGATCTCAATGGCACTGTTCTTAGTTTTATTTACTCTGCTAAACTTTACAATTTATTGTCCGTCTTTGTAACACAAACTAGCAAGATGAACCTGCCCGAAAATTTGACTCCACATCTGCATAGCGACTCATATATGTGTGATGAGAAATGGCGATAACCCAGTTAATATAAGGCTTAGGTTTCACATCCTGGTCATACAATTATTGGATGATGTGCAGTAAACTATGCATAAAAGCAAACTTTTTGGGTTAGATTTTGTAGAAAAGAAAGCCATATAATGCGGACCCCTACCAAATAATTGAACATGAATATAAACTTTATGGGTTAGATTATGTAGAAAATAAAGCTATATATTGCCAACCCCTACCAAATAATTGAGCATGATGGTTAGAATCTGTCTAATTCGTCAATTCTCTCTACGTCCTACGAATTGGAACGAACGATCCCGAACGTAGTGCGTTTGCGTCCCAGGTCATCAAATTTTTTGACCCCAAATATTTTTTGAGAATATTGTCTATGTTTTGCTTCACTTGGATTTTGATGATTTTGGTTATGAACTTATGATATTTGGTTTAGTTACAAGAAATATGTTTTTAAATTTTTTTTTGAGTGGGTGGTATTAATACAAAATGTTAATTTTTGTGAAGTTGTTGTCGTATATTTTCAATATTTGGTTAATTAATTATTTTTATTTTATTTTCATATAGTGTATATTTCTATATAATTATATATGGTACAAAAGACGATCCTGATAAAAACGAACAACGATTCCAAATAACGTACCGAATAAGTCTATTTTTATCGCATCGTATACCGATTGAGATATCGTACCACGTATTCGTACCAAAGTGATCCAAGGTTGTGATAACATTGACCTCAATTCAATATGAGGTCTCTGCATCTTTTCCTCTTTCAACACATTCATTCATATCTTAGTGGACACATTATATGGTAGGAGAACATCAATGAGACTAAGCAAAATTATGTGTGCATACTCTGCATCTACGTCAGCCTCAGCAAGCTCTTATGCAATTTATAATCAATCCATTACCAAACAGAGAAAGTAGATTGGCCCGAAGATGATCGACTGTCCAGATAAACCAACAACTAATTCAGTAAGGACATGAGTGTCTTGTTCTTAACGCAAACAACAAAGTATTTTCAGTGTTCCAAATGCTGGATTAGAATATCTCTAGAAAAAATAGTTTGCAGTATTAGTGGATACCGATCCGATACGAACGATACTTACCAATATCGATTTTGAGAGTTTTTTCTTTTGGTCAATTCAGTTAAAAAAAAAGAAAAAGACACCCGGAGCCAATCCCCTAGTGGTCCTGCCACCACGCCGCAGAACGAGAGCTCGTGTGGAACCTTGGATTTCTGGCGTAACAGCGGTGGAACATAACAAAATATTACGGCCGCGTAACATAGCGTAGGGGGGCCTACGCTACGGGGAACTCGGCCAAAATATGGACACCCGAAGGGCCCGCCCCCTTCTTATTCTGTAAAGCCGACCTCCAAAAGAAAAAGACCAATCAACAAGGATGTAAAAATATAATAAAATTATAAAAGAATTTTTTTTATCTATAGTATGTAAATCAATCGACAATGGTGACTTACTCTTTCATTCAATTTTAAAATTACTAAGACATAACACTAAAATTATGTCCAAATGTATAAAATAAATTTTCTATAATAATAATAATAATAATAATAATAATTTATTAATAATTATTTGATTTTTGATAAAGAAAATTTGATGTGCCTCTCTTTAGCAATGACAACAAAGGTGCAACAAAATCCTATATACGTACGTACGGGTACATGATCATTCTCCAAACTGTCTTGGGCTTCCGAATCCCTTGTTTGTTCTTGTACTCGAGCCGCCTCTCTTTTCATCATGAGTCCGTCACATAATATTTGTGTTCTCTGTCTTCCTGATCAAAAATTAGTATAAAACGATCGAAATACAGCATTGGGAAAAGACTCGTTTCTAAAGAAGATTTCATATTGAGAGCCTTCCACAGGATAATGTTGTCCACTATGTAAAAGTTTATTCCAACTCCGAATAAACGTTTTGCTAGAAAATACAACTTTTCGTTCCGTCAACACATTCCAAGTCAACTTTAAGCGAAATAAGTACACTCATGCTCCGATAGGATGGATACAAGGCCTATGTATGATATTTCTCAACATAAATTCACTTTCTCATGATAAAGTTACCCCCTTGATATCATCACTAATGCTATCTTTAAATAAAATTAAGGTATGGGAATACATAATGAAGTTTTTCAAATCATAGTCTCAAAGTTTCTCCAAGCATTCCTCCTCCTTCATGAAGCTATAAAACTAAAAATGTCTTCTCTGCAGCAACTACCAGAACCCCAACACAATTAAAACAATGAAGCTCGACAACAAAAATAAAATTTGAGAACTAAATCTTCATTTCACTTGTCAGATTTTTTAAACCAACAAAAACGGTGGGAACAATCCCTGATTCACTAATGATAGTTAAAAAAATAAATCTATACTACCAGGGGCGGAGCGAGGATTTCGAAGTAGGGTGGACTAGCTAGTAGTTACTATAAGATTCTAAAAATTTATGCCAAAAAATCGACAGACTTTTCTTTGTAAATTCGATGATTCGACAGAATTTTTTTTTGTAAATTTATGCCTAAATTTTGGTAATGTTTACTAATTGATAATTTTCCACCAAATATAATTGCTTCCATCTATTCGAAAGATATACTATGTATTTCAAAAAAGAATACTAGGAAGCAAGAATCTGAAAATAAAAGCCAAAACCTTGAGGAAAAAGTACTCTTGCACTCCAAGTTGTTAGGCACCAAGTAAGGTATGAAAATTTGCATTTTCAGGTGATAACTGAGCAGCTTACTTGAATAACCAAGCAACCTGGAAAGATATATAAGATCAGCTTTTAGAAGATAATACATATAAATCTATCAGGTCCATTTGCAATAGGCTTCAAGAAGATAACTATAAAGACTTGATTTTTATATAGAAGATTGAAATTATAGAAATAACTAAACAACTTATGTAAAGAAACAACACACTTAAAATATTTTTCTTAGACCATAAAAAAGCCTAGAACCAAGAGTATTGAAATCGACGAAACTGTTTTCCGAACTAAGACGGTGGAAATGTTGTCAATTTTGGCTGACATAGACTCATTTTGATATACGTTCGTACGATCTCATTGAAGAGAATTTAATTCACCTATAACCTCATCCCTATGATCAACCCTTGGGGTTGAAACATTGACATTCGAAGGAGGGGGAGACTTTCACTTCCTTATGTTTCACCCCTTGGTTTAAAGAATGAAAAAAAGGTTTTTCTTTCTCTTGTTTCCTTGATTTTCGATTATATTCCAAAGGCCTATTAAATAGTGAATTAAAATCAAACCAAATACCAAATATTTATGGGTTAGGATTTTACAAAAAATTAATTCAAAGGAGGATGGTGATGATGATAGGGTTTTACCAGAGGAGATGAAGAGGGAGACTAGGAGAGCCGAGAGCGGGAGGGGGCTGAGGGGCTGCAGCGTCCTGGTCGCCGGTTGGGCTGGAGTGTGGAGATGGGGAGCACCCGGGGCATCTCGGTCGTGGGTCGCGGCCTCGCGGGTCTCCGGTCATCGGTCGCGGGTCATTGTATAATAAACCCTAGACTATGAGACAGAGAGTGAGAGAGTCCGGGTCTGAGGTATCTTGACTCAAATGATTCACTTTTCACATCTGTTGATTAGTATGGGTGAGCTTTATGGAGTATTGGGTGGGCTATATGTCTATACTAGCATATATATAAAAAAAAGTTTGCTATTTTTTTTTTTGCACTGGATTTAGCATATATATAAAAAAAAGTTTACTATTTTTTTTTGCACTGGGCTACAGCCCAGTGCACGCTCAGTGTGCCTCCGCCCCTGTATACTACTGTATAATAAGAAAAGTTCACCTTCACCGCTAAAACTTTTCTTTCCAATATATCTTTTTATTAATTAAAATTATTCATTAAAGTTAATATGGACAACTAGATAATTATACGAGTTGTTTTTGATCTTTCTAAATAGTGTCTTGAATATAATAATAATAATAATTAAGGCTGTTGTTTTTTAGTCTTCTAAAATAGTTTTAATAAAAATTAAAATAATTATATCAACCGTCTTTTAGTCCTTCTAATAACAATATATATTTGTTGTGCAACATATTTGCATATATACTGGTCTGAAGTACAAGACGACGACCAACTGGTAGCCCTTGAGAGCTAGCTATATTTGCTGGTCCAGTGTCCTTTTCACCTTACATGCATGTTGGATTTTTTTTTTTTTTTTCAAGAGAATCATGCTCAATAAATTTTATTGTCTGTTTCATTTGACAAGTCTTGTTTACATCAGAAAATCATCGGACAAGTTTCCAACTTCATATCTTTTTAAAATATTCAGCTGTGTGCTTAAATGAGAAGCCATTGAAAATGAACGCATAAAGATGATTCATTTCAGTGAAAGTCAAAATTAGCTTTGTTGCTAGTGCGGGTAATTTACCTAAATAATTTCTGACCTCAGAATGATTCATAATCATCAGATGGTGCTAATATTCTTATTATTAACCAGTCATGTCATGGTGCATATATTTAATATTTTCTTCATATAAAAAAAGAAGATAATATTAGTCATAAAGCTAGCTTTACTAGAACACCAACCAAATGCCTTTTGACCTCTCTTTTCCTTCCCTCCCCGGCCACTCTGACTCACTATATCCTCATCACTCAAAATTCCACAGCACAGGGAGAAGCAACTCCCATTGATGCACCAACCATGTCCTCCCCGAAGGACTCCGGCAACTACACGCGCGAGAGGCTCTTGCGCAGCGGCTGGTGGCCCCTCATCCTCTTCGTCGTCGCCGTCCTCATCGTCATCCTATTTACATACGTCGTCGTCCATCCTTCAAAGCCCAAGTTCTATCTTCAGGATGCCACCGTCCTCTCCTTCAACCTCACCCCCCCCAATCTCCTCTCCTCCTATCTCCAGGCAATCAATACATACGATCTTATTATTTTCGTATTCTGACTTTGTATTTTAACTCCTACTCTTCTTCTGCTGCTCTGATACAAACAACCCAATTACAGGTGAGCCTGTCATCCAGCAATCCTAATGACAGGGTGGGCATCTACTACGATGGCCTGGACGTCTACGCCTCCTACAAGAACCAGCAGATCACGCTGGCAGCCTCAATCGCGCCCCTTTATCAGGGGCACAACGACGTCGACGCGTGGTCCCCGTACCTGCGCGGCGATAGCATCCCGATAGCGCCGTTCCTCGTGGATGCTCTCGCCCTGGACGAGGCCGACGGCTTCTTCTTCCTCTGGGTCAAGATCGAGGGCCGCCTCAGGTGGAAGGTCGGCGACTGGAAGTCCGGCCGCTACCACCTCTTTGTCAATTGCCCGGCTTATCTATCCTTCGCCCGATCCGAGGACACTAGTACCACCTTCCCTCCTACGCAGATTATAAGCTTTCGGCAGAGCTCAACATGCACTGTCGATATCTGAACAATCATCACTCACTATTTTCTAAATTCTGGTGTGCTGTGCTGTTCTAGGAATCATAAATGATAGGAACCAACCAGTATCTATTCTATATATATGTATTTCAGTTATAAGATCTCAGTTACAATGTAACAATCATGTTTTCAGTTTGCTATCTACTTGTTATCATCTATGTGTGTAGAAGAGCGGATCCACGATTTTAATTTATCCCAAGCAAGCCGAGAGAGCATAAAAGTTCTGATTATTAAAAATATGAAAAACTCTTTTAGATATAAATTCAAACACTAAGGACGGACCTTTGGGATAGTGAGAGAGAAAGGGAAACTATGAATTTCTGGAGTATGAGCTGATGCAGGCTTGTGTGGACTGAACTTTGAGATGAAAAATATGATGTGGACTGACATGTACAGAAAATAAAATAAAAAATGAGTACGGTCGGATACCTCGTCTTCTTCTCCTCGGTCGCAATTATTTCTATTTTTGCTCCTTTCATAATCAATAGTACTGCTACTTGTATTCGTAGTACGAGAAATGCTGCTATTATCTTGAATGAAGACGTCCAGCTACAAATGATTGTGGCCAGATACGTCGACTTCTTCTCCCAAATAATTGAGTGGGCCAGTCAATGGCTCCGCCATTGATAGCTGTAATGGGACCTTGGAAGGAACCTTCGGTTGTTGGTTGAAGTAGACTAGTTACACCGATTGACTTTGGATGTACTATTAAGTATTTAGTAACCCACTTTATATTCATAATAGGCCTAACTACTGCAAGTAGCTAAAAAAATGATAATGTACACAAAATAATGTAGTTGTCGGTCGAGACGTAAACCTCCCTCAAATTATAAAGGGTGATGGGTCATGGGGATGAGCAAAAGCCAGATTACTTTTAAGAAAAAAAATGTATTTGAATAGTGGAGTAGTCAGAATTTTCATTTAGGAGTCATAGTTAGAATTTTTTATTTAGGAGGCACGGCTCAAAATGATGATTCGGTCGACAGTTTTAGAATTGGATAAAATTTTTACTCCGCATGACAAGTCCGACAGTCTTAGAACTTGACGAAACTTATGCCATATGTCAAATTTGATGTTGCACATCAAATGACACAAGCTTTCTTGCGATCCAAAGAGCTCACGGAGGATAATAGCAAATTTAAAATAAAAATAAAAATCTATGCAGTAAAATTCGATGGATACAGACCAAATTTGTCGTACATAGTCGACGAATTTGATTTCCGTCAATTTTCACATGTCGGCAATGATCGTACAAGCCTTTCAGTGCAATCGTTTCGTGTCGGGATCTTCCGAATCAACGAGACGATACCCAACCTACAATTTTTACTTAAAACAAAAATGTTCAAGTAATTCACTTCTAGTCTCAGGACGGCTGATCAAATAATGTCGGATTTCAACGAAATTTAACAAGAAGGTAGAAGAGTCTACTAAGATCGAGGAACAATATTTCTCGCAAGATGCGGTTGCAAATTTATGCTCGTACAAAGTCCGTCTCTCACTTCAAAATTCTAAAATTTTAGGGAGCACAGTTGCGGCCCTTCGGGACCAACTATCTACGCCCCAGCCTGAACGTAATTTTTTTTTTTTCTTCTTGTTTTGTTTTCTTTTGTGAGCCGGGTTTAACCTAGCATTTTATATCCCGTTATAGTTTTATATAATTAGGTTACTGAACCAGAGAATTGTTACATGTATCAAAGCAAAAGTTCAACCATTTGGGATTGTGCAAGAAACCAAGCTTTCTAAACCTTCCAGTAGAATATTGAGAGAGATTGTTCTTGATGATGTTAATTTGCTATATGGAATGTGAAGTATATACGTTTGAAGTTGAACACTCTCATTCCACCAGCATGTAGCTTCAGGGTTCACTTGTCTGTCAATCTTGCAATCATTCTTGAAGTCGGATTGCTTATTTGTCGTTTGACCACTCAATGGGAAGTAGCTAGAATCTCGACACAGCAGGCAATAAAGGTTTCAATAGACCTCAACATGTAGTGTTGATACCTGAGGTGATGAATAAGGATTTACTCAGGAGATTATTTTGCATAAGAAGAATCTGAGTTTCTCTCAGAAAGAGAGTAAGAAATTAATAGAGTATTTTTTTCTTCTTCATAATTATATAGTGCTAATACTTTAAAATGCTAAGCACTAGGCATTATAGTACAAATATTATTTGTTTTTCAAAACTATATAGTATACTTTAAAGTGATGTTTATTTTTTATCATTTTAAAGTGCATTATAAATATGTGACTTGAATATTTTATCCTCAAATGCTATAACATTATTTTGATCACAAATTTACTACTACAAAAAATATATATATATAAATTCATCATCAACTATTTTTTATTAACACGATGACACCGATGAAAACTTCGAAAAACGTAAAACCCTAATATTCAAATTTCCAAAATTTTATGGGCAAAAGTTAATCTAATTTTCGAAGAAAATAAAAATAAAATTTTAATGAAGAATTAGGGTTGAACCGACCTGCGGTTCGTTGCGGCCAAAAAAATGCAGAACGAAAAATTATTTGGACGAAAAGTTTTCACTTTTGAAGGATTACGGTTGCTTGGGAATATTGTAATATTTAAATTTATTGAACGCTACAATTATCCATTTTTGCACTTATAAAGACACTATATATAGCAGTAGTGTACTTTCAAGTGCAAAAAATGAACGCCTTAAGTTGGTGGATACTTGTTGGGACGCACAACGAATATAGACCCAGGAAAATTAGAGAAACAGCTCAGAGAAAGTTCACAATCACAAAGATAAGGATTTACGTGGTTCGTGTCACGCCCCGATCTCGCAAGGGGGCGTTCGTCCTTGCTTGGGTCCTTGCGGGTCAGATCGTCCTCGCTTGAGCGTGATGTCGTGCAAGCCTAAGCTGCGCTTGCACAAGGCCAAAGCTTGAACAAGGGTAAGTAAGCTATTCAAGACGGGAGCAGTGGCACAATATTGCAGAAAATCAAAGAACACAATGGCATAAGAAAATAAGCTCTTTATTGATAATCAAGATGTGATACAAGCGGCGCTTGGCCGAGATTACAATCCGCTCAAGCTCTCTTTCTCTCGATTACAATGACATCGTTCCATACATTACATCCCTTTATACAAAAGCAGCTCAAAGCAATCTCGATACGGCTCAAGGCATCGACTATAGATTTTCGGGTCCTGGGAATGAGGCTCGGCTATCGCTTCCTTAGACGATCCAGCACTTGCGAACAAGCAAACTGTTAGTGGGTCAACACTTTGGTGAAAGTACTGGTGAGTATAAAATCAACGAACAGAAACTACACTCCCTGAAACTAATACTAAGTAAGCATGTGACAAAACATTACATTACTAGTGATCTTGCTACTTTTACCTAGGTTCATTTCATGCAGCACATGATTATGGTCAGTTTACATCTTTTTGAAAATATGTCTTTAAAACCAGTTTGCATATTCAAACATTCAAGCATGCTATAGGGACAGTGTTCTATCGTGCAGTGCTCATCATGTATCGTGAGCCATAATCGATCTTCTTAGGAACAAAAGTTATCTCTAGTGGACTGTTCATCTCGAATCAAGACAAGTGCATCAAGTGGACTATTCGATTCAATTCAATGGGGGCAGCAACATATTCACGTAAAACAGATACATCTCATTTAGCACTTATGATAAGTAACATAAGAAAATACAAGTGATCACTTATTCAGTGATCCTTACCCATGGCCGAACGGTTATCCTTGCAATAGACATACAAGTTAGCAAACAATTTGTATATATAAACAAGGTTCTATTTTTTGTCTGTCTCTGCATCAAACAGTTAGGTATGCAAGAAGGCTAGCCTAGCATGCGCCCTAACTATATGATGGCCCATGGAAACCATGATTAGCAGTTGAGACGTACAAGCCCATCTCACTAATGATAGATCGGCTAATAGCTGCTGAGACACATGCTATGCACTAAAATACGCTCAAAATAGCAGCCGAGACACATGGTTCAGTACTACACTAAAAGCCACACCCTCCCGTAAATAAGGACTTCTAGCCTCAGGGCGTTCCAGATCTCTCCCAGGCCGAACGACCTCTAGTGTCCCAGGAACCGCTCGAGAGATAAACCTTGTGCACAAGTTGTCAGACCGATGCATGAATGCACTTCTATCAGATAAATACTATATGATGCACATGATCATGAACAAGCAAGCATATCAATCAAGCAATAGAGCCAGAGCTCTCAATTCTCTTGCCTAATAACCACACCCTCCCGTAAATAAGAACTTCTAGCCTCAGGGTGGACTATTAGTCTAGATGTACCAGTTTAAGCTATTCATACAGTTCTATCTCTTTACTGTACGATCAATAAAACATGTTCAAGCAATCTAGTTCTTTTAACAAGTAACAAGCAAGAACAATTCTATAAATCTAGTATGCAATTCCATCTTTTTTACTACGATAGGGAACATGCAAGCAATCAATTATTTAAGCAAACATAGTAGTCATTCATCTATCTCTTTTTACTAAAGCATGTAGTGTAACGTCCCGCAACCGTACGGTGCGTTACGCTGAGTCGGAATGAATGAAACAAATGCTGGTTCCATTTGATTTGTTGGATTTTGGAAATAAGTATTGATTGAGTTATTTCATGTGCAGATGGCTAGCGGGTTCGATGGAAATCAGGTGTTCGTTCAGAGCAGTACTGAGATAGCTGAGTTGGAATGATAATGCCATCTTCCTTAGTCCGATCGGTCGGATGATTTGTAGAGCACGGCCTGCTCGCACGGTCATACCAGTTGAGTAGATCGTGCTTGCATCGGACCACGGGTTCAAGGGATTGGCCGTATCGGCAGGACAGGATGCCTAACGGGATCAATCATTGTGAGTGGGCTCTTTCCCTTCTTCTCTACTCCTTCATGCCTAATAATATGGAAAATACGTAATGGCTTGAACACTTGGGCTGAAATATTGGGAATCACTACACTGAGGCGTGCATAGAGTGTACGCCATTGGCTTGGTAGGATTGTGGCTTGATTTGGTTTGTGCGTTGGATAGTTGGAGCTAGAGCTGGAATATTACATTTGAGGCAGTTGGTTGGATAATTGGGATTATGCTTGGACAGTTGGAATGATGCATTGAGAGATTGGGAACATTGAGATTTGGGCGAGCGAGCGTGCATCCGTGCACGGGTATCACTTGGTCGCTTTGTCTTGCAAAGCGAGCAGTTATGGTTCAAAATCGAACAACTGCATCGGCGAGGGTGTTGTGCCGCTTGATGGGGCATCGTGCCACGAATGGGGCATTGTGCCACTGAAACGGCATTGTGCCATGGGTTAGCTTTGAGCATGGGTGTTGCACCATTGGAAATACTGTGTTGAGAAGAGGCATTGTGCCTATGGGAATAACTTGTGAATGGTGCCTTGGGCTATATGTTGGAAGAATGGTTATGGATGTGTTGGTTGGATTATTGGCGGAACGAGTCTAGGATCGCTTGGTGGGGCGAGAATGTTCGATCCTCTCGTCATACCTACTTGGTGTCTGCATGTCACAGACAACCTGTATTGCACAGGGTTTGGTCTCCTCGAACGGGTACTCCGGGGCACCGGGACCGTTCGGCCATGGAGGAGACAATTGGGTAACGCATCTTGGGCGCGGTGCCAGCGGTTGGAATCGATCCAGGTGGGTTAGCTACTTAGCGCTGTTTCGAGGAGAACCGCATTTGATCAGTCCGATCAAAGTCCTTTATGGCTTGGCCAGTGACTTCATATAGTATAGTGTTGGCTTGCTTTTCTTTTGTTGGTTTGGCTTTCGTGTAGGCGCGGCCACCTTGCCTCGGCAAGAGTGTGCACTGTGAGATTTGGATTGTAAGTGTTGGTTGAGGATGGATATTGAGGCTTGGTTGATGGTTCGACATGTTATCGTGTTGCTTGGACTTGAGCAGGACGGTTTGCATGCTAGTTTCCCTCGAGTTGCTTATATATTTGCTTGTCGTTTGGTTTGAGTTGAGTACTTGCATGCTTAAACTGCTTTACAGCTTTCCTTAACATGTCATCCCTATGCCATAAAATGAATCTAGGATTCAACTAGAAAGATCACCATATAACTGTTTGCATTCACTATTTTTTACTTAGTGTCGGCTTAGGCGAGTGGGTTACCCCGCTCACCAGTACGGTTGTGTACTGACCCACGTTTGTGGACATTATTTCAGGTACGCAGGCGTAGTGGCGCTGCTTGGATATACGGGACATGATGTATGAACTGTAAGTACCTTTGTGGGCTAGAGAAAAGAGCAAGAGTATTTTATCGCCTTCGTGACATCGCCTTCGTGGCCTTGTCTTCGATGAGGCATTTTATTTGACCCTATCGTGAGCTTCACTGCGTATTACTCTGATTGTGTGCTTGGTACACAATACTTGACTTCCGCTGCAACTTGGTTGTTTCAATGATAACATTTGGTGTTTGACAACATCGCCTTGTACGAGCGCAACTCCAGGCTCGTACGGCACCACGTCTCGATGAGAACGATGGTCCTGCGGGAGAGCTGTAAATGTGGTGATTCACGTTCAGCGGGGACTATCGAGCTTGCGGGAGATTGGGGCGTGACAGATTGGTATCAGAGCGCCTGGTTCATTTCGGACTTGGTCCTTCGCTTCATCACAAACTCTAAATAGCTTCCGTGTGTCGTCTAGCTCTTGACTCTACTCAGTGCCGCATTGGATGTTTCATGCAATAAGTCTATTTATTGCTGGTTGTGGCTGCATTTTATTCTTGGTTGTGTTGCCTTGGTTGGTTTTCGTAGGATTGTTTAGCCTCGTTAGGCGTTGTTGCATTCGTGCAGCAAGTTGGGTGGCGTTGTTGCATTTGTGCAACAAGTTGAGAGCTTTCGTTGGGTTGGCTTGGCTTGTCGTTCAGGGAGTTTCTGATTGCATCGTGGATCAGTTGGTTGGTATACGAGATTGGTTATGCGGCATGTTGTGAGTAGAAGCATTTGATGAGAATGGATCGTTGCACGAGTTGCTCGTGTAGCGACTGTGTTGGATAGAAGTTAAAATTTTGGCTGTGGCGCATCGGTTGAGCATGTTTGAGTTTGGCTCGGGAATATCAGAATAGTTGGCACGAGTTGCTCGTATAACAAATGTGTGGAACCATTGAGTATTGGGTTGGATTACTTGGAAGAGAGATCGTTGCACGGGTTGCTCGTATTGCGAAAGTATCAGACGGCTTTGAGAATAGCTGGAAGTATTGTGAATGGGATATGGCACGAGTTGCATAGTGAGATTTATGGAAACAGTTGGATAATTCAAGCATTGCCTGAGTTTTTGTGTCAGACTTGAGTTGAGAAAGGCATGATCATGCATGGAGAATGGTTCGAACGGATCTTGGATTCGTGCAGGAAAACGTAATGTGAGTAGTGACTTGATTCGAAGTGGTATATGGGATCAAACGTGTTAAGCAAGGCATTGGAAATATTTTGGTTGGACATCTATGGGAATTGCCTGAACGAACTCGAGTAACAGAAATATAAGTTGGTTGGTGCAAGTCGATTGTGTTGGGAAGAATGAAAATGGAGCAAGCGAATATTGAGTTGAGCATATCGTGAACGGACTAGTGCAAATGGAAGTATCATTGAGCATAAGAGATGGACGAGATCGGAATGAACAGTTGGGATACGCTTGAGCGAAGCGATGGGTGAATCGAAGGATAGCGAGCACGAACTACGATTTTGGGTGACACATTTGAGCTGTTGGTTGAGCAAAGAAACACGATATTGGTCTGGAGGGACAATGAGATGGATTCACACAAACTTGAAAGATTTTGGATATTGCTGCTCGAGAAGTTGACTCAGGTTTAGCGGAAATAGAATTTTGGGCAAAATGGTGCAACAATGATAGACATATTCTCTGGAAGACGTTGACGGATTATGGCAACAATTAAAGGCAAATATTGTGGCGGGCAGACTTTTAGAGATAGCTAAATGTGGGAGCAAGTCGGAACAAATCACTGTGTTGTTTGAGCAAGTTGGACGTGCATTGTAAAATGCGGCAAAGGAATAAGAATTGGAGCAAGTCTTGAGTTTCGGAAATCATTGCAGTGGTAGTGCGAGTAGACGAATATGGCAGTTCGAAAATTTAATGGATTCAGGGCATACGACGGACTGATGGAAGACGGTTTCAGCAAGCGCAGTTCTCGGATTCGGAAGTTCGCTCGGATGGAATGGTTGGATTTTGATTCGGATTTGCAGATGAGATATATCATGGTTCATAGTAACTGTCCATCGTGATGATTATAATTATCGAGCGTAGCTTCGGGACAGCTGACCCTAGCGACCTTGACCCGCTAATCGGATATGAATATGGTAGACCCATAGAACGACCCTTGAGGCGGCATATTTGGGAATGCGTCGAGGGCAGATGTGAGCAATGAGATTTGGCCCATTGACTGAGTGTTGGATTGGAGAGATCCTTGGGATAGCCTTCAACTGAAGATGCAGCCGGAAGACCGAAGCGATTGTGGGATTGGCCTAAGTCAACTGATGAGATTCAGAGTCACAGATTTTTGTAGATGGTATCGCCTCTGACTTATCGTGCTCTGGAAGGGAATAGCATTTATATGAATGGACGACTGTGGCGGCTCGTTCATATCAAATCTTTGCGAATACTGGAAGGGACAGACGTGCTTCTGATTTACAAGATGTCTCAAAACTTAGTCTGGGAAGCGTGCTCATTCGGAAGACGAAGGTGATATCCTATGCTTCGAGGCAGTGGAAGCAGCGCGAAGAACTATTCCATGCGCAACCTAGGAATTGTGGCGAGTGTGTCCACGTTGAAATCGTGGCGACACTATCCCTTTGGAGTGGCGGCGAGATCTTCGTGGATCACACAAACCTCAATATAGATGTTCACCCTGTGAGGTATTGAGATTGAGGAAGAGGTGTTGGACTGAGCTGATGAAAGCAAAGTTGATATTTGGGTAAGTCGCCTAGATGGGGTAGTATCATTTGAGTTGATCGTTCGGTGCATGAGATATATTTGGAGATGTTGCTAGTGTGGATTCAGAAATAGTTGGATGGATTGAGTTGGAACTCGGACTGATTGATCGGTAGAAAATCATCATATTGAAAATAGTGCTCAAGCGAACATGTTGGAATGGAAATCAGGATTGGTTCGATTTGGGAGTGAAGCTAATGGATGCCTCGGACATAAAGACACCCTTGTAACTTATCCAAATTCGCTATCGCAAAGCTCGGCTGAAATACATGTATTTTAGGGACGCCTTAAATATGTGTATCGATCCAAAACTAAGCGATACGAAGAATTCGTATTGAGCTACAAGGAGGATGTGGGAATATAGAATTTGTACGAGCATTCAACAGAGCGAGATGCTGAGTCTGGATCAGGATAATGTGAGTTGCATAGAGCAGATCCATGGAATTGGATTGTGGCATGTGATAGGAATGAGTACCAGCACGGTTCGTGGACGAACCTGATTCTAAGTGGTATATTATGTAACGCCCCACAACCGTACGGTGCGTTACGCTGAGTCGGATTGAATGAAACAAATGCTGGTTCCATTTGATTTATTGGATTTTGGAAATAAGTATTGATTGAGTTATTTCATGTGCAGATGGCTAGCGGGTTCGATGGAAATCAGGTGTTCGTTCAGAGCAGTACTGAGATAGCTGAGTTGGAATGATAATGCCATCTTCCTTAGTCCGATCGGTCGGATGATTTGTAGAGCACGGCCTGCTCGCACGGTCATACCAGTTGAGTAGATCGCGCTTGCATCGGACCACGGGTTCAAGGGATTGGCCGTATCGGCAGGACAGGATGCCTAACGGGATCAATCATTGTGAGTGGGCTCTTTTCCTTCTCCTCTACTCCTTCATGCCTAATAATATGGAAAACACGTAATGGCTTGAACACTTGGGCTGAAACATTGGGAATCACTACACTGAGGCGTGCATAGAGTGTACGCCATTGGCTTGGTAGGATTGTGGCTTGATTTGGTTTGTGCGTTGGATAGTTGGAGCTAGAGTTAGAATATTATATTTGAGGCAGTTGGTTGGATAATTGGGATTATGCTTGGACAGTTGGAATGATGCATTGAGAGATTGGGAATATTGAGATTTGGGCGAGCGAGCGTGCATCCGTACACGGGTATCACTTGGTCGCTTTGTCTTGCAAAGCGAGCAGTTATGGTTCAAAACCGAACAACTGCATCGGCGAGGGTGTTGTGCCGCTTGATGGGGCATCGTGCCACGAATGGGGCATTGTGCCACTGAAACGACATTGTGCCATGGGTTAGCTTTAAGCATGGGTGTTGCACCATTGGAAATACTGTGTTGAGAAGAGGCATTGTGCCTATGGGAATAACTTGTGAATGGTGCCTTGGGCTATATGTTGGAAGAATGGTTATGGATGTGTTGGTTGGATTATTGGCGGAACGAGTCTAGGATCGCTTGGTGGGGCAAGAATGTTCGATCCTCTCGTCATACCTACTTGGTGTCTGCATGTCACGGACAACCTGTATTGCACAGGGTTTGGTCTCCTCGAACGGGTACTCCGGGGCACCGGGACCGTTCGGCCATGGAGGAGACAATTGGGTAACGCGTCTTGGGCGCGGTGCCAGCGGTTGGAATCGATCCAGGTGGGTTAGCTACTTAGCGCTGTTTCGAGGAGAACCGCATTTGATCAGTCCGATCAAAGTCCTTTATGGCTTGGCCAGTGACTTCATATAGTATAGTGTTGGCTTGCTTTTCTTTTGTTGGTTTGGCTTTCATGTAGGCACGGCCACCTTGCCTCGGCAAGAGTGTGCACTGTGAGATTTGGATTGTAAGTGTTGGTTGAGGATGGATATTGAGGCTTGGTTGATGGTTCGACATGTTATCGTGTTGCTTGGACTTGAGCAGGACGGTTTGCATGCTAGTTTCCCTCGAGTTGCTTATATATTTGCTTGTCGTTTGGTTTGAGTTGAGTACTTGCATGCTTAAACTGCTTTACAGCTTTCCTTAACATGTCATCCCTATGCCATAAAATGAATCTAGGATTCAACTAGAAAGATCACCATATAACTGTTTGCATTCACTATTTTTTACTTAGTGTCGGCTTAGGCGAGTGGGTTACCCCGCTCACCAGTACGGTTGTGTACTGACCCACGTTTGTGGGCATTATTTCAGGTACGCAGGCGTAGTGGCGCTGCTTGGATATACGGGACATGATGTATGAACTGTAAGTACCTTTGTGGGCTAGAGAAAAGAGCAAGAGTATTTCATCGCCTTCGTGACATCGCCTTCGTGGCCTTGTCTTCGATGAGGCATTTCATTTGAACCTATCGTGAGCTTCACTGCGTATTACTCTGATTGTGTGCTTGGTACACAATACTTGACTTCCGCTGCAACTTGGTTGTTTCAATGATAACATTTGGTGTTTGACAACATCGCCTTGTACGAGCGCAACTCCAGGCTCGTACGGCATCACGTCTCGATGAGAACGATGGTCCTGCGGGAGAGCTGTAAACGTGGTGATTCACGTTCAGCGGGGACTATCGAGCTTGCGGGAGATTGGGGCGTGACATGTAGTTCTACTCTAGTTTAGCATGCGATACAAGGACAAGTTCAAGTTCAAACAATCTTTTACTCTTTCTTATTAGCATAACAATGGTTCGTTCGATAGCTGTGCTCGTGTAACTTAGCATGCAACTTTTTTATCTTTTTTTAGCATGGCAAGGGTTCGTTTCAATGACAAGCAATACGAGTTCTCTTATTAAGCATGCAAAGTCAGGTTCTATCATTCTTCTTACGAAACTATCTTCTTAGAACAAGCAATAGAAGACTCAAATTCATTATTAAGGCTTGCAAGAATCAGAGAATGAAGTTTTGCCCATTCGCTTAGATCAATCGTCTTGTGTTTTGATCGAAAACTCTCCAAAAAGGCTTTTGCTCGAGCAAGCAAAACGATATTACTTGTACATAGTGCCTACGCGAAGCGGGGCACTACAGTTCAACCAAGATGCCTACCTCCACGGACGAGGGTGATTCAATTCCACTATGAAGAAAAAAAAAATTATAATTGCTCTCAACACTTCTCTCCTTGCTCTCAAAAACTCTCTACAAAAAACTTTCTCAAAACTTTTGTGTTGAACTTATTCAACAATTTTTGCTCTCTTATGTCGAACTTATTCAACAATCATTGAGCACAATTTGAGATCTCTTAAGGAGAAACCTTTGGCCCCTTATATAGCATATCATATGTCTATACATGGAAAAATAACATTATGTAGGAATAAGAATCCAATCTTATTCTTCAAAGATATGGTAAAGGTCAAAGTCAATCATCTTCAAAGATATGGTCAAAGCTAATCTTCTTCAAAGATATGGTCAAATATATTAGTCAATCTCCTTCAAAGATATGTCAAATATATTTTTCTTCATATCTCCACCTCGATAAGATTTTGCCAAAAAATTGAGCCGACATACTTCTCCACCGTATAGCTTCACCAAATCAAACACTCGTCAATTTCGTCCCGAAGGGCTCTCAAGCAATAGAAAGAATTTGGAGCAAGTCCAAACAATGTTGGAACTTGGCTCCAGGAATAACCTTAGCCAACATATCAGCGGGGTTGTCCTTCGTATACACTTTTTCAAGTGAAATATCTCTGTCTTTTATGACATCCCGTGTGAAGTGGTAGCGAACATCAATATGCTTGGTCCTTGCATGATGGACTTGATTCTTTGCCAAGTGGATAGCACTCATGCTGTAACAATGCACATCAACTACATCTTGTTTCACCCCCAAGTCATTAATCAAGCTGCGTAGCCATAGGCCCTCTTTCACTGCCTCTATCAATGCCATATACTCTGCTTTCGTAGTCGACAAGGCAACCGTATCCTACAACATAGACCTCCAACTGACTGACGCATAATGTAGAACAAACACGTATCCAGTAGTTGACCTACGCCTATCCAGATCGCCATCATAGTCCGAACCCACATATCCACTGATCTGACTAAAGCCTCCACCAAAGTATAATCCAACGTCAATGGTGCCCTTCAAGTACCTGAATATCCACTTCACAGCCTCACAGTGTTTCTTTCCTGGATTAGCCATAAAACGACTAACCATACTTACGGCCTGTGCAATGTCTGGTTGAGTGCACATCATAGCATACATCAAGCTGCCAACTGTATTCGCATATGGAACTCGAGCCATGTGCTCCTTCTCCTCATTTGTAGTAGGGAATAACTTGGCTGAAAGCCTAAAATAACAAGCTAAGGGAGTAGAAATAGACTTTGCATCTTTCATACCAAAACGAGCAATGATCTTCTCAATATAGGACTTCTGAGACAAATACAATCTTCGTTTCTCCCTCTTCATTTTAATCTCCATCCCCAAAATTTTTTTGGCTCCACCCAAGTCCTTCATCTCAAATTTTGAGCTAAGTTGAGACTTCAGTTTATCTATCTCTACCATATTTTTTGAAGCAATAAGTGAAGGACCGTGAGACAAATCTAGAGGGGGGGTGAATAGATTGCAGCAAAATAATCTACCCAATTTTAGATTAACGGAATGAAGGCAGTTGCTAACTAACAGTGTATATAGAGACAGTAAAGTAAAGCAGTAAAGTAGAGAGAGAAAGCAAACACCAAGATGTATACTGGTTTCCCTCTGAGAGGATTAGTCCAGTCCCGAGAACTCAAGCTGGGAGTTTCTCCACTATAATCACCAATAGTGAATCACAAGCTTTGATCCGAATGCTTGTCACTTCTTTACACCACGAGTTTTGATCCGAAGTCTTGCAACTTCGCAGCTTAGAGAGAGAGAGAGAGAGAGAGAGAGAGAGAGAGAGAGAGAGTAACTGATTGAACAAAGCTCTTTACAACTTAGAAGACTTCTAAACCGAGATCGCACTTGGCACAAGGAAGGCTAGGGAGTTAATCTTTGCGATAAAAAAGTTAAGGTTTAGAGGTTAATTTGCTCACAATAGGATAAAAGACTTAAGAATAGTTGAGTGAGTAAGAATGAGAATTCCAATTCTATTTATAGGTTGTAGACAAACAGAATTCGGTCAGGGTTTAATTCAAATTTCCAACCGTTGGGCCAAGAAATCAGGAGCTATTGAACTGGTTGATTTTATACCAAAAGGGTAACCGAGTTCGGCCCGAGTTCGGTCTCCTAGTATGGTAGACTTTGTAAATGAATATGGCCTGATTTGGTGGATATGTTCTTTGGTTTATTTGAGTGGACTAGGTATCTGGTTTATAGGTTATTGGTTTTGCCAGTGCGACTCAGCGTACATTAGTCCTAAACTCAAATAAATGAAAGATTATATTTGAATAGACGCAATATAGACAACATACAATAGCAGTGTTTGTTGACACAAAGTGGTCACAGTCAACCTGATTCTGATAAACCTCAAACATCAGATAAATCAGATCCAAAACACAAATGAAGCAGATACTCGATGCAAAGTATATCAACTCCGTCAGTACCAATGTCAGACTCTGCAACGGCTATTGGTTTCATATTCAAATTTAATCTTTTATTTATTTGAGTCTAGGACTGATGTACGCTGAGTCGCACTGGCAAATCCCAAGTACCTATACCCAGATACTTAGTCCACTCAAATAAACCAAATAACCTATCCACCAAATTAGGCCATATTCATTAACAAAGTCTACCATAATAGGAGACTGAGCTCGGGCCAAACTCGTGCCGAACTCGAACCGAACTCGGTTACCCTTTTGGTATGAAATCAACCAGTTCAATAGCTCTTTATTTCTTGGCCCAACGGTTGAAAATTTGAATTAAATCCTAACCGAATTCTGACTGAATTCTATTTGCCTATATCCTATAAAAGGATTGGAATTCTTCATTCCAAAGACAACAACACAACAAGGACAACTACTCTACTATTCTTTAATCTTCTATCCTATTGTGAGCAAATCCTCTAAGCTTTAACCTTTCAATCTAAAGAGCAACTCCCTAGCCTTCCTAGTGCCAAGTGCATCTCGGTCTAGAAGTCTTCTGAGTTGTAAAAAGCTTTGTTAAAATCAGTTACTCTCTCTCAAGCTGTGAAGTTGCGAGACTTCGGATCAAAACTCGTGGTGTAAAGAAGTGGCAAGCCTTCGGATCAAAGCTTGTGATTCACTATTGGTGATTATAGTGGATACAACTCCGAGCTTGAGTTCTCGGGATTGGATTAGTCCTCTCAGAAGAAAACCAATATATATCTTGGTGTTTGCGTTTGCTTTCTCTCTTACTCTACTGCATATATTCATAATACTGCTAGTAGTATTCTTACACATGAGATATATTCTAACTGCTAGTAGTTGATCACCATTGCATGCCTTAGAATTATATTTTAACAAGTGATTTTATTCCGCTGCATACATAAACTCTATTCCCCCCACCCCCCTCTAGAGTTGCCATACATGGCCATACATAAGCTATGAAAATTCTAATAAAAGAGTTATTTTATAAAATGAACATGAACACGTCTTTTACAAGTATAATTTAGATTTGTACAACATCACATTTTGTGACGATTTATCGATTCGACGAAATCGAAACGGTGACATGTTGCACCACTATAGTGATTTTTGTGAAACATATAATCTTCCACTAATTTCTTGGTAAGATCTATACAATTAAAAGTCCGTCTTCGACTGATCCAACATGCATCTTTGTCCTGGAAAAACACACTAGTCTAAGTCTTTGTCTCCCTCTCTCTCATGGAAAAAAACCCAGTCATTCTCTCTAACGTATGGAAGGAATCTCTAGCGTATGATACAAGCCTAAGTTCTCCCTCTATCTCAAAGAAGAACACAAGTCTTAAGTCGTCTCAATCTCTCTCTCTCTCTCTCTCTCTCTCTCTCTCTCTCTTTCCAAGCTTAAATTTCTTATACCCCTTAATTATTGGCTATAAATAGCTTGTATGGAGAGCTGAAGTACCAAACATCTCATGCAAACACTTCTATCTCTGCTACATACATCAACAACCTTCTTCCATGGAGGGACTAATTCCTACTACTGTACTCTTTATAGCTGTCCAATTCGTAATATTCTCCTTCTTCTTTTATCCCCTGCTGCAGCCTGCCATGTCAAGGCCACACAACAACCTCACCGACCTCGAATCACTGCTAGCCTTCAACGCTAGCGTTGCCGATCCACATGGCCTTCTAGCAACCAACTGGACCACCAATGCCTCCTCCTCCTTCTGCAGTTGGATTGGTGTTCACTGCAGCCACAGGCGACAACGAGTTGTTGCTCTCGAACTTGTGAACTTCTCCCTCCAAGGCTCCATCTCCCCTCACATTGCAAACCTTTCCTTCCTCTCTCATCTTGACCTCAGCAATAACACTCTCACTGGTTCCATTCCAGGTGCCATTGGCCGCTTGCCACGACTTGCCTTTCTCGCCCTCGAAAATAACTCCCTCTCCGGTCCAATCCCTCTTAGCATCTTCAACATGTCCTCACTAGTTGAAGTCTCCTTGGCAATTAATAATTTGTCAGGTCCACTCCCCAGCTCAAACACTGATCATCCTTTTATGCTTCCTCGGCTCCAATTTATGTCTCTCTCAAAGAATCACCTGACTGGCAGCATCACGCCCAACTTTGCTCGGTGCTCTCAGCTACAGGTCCTGAGTTTGAGTTATAACAAATTCGGTGGGAGCATACCACCTGAGCTTGGAAATATTACGGAACTCAATTCCTTGTCCGTCGGAGAAAACCAACTCACTGGAACGATCCCTGCTTCCATAGGCAAACTCTCGAAGCTTATTGAACTCGAGCTCGGTGCAAATTATCTTCAAGGAGTAATTCCTGAGGAGTTGGGGAATCTTCTTGATGTCCAATATCTAAGCCTATACAAGAACAGCCTTACTAGTTCAATACCGATGGCCCTCTTGAATGCTTCAAAGATCTACTCCCTCCATCTCGCTGAAAACAATCTAATTGGTTCCGTACCTGCTACACTTGGAGTATCTTGGCCTCGACTTGAAATTCTGAATATACGTACAAACCGGCTAACTGGAAGATTGGACTTTATCAACTCTCTTTCCAACTGCAGGAATTTACAGTACTTATTGCTATCAGAAAATAAGATATCCGACTTTCTTCCGGATTCCTTGGGAAATCTCTCTACCAGTCTGAATTACCTTCACCTGCATAGCAACTATATTAAGGGAAGAATCCCTAGTACAATTGGCAACTTAAGTGGCCTTATCGATTTAGACCTGGGGTTTAATGAACTTATGGGAGAAATACCATCAGAGTTTTCAAGGCTGAAAGGCTTGCAAGGAATGTTCCTACGTCATAACAGATTAAGTGGGTATATACCTCCTGAGCTCGGTTTAATGACAGGTTTGAATACTTTGTTCCTCGAAGAAAATACATTATCGGGTATGATACCATATTCACTGGGTAATATCAGCGGACTGCAAATGTTGTCATTGGCTGCTAATGGATTGTTCTCCAGTATCCCTGATAGCTTGTGGAGCTTAAGTGGTCTCCTCGGACTAAATTTATCAGGCAACACTCTAGATGGCCCCCTTCCTCAACAGATGGGGAATTTGAAGTCCTTGGCCGAGTTGGATCTATCGAAGAATCGCTTCTCAGGTAACATCTCAAGTGTTTTAGGGGATCTCCAAATGATTACATATCTAGATCTTTCCAACAATTCCTTTGGTGGTCAAATTCCTAGCTCACTGGATCGACTGGTCGTTAATATTGAATATATGAACCTATCATATAATATGATCTCAGGCACCATACCCAAATCCTTCACCAATCTTACTAATCTTTACAGTCTTGACCTCTCGTTCAATAAACTCCAAGGACCAATTCCTGAAGGTGGGGTGTTCTCAAATAGTAGCAACACATCTTTGGAAGGGAATCCAGCACTCTGTGGTGCACTTAAACTCGGCTTTCCGCTTTGTCCTCCTACTAATGTTGCAAAGTCCAATTCAAAGAGCAACCTTCATTTGCTTAAATATATCCTCCCCCCAATTGTTTTCATTGTTCTTCTACTAACTTGTTTCTATACTCGGCTAATAGTACTTCATAGGAGGGATAAAAAACTGAACCTCTCATCTGAAGATACATCAGGGAATACCATTAGAGTGGTTTCATACCGTGAGCTAGTCCGTGCCACGGACAATTTCAGCGAAGACAACCTAGTGGGAAAGGGAAGGTTCAGCTCAGTTTTCAAAGCACACCTTGATGATGGGTTGATTACAGCAGTAAAGGTGCTGAATTTAGTAGATCACGAGTCAGCTTTGAGATGCTTTGATGCAGAATATTGTGCTCTGAGCAAGATTCGACATAGAAATCTTGTCAAGATCATCAGCATGTGTTCTAACTTGGATTTCAAGGCTTTGGTACTCCAGTTCATGCCAAATGGGAGCTTTGAGCAATGGCTGCACTCTCACAACAACTACTTGAATCTACTTCAGAGGATAAACATAGTGGTGGACGTGTCATTAGCATTCGAGTACCTTCACCATTATCATCCTCATATTGTGGTGCACCGTGATCTGAAGCCGAGCAACGTGTTATTGGATGAAAACATGACGGCTCATGTTAGCGACTTTGGAATCTCCAAACTTTTTCTAGATGGCAGTCAGTCTATATTGTCTGCTAGCGCACCAGGGACTTTAGGCTATATGGCTCCAGGTAATTCAAATCATACTTGTTGTACAATTTAAATTAGGTTCTCTTTAAGTTTGCTACATACTTATGTAGTGCATCTTTGAAGATGATTTAAGATCACAAGATTTAGAGGCCAATCGCATAGTATTTAGATCAAATCTAAGGCAGACATAATGCTTTCAAGAAGTTTTCTTATACATCATGATTGAGTTATGACCCATATTTACCCAAATTTGACTGAACCATTTATCATAAAGATGGATATTCTTTTTTGGTTTAATTATACAGTTTAATTATGCGAGGTAAACTTGGTTGACCAGGAAAAAAAAAACAAGTTAAAATCTGTAGTAGTGGTAGTATATATTAGATCAAAGACAACATTTGCAATTTGAATGAACTTTTTGCTGGCTTCATTTATTTTGTTTCTGTTGTAATTGTAATTTTATTATTTTGCAACAGAGTATGGATCAACAGGAAAAGTGTCAAGAAAAGGCGATGTATATAGCTTTGGAATTTTGTTGCTAGAAACTTTTACGAGGAAAAAACCGTCTGATGTCATGTTTGATGGGGAATTAAGTTTAAGGCAATGGGTGTTAGGAGCTTATCCATCAGCAGTGTTAGAGATTGTGGATCCATATCTCTTAAGAGAAAGTGTTGATATTCAACGAGAACCAAACTCTCCAATTATTGTTTCACAATGTCTGTCGTCGCTTATTGAATTGGGTTTGTGTTGCTCGAGGGACTCGCCACAAAAAAGATTTCAGATGAGGGATGTTGTTCCCAAACTACAGAAGATAAAGAAGGATTTCCTATCAAAGTTTCCTAGATCTTAAAGAAAATCACGGCTCCGCGTCTGCGCCTTCTAGTTTAGATATGCTTAGTCAATTTTTCGTATGTGTAATATATTGCAACTTTTAAATCATGAGCAGTAGTTTTTTTTTTTTTTTTTTAAGAGATGTAGTAGTTTCTTTCATTTCTGGTAGTCGTTGATGAGACAGTCTAGACTTTTATCTGGGGAGTTATAGCTGGCTTGTAATAAGACAGACTATGTTTTCGTTTGATTTGTGTTTGCATCACCAAATATTAAGGACTTTATAAGTTTTGATTTAGCAATAGGTAAGAATTAGGTTGGGTACTTCACCTTTGTCTAAAAAAAGGGAGCAAAGACGCTTTAATGAGTTAACCGAACAATACTAACCAAGCTGGAAGCATAACAGAGATTGATCTCCCAGCGTTGAAACGCAAGCAAGAAGTAACTTGAACGAGTGATTACCTACCATCTTCTATATCAAAAATGTATGCCAACATCCTAACCTAGCCTCAAAACTCATTTGAAAGTTTGTTCACTATGTGTGCCAAATATGGTATCATGCAATGATTTATCAAGTATCGGCGCAGTATAAAATTCTCTAGTATGAGTAATCTGTATGCAATAAGGTGTTCTTGTTAGAGACAGATTTATATATAGTGATAGGGACATATTCGACATCGACTAGATTGTATTATTGACTCTGACCATCGGGTATGTATACCCCATGGTGTCTAATATTTCACAGAAGGGGTGCAAAACTGAACCTCCCTTCTGAAGCTACATCAGTGAAAATACCATTAGAGTGATTTCATACCTTGAGTTAGTCTGTGCTGCTGATAACTTCAACGAAGCCAACTTAGTGGGAAGGGGAAGCTCCAACTCAGTTTTCATTTCAATTTGTTATCCGTATTTATCTTGCAACATAGTATGGATTATTGGGAAAAGTGACAAGAAGAGAGAATGTGTATGTCTTTGGAATTTTGTTGCTACAAACTTTTACAAGGAAGAAGCCAAGCGATTCCATGGGGAGTTGAGTTTGATGCAATGGGTAAGAAAGACATATATATATATCTACATATTGTGGATCCTGATCTCTTAAAAGAATGTTATGATATTCAACGAGAACCAGTCTCTCCTATTACTGTTCATCATCAATTTCTATCATCTCTTATTGAATTGGGCTCGTCAATCAAGGGACTCGCCAAAAAGAAAGGATTCAGATGAGGGGTATTTTGCCCAAAACTACAGTGGATTGCTTATCAAAGTTGCCCAGGGCTTAAAGCAAAGCAGGACTCCTTGTGTCTACGGCTTCTAGTTTACAGAAGAATAGTTAAATCATTGTGCAATATGTAATATTGCAACTTTTAAATCATGAGCAGTTGTTTCAAGCGGACGTTTGATACGCAGAATACTATATAGTCAAAAATTTTATATTCTTGGAAATCAAATTTCAATTAATTAAATTTTCTCTAAAATTATATTCTCTTATCTGGTGACTACATAAATATCTTGAGAAAAATAAAAAGGATTAAAAAAAAAAAATTCTTAAAAAAAATTAAAAAATGAAAATAAAATAAAAAACAATCCTTAACAAATATAAAAAAGATTGAAAAAAAGGAAAAAAAAACCCCCAAAAAATCGAAAAAGAACAAAAAAAATCTTAAAAATAAAAAAGAATAAAAACGAAAAAAAGATAAAAATAGTATATAATAAACAATAACAGAAAAACAACAAAAGTTTTATTTGCCTGGACCAAAAAAATACCTATCTATTTCTACGGGATAGATTTTTCATGTTTGGTGGATAAATTATTTATCCGGATATTCTTAATTTTCGAAAATATATTTTTAGAACCTAAACCAAACATAGAAATATGTTTTCTATCCTAACTTTGTCCGAAAATAAAAATATATCTTGTAACAACGTCTTTAAAAAGGTGCAGTGTCGTAGCCAAAATTTAATCTAGGGGACGCGACGTTCACAATTTTTTTTTTATAATAAATATAATTATAGTTCCAAAAATATTATATATTAATATCAAATATTATAAACTATTACTGGATTAATATGAATAAAAAATATAAAGTATGAACTCAATTGATTGATTAATACGAATATGAACATTATGGTTCACCTATCAATTAAGGTTAAATGATCCATTAATTAGGGTTGACTCCGAGTAAAGAATGTGTTCTCGCTATAATTGAGTTTTAGTTGACATGTTTATGTTCAAATTTGACTTTGTTACACATATTAAAGTCACATATATCAGTTTACGATTTCAAGATTCAAGACGAACAACATGAGGATGTATTAAAGTCACATATATCAGTTTACGATTTCAAGATTCAAGACGAACCACATGAGGATGTTTATGTTACACACACATCTCGAGTACTAGCTGGATCATAAATGAATTGGCTCAGATGATATATATATATATATATATATATATATATATATATATATATATATATATATATAGAGAGAGAGAGAGAGAGAGAGAGAGAGAGAGAATGTCATCCTGTACTCATTTTTAATTTTCTATCATACAAATTTTAAATCTGTCCCTTCATTAGAAGTGCATGATAAATTTTAGAAGTGTCAATAACCGCACCCTAGGAAGCCGTTATTGGCACTCCAAAAATGTCATTCGTCCATGCATTCACAAATTAATGCCAGATTTAATGCATGGACAGATTTAGAATTTGAATGATATAAATTAAAGAAGAGTGCGAGATGACATTTTAGGAGTGTCAATATCGTTACCCATATATATATATATATATATATATATAAACTTAACATTTGAGGGGTGTCCTCTCAGCACAATGTGGCTACCCCATTGGAAATGTGAGGTCAATTTACTCTTCCTATTCAAAATTCATATCTAAAGGTAGTTTAGAAAGACTTTTTATAAAGGCAAAACCAAAGTTGATCAGGGCTGGCAAGTTTTTTTTTACAAGTTTTTCACTCAAAAATTAACTCGGTACTAGTCCATAATTTTATTTAGGAATGTGAAAATTTTGACAGTCCTTCTAATAGATAGGACTGTCAAAATTTTTGACAGTCCTTACAATAGATAGTACTGTCAAAATTTTGACAGTCATAAATAAAAAAATAAGACTAGTACCGAGTAAATTTTTAAGTAAAAAACTTGTAAAAGAAAACGTTAGACCAGCCCTGATCAACTTTGATTGTGTCTTTATAAAAAATCTTTAGAAGATAAGGTTTTCAGCAGTCAACTTACTCTTCCTATTCAAAATCCATATATCTAAGGAATAAGGAACAAACATAATGGTTAGTACTCTCCCTGTACTCATTACAAATATACTATGTCCTTAAAGTGTGCTAGTTTTAAGAAACAATTTACGAGGTCGAGATTGCAAAAGCAATTTTACACCTTTAGCAAATTATAAGGTGTTAATCTTAACATTCATACGCAACATTGATGAAATGTGAACAACCAAAATAAAAGCATTTAGAAAACAAGTCAACTTGTTTCTATGACTCTATTTCGTTATAAATCTACTTTGTTTAGACTATAGTAGTTATTATTTTTTTTTTAATACAAGTTTTATTTATTTATTAACACATACATGCACATCATCCATCCAACCTAATTTATACGGGCCAACTTAACCCTGTGAAATCAAACTCACCTAGCACGAGAGAATATGCCTTCCATTTTAACCACATGAGTTACAGGTATTTGACGAATTTAAAATATAAGATGGTCAACTTGTTCCATACCCTTGCCCATAGGTATGCCTACTTTGTGGGCACGCGCATGATAGTTGTTGCTATGGCCATCTTCAACCATGGTCCTCAAAAATCTAATTGAGGAAATTCCTTCAAAAACTATCTCCATTCCACCCTCAATTTGGGAGAATTTTTTCAAAAAATTTAAGGAAAGGGTCTTTGATCCTCAAATTTGAGAAAAATGGAAAAAAAATTCTCAAATTTGAGGATCCACTATTCATGACTATTTTATCTTTTAAATTGTACTTAATTACTAATATATATATATATATATATATATATATATATATATATATATATATCCTAAAAGTGGTAGAGGACAATACACAATTTTAAACATCCAATTTTTTCTTACTCTCACATAACTTCCTTTTTCAAACACCATTCATTAGAAGAGTTTGCAATCTTAAGAAATCTTAACAATCGGGTTAGTTAGGACTGTTAGACAAAGATACATGTAACTCTCTATCCTAGGATCGCTAAGATTTTGTCAGTCCTAACATCAGTCAGGAGTGTTAAAATTCTAGCTGTCCTTCGTCGTCTCCAACCCGATTGACACGATTTCTAAAGTTTTCAGCCCCTACAATGATATTCGAAATCACCAATAATTATGTTCGAAAAAGGAAATAATTGCACGAGGAAGAAGAAGAAGTGTAGAGGAAGAGGGAATATGAGTTTAAGTGTTTGAAATCGTGCGTTTGTCTGCTAACATTTTTTTAAGAATAATTTGGTTATAAAAAAAATGAGCATATTTTTAAAAAGGTGTGATAGTTCCTGTCACATTGTTTTTTGTCCCTAGTCATGGACAGACTTACATGGGGGCGAACGGGGACAGTTGCCCCACTAAATTTGTACTTCTCAGTTAAATATTCCTCTTTTTTTTTTTTTTTTTTTTTTTTTTTTTTTACATTTAATCAATTTAATGTTTTGTCCCCTCCAAAATTTGTTATTAATTTTTTTTTTTTTTGATGAATTGAATTGTATTTAACAAAATTTTAGACTTTTTTTACATTGAGATTGAATCTCCTCTTTTAAATTACTGCGTTCAACTCTGCCCTTTGTAATTTCTAAAAGAAAACATCCAAAGGATTTAATCCAAAGCTCGGCCCATACCAGCAGGTATAAGAATATTGTCCAAGAACCGGCCGATCAGGTGATCAACTTGTTCATAGGAAAATAAATTTCTATTTAAAACAGGACTAAACAAAACATACAAAAGTAAGAAGAAAACTTCAACCTCCAACCACTTAGTGGACGAGAGTGCTCAATTGCGAGGGGACGAGTTACTATCGGAAGCTCAAATGGGCGTTCAACAATGGGCTGAGTAATAAGCGGGAAGTAGATTGCTCAATTGCGAGGAAATGGCGGGGGGGGGTGGGGGGGGGGGGGGGGTCACTATTGATAACTGAGACTATGAAGTCGAGAATAGCTATTTGAGCAATTTAAAGTGCTCAAAACTAAATAGTGCAAAGAAAAGAAAAGAAAAGAAAAGAAAACCCTAAGTTGATAATTGTGTATTTAGATCAAACATTTTGTTCACAAATCACTAATAGGTGGATTGTTGTCTAAAGAAGAAGTAATAGGTGTATTGTAGTATGTCATCCTAACTAGAAAGAGACCTTTTGTAAGCTAAAAGCTTTCATGTAAGAGTTCGTATTGTATGGGAAAAACCCAAATAGAAGCTATTTGGTGTTGTAACCTTAATTTGTTTTAGTCTAGTAGACCTTGGTGGACTTGTTTCGCTCCATCAGCATGCGACCTAACATTTTCTCGTTATATACGAGAGGAGAAGTTGTTAGGCAGACAAACTCGATTAGAGAACATCTGGTTTTGAGGAGTTTAAATTTACAGCTATTGCAGTAGATCAAAATTTTTACAGCTATTTATAATTCATGTCCAGTTACAAGTTGCAACTTTGCAATGGTTCTGGTCTGTTGCACCACAGTGTTTATAGTAAGTCGAGCTTCAGTGATCAGGATGATGTGAAACGTATCATCTTCCATCAATTTTGTCTGGAAGACCTGTACAATTCAAAGTCCGTCTTCGACTGATCCAACATTTTTGTCCAGCAAATACGTCTCAAGTCTTCGTCTCCCTCTCTCATAGAAAACGCACCAGTCATGCATGTTGTCTCTCTCTCTCTCTCTCTCTCTCTCTCTCTCTCTCTAACGTATGGAAGAAATTAAACACCAGCCTTGTCTTCTCTCTCTCTCTCTCTAGCGTATGATACAAGCGTAAGTTCTCCCTCTATCTCAAAGAAAAACACGAGTCTAAGCCGTCTTGCTTAAATTTCTTGTACCCCTTAATTATTGGCTATAAATAGCTTGTATGGAGAGCTGAAGTACCAAACATCTCATCATACAAACACTTGTTTCTCTGCTACATACATCAACAGCCTTCTTCCATGGAGGGACTAATTCCTACTACTGTATTCTTTATAGGTATCCAATTCATAATATTCCCCTTCTTCTTTTATCCCCTGCTTCAGCCTGCCATGTCAAGGCCACACAACAACTTCACCGACCTCGAATCACTGCTAGCCTTCAAAGCTAGCGTTGCTGATCCACAAGGCCTTCTAGCAACCAACTGGACCACCAATGCCTCCTTCTGCAGTTGGAATGGTGTCCACTACAGCCACAGACGACAACGAGTCGTTGCTCTCAAACTTGCAAACTTCTTCCTCGGAGGCTCCATCTCCCCTCACATTGCCAATCTTTCCTTCCTCTCTTATCTTAACCTCGACGATAACACTCTCACTGGTCCCATTCCAGGTGCCATTGGCCGCTTGCCCCGGCTTGCCCTTCTCACCCTCGCAAATAACTCCCTCTCTGGTCCAATCCCTCTCAGCATCTTTAACATGTCCTCACTAGTTAGAGTCTCCTTGGCAATGAATAATTTGTCAGGTTCTCTCTCCTCAAACACTGATCATCCTTTTATGCTTCCTCGGCTCCAGTTAATGTCTCTCTCAATGAATCATCTGTCTGGCAGCATCATGCCCAACTTTGCTCGGTGCTCTCGACTCCAGATCCTGAGTTTGAGTGATAACAAATTTGGTGGGAGCATACCAGCTGAGCTTGGAAATATTACGGGACTCAAACTCTTGTACGCCGGAGCAAACCAACTTACTGGAACGATCCCTGCTTCCATAGGCAAACTCTCCAAGCTCAAGGAACTCGATCTAGGTACAAACTATCTTCAAGGAGTAATTCCTGAGGAGTTGGGGAATCTTCTTGATCTCCAATATCTACGCCTAGTCCAGAACAGCCATACTGTTTCAATACCAATGGCCCTCTTGAATGCTTCAAAGATCTACTCCCTCCATCTCGCTGAAAACAATCTAATTGGATCCATACCTTCTACACTTGGAGTATCTTGGCCCCAACTTAAATTTCTGAATATACATACAAACATGCTAACTGGAAGACTCGACTTTATCGACTCTCTTTCAAACTGCAGAAATTTACAGCATTTTGTCCTGTCAGAAAATAGGATATCAGACTTCCTTCTGGATTCCTTGGGAAATCTCTCAGCCAGTGTTAATTACCTTTACCTGGATAGCAACTATATTAAGGGAAGAATTCCTAGTACGATTGGCAACTTAAGTGGCCTTATCGATTTAGACCTGCGGCTAAATGAACTCACAGGAGAAGTACCATCAGAGTTTTCAAGGCTGAAAGGCTTACAAGGAATGTCCCTTCGTAATAACAGATTAAGTGGGTATATACCTCCTGAGCTCGGTTTAATGACAGCTTTAAATACCTTGCTCCTCCAAGAAAATACATTCTCTGGAATAATACCATATTCACTGGGTAATATCAGCGGACTGCAAATGTTGTCATTGGCTGCTAATGGATTGTTCTCCAGCATCCCTGATAGCTTGTGGAGCTTACATGGTCTCCTCGGACTAAATTTATCAGGCAACACTCTTGATGGCTCCTTTCCTCAACAGATGGGCAATTTGAAGTCCTTCGACGCGTTGGATCTATCGAAGAATCGCTTCTCAGGTAACATCTCAAGTGTTTTAGGAGACCTCCAAATGATTACTTATCTAGATCTTTCCAACAATATTTTTGATGGTCAAATTCCTATCTCACTGGATCGATTGGTCGTTAGTATTGAATATATGAACCTATCATACAATATGATCTCAGGCACCATACCCAAACCCTTCACCAATCTTACTAATCTTTACAGTCTTGACCTCTCGTTCAATAAACTCCAAGGACCAATTCCTGAAGGTGGGGTGTTCTCAAATAGTAGCATCGTATCTTTGGAAGGGAATCCAGCACTCTGTGGTGCACTTAAACTCGGCTTTTCACCATGTCCGCCTTCTAATGTTGCAAAGTCCAATTCAGAGAGCAACCTTCATTTGCTTAAATATATCCTCCCCCCAATTGTTTTCATTGTTCTTCTACTATCTTGTTTCTATACTCGGCTAATAGTACTTCATAGGAGGGATAAAAAGCTGAAGCTCCGATCTGAAGATACATCAGGTTATACCATTAGAGTGGTTTCATACCGTGAGCTAGTCCGTGCCACGGACAATTTCAGCGAAGCCAACCTACTGGGAAGGGGAAGGTTCAGCTCAGTTTTCAAAGCACATCTTGATGATGGGTTGATTACAGCAGTAAAGGTCCTGAATTTAGAAGATCATGAGTCAGCTTTGAGAAGCTTTGAGGCAGAATATTGTGCTCTGAGCAAGATTCAGCATAGAAATCTTGTCAAGATCATCAGCATGTGTTCTAACTTGGATTTCAAGGCTTTGGTACTCCAGTTCATGCCAAATGGGAGCCTTGAGCAATGGCTGCACTCTCACAACAACTACTTGAATCTATTTCAGAGGATAAACATAATGGTGGATGTGTCGCTAGCATTCGAGCACCTTCACCATTATCATACTCATATTGTGGTGCACCGTGATCTGAAGCCGAGCAACGTGTTGTTGGATGAAAACATGACGGCTCATGTTAGCGACTTTGGAATCTCCAAACTTTTTCTGGATGGCAGTCAGTCTATATTGTCTGCTGGCGCACCAGGGACCTTCGGCTATATGGCTCCAGGTAATTCAAATCATTTTTGTTGTGCAATTTAAATAAGGGTCTTCCAAGTTTGCAATGTCAAATGCTAAATCAATCGTAGTGTAATACTGCTTGTTGCACTGCAACCGCAATCTTATGTGAAGTTGTCACTAATTAAGAAAGGGTTTGATTTTCTGTATGCTGTTGGGATCAGTTTCCTTCAATGATACTGCTGGTCAAACCTTTGTTTGGAAGTTTGAAACCTATAATGCAAATATGCATTTAGCTAATCATTCTGCTGCAAGTGCAGGCAACAACATGATTCACGTGAATTTGCAATGCTGCTTCAAGTGCAACCAATATTGGCCTATATATTATCTTCTCTTCTGCAATTTTCAGTCGAGGACATTTTCTGTATGTCCAATAGAATACTCCTTGTCATTTGTCTTTGAATATGAGGCAACAAGCTATGGATCATTTTCCTACATACATATGTAGTGCATCTTAGAAGATTATACTTAAGATCACATGATTTAGAGATCAATCACATAGTATTAACAAATCTATGCAGACATCATGCTTTCAAGAAGTTTTCTAATACATCATGATAGAGTTATGATCTATATTTACCCAAATTTGACTGAACCATTTTTCATAAAGATGAATATTCTTTTTTGGTTTAACTCTACAGTTTTATTATGCGAGGTAAACTTTGTTCCTTTTGGAGTGACCAGGTAAAAACAAGTTACCATCTGTAGTAGGAGTAGTAGTATATATTAGATCAAAGACAGCATTTGCAATTTTAATGAACTTTTTTGCTAGTGGCTTCTTTTATTTTGTTTCTATTGTAATTTTATTTTTATTATTTTGCAAGAGTATGGATCAACAGGAAAAGTGTCAAGAAAAGGCGACGTATATAGCTTTGGAATTTTGTTGCTAGAAACTTTTACAAGGAAAAAACCGACCGATGTCATGTTTGATGGGGAATTAAGTTTAAGGCAATGGGTGATAGGAGCATATCCATCGGCAGTGTTAGAGATTGTGGATCCATATCTCTTAAGAGAAAGTGTTGATATTCAACGAGAACCAAACTCTCCAATTATTGTTTCCCAATGTCTGTCGTCGCTCATTGAACTGGGTTTGTCTTGCTCGAGTGACTCGCCACAAAAAAGGATTCAGATGAGGGATGTTGTTCCCAAACTACAGAGGATAAAGAAGGATTTCCAATCAAAGTTTTCTAGATCTTAAAGAAAATCATGGCTCCATGTCAGCGCCTTCTAGTTTAGAGAGGCTTAGTCACATTTTGCGTATTTGTAATATTGTAACTTTTAAATCATGAGCAGTATTTTTTAGATTTGAAGCAGTTTCTTTGATTTCTGTAGTCGTTGATGAGATTGTCAAGACTTATATCTGGGGAGTTATAGTTGGCTTGTAATATGACAGACTATGTTTTGGTTTGATTTGTGTTTGCATCACCAAATATTTAGACTTTGTATGTTTTTATTTAGTAGTAGGTATGAATTAGGTTGGGTACTTCGCCTTTGTCTAAAAAAGGAAGCAAAGATGCTTTAATGGATTAACCGAACAATACTAACCAAGATGGAAGCATAACAGAGATTGATATTTTATCGCTCAGTAAAAAACCAACTCACTGGAACTATTCCACCTTTTAGAGGAAACCTCACAGCGTTTAGTACACTCAACGCAAGCAAGAAGTAACTTGAACGAGTGATTACCTACCATCTACTATATCAAAAAATGTATGCCAACATTCTAACCGGGCCTCAAAACTCATTTGAAAGTTAGTTCACTATGTGTGTGTCACGACCCGATCCCAATAATCTGGGTCCAGTCGGATCATGCCCAGCCTGCACCGTTGTGAGACGGCGGCAGTAAGCTGTATCAATCCGTAGTAACACCCAGACATCCAGAATACATGAAGGAAATTCAATTTTTTTTTTTATTGCCAAGTCTGAGAGAGAAATTCATTTACAAGCAAGGATTAAACAAAACATGGTCCAGGGTTATTACTTCAACCCTGATTATTACAATTTAAAAAATAAAAGGGAAGCAACTAAACATCGGCTTCCTGGCTAGGTTCAGCTAGGGCTTCAGAACTCTGGTCCGGACCATAAAAGGTATCATACTCATCATCGTCACCGCAATCACCTAAAATTGTTAATCTCCAGTCAGGAGGGAGCAAGAACATATATCCAATTCCAGTATCTTAACGATAATTAAAATGATGCAATGAAATAGTTTTGAACAGTATTTATATTTTTTGTATGCAACAAATATGAAACAAGAACAGTAAATGTCGATGAAACAATGATGACAAACTACAATCACTAAAGGTGTTTTGAGAAAAGTAGCGTCCCGTGGCCGGTCTGGGTTGGAGGCAATCTGTGTTCGCGTGAACACGGTGCGGCGTCAGTCCAGTGAGGTTGGACTTCAGCTATCCACAATGAGGCAATAAGGGGGCTTTGACCACGGGTGCTAACTTTTACTCCCCAGTTCCCAAGGCAATAGTCAATGAGTCAATGAGTCAATCAATCAATCAATCAGTCAATCAGTCGGTTCCGTGAAATCAAGTGTCGTCTCAATATTTCTATATGACATGCAACATATTTAATTACAACTAAAATACCAGTTTTGAAGTATATGAAACTTGCCTGGAGTTGGTTGGTGATGCGGGTGAGATGTCGCGACGGTCTCAACCTTAGTTACAGGGACCTACAATTATTAATAATCTGATTTTAGAATAAAACAAAGGGTTTTAATCTGACTTGATTAGTCAACTAAGTTAATGATTTGAATCCAACGATCGATTAAAATAAAAATAATGATTTGTATTAGTGATTTAGTAAAACAAAACCCTTTTTAATAATAATAAACTTTATTTATTTTTATCGTAGAAAAATATTTTATGGTAAAAAGTCGTTTTGTTTCTGATAGGATAATAGGAAAGAACGATTTTAATAAAAACAATATCATTTGTTCTTAGCAATTAATTTATAAGAGAAATAATATTTTGGAAAACATATTATATTTTGAATACCGAAAATCATTTCAGAATTATATATTAAATAATTACTAATTAGTATTTAAATACTAAAAATCATTTCGGAAATTATCATTTAAATAATTACTAATTAGTATTTAAATACTAAAAGTTATTTCAGAAATTATCTATTAAATACTTACTAATTAGTATTTAATTACAAAATCATTTCAGAAATTATCTATTAAATACTTACTAATTTACGTAATATTTAATAAGGTTTTTATTTTATTATAAATACTAATATACGTATTTACAGATCGTTGTATTAAATCGCTAATTAGTTAACAGACTAAAACTAACAATTTATTGATCTATTTAATTTACCATAATCTATCAATTTCTAGGCTATCCCGGGATTGACAGAGCTTTATTCTGTCAGTCCCGGTCGGACAGGGTAGCGGTTTTGGAAGGGACATTGCGCTCTGAAAGGGGCACCTACCGGGGAGCTGATGGAGGAGCACCGAGGGGAGGCCTCGGACTCGGGATCGGGGTATTTCGAGTCCGACACGCGGTTCTGCGTCCGTACCGTGTCCGACACGACGCTGATACCGTGTCCACTGCACCGTAAAGGGGGCTAGGGTTAGGTCTGGGAGCTGCTGCGGCCGGCCGGAGGCTGAGGCGGCGCTGGCTGCCCGGGGACGGCGGCACGGCGGCGGAGGGAGGTCGGGATCGACGTCGCCGGTGCTCGGGATGCGGGCGGCGCCGGCAGCGGGCCGTTGGAAGTGGCTCGGGCAGCGGGTCTGAGAGGAGAAGGAGGGAGGAAGAGGGACTGGAAGAGGAGCGGCTCTCGACGGTGGGCGGCGCTGGCCTGCGGAGGGCGGCGGGTCAGGGAGTCGTCGGAGGTCGGCCTCGCCGGAGCTAGGGCACGGGGTGGAGTTAGGGGAACGAGGCGGAGGTGAACGAGAGGGGGGTTCTTAAAGGGCGCTGCGAGGGGAGCTCGGCCGGGCGTCGTGGCGGATGATCCGGAGAAGAGGGGCGACGTGGGGAGCGGTCGTGGCGGCGGGATCTCCGGCGCCGGCGTAAAAATCGGGGGAGAAGACGAACGGGGAACAGGGGGATGCGGGTCCGGGTTCCGGGTCGGGCGTGGATCCGGTCAGGCCGACCCGCCCGACCCGCTATGGCACTGGCCGGGCTGGGCTGGAAATACCCAATGGGCTCGGCCCACTGGGCCGGGCCGGGCCCAAAAGCCTATAATAATAATAAAACAATAATAATAATAATAATATAAATATAATAACAGAAATAAATTAATTAATTGTAAAAAAATAGTTTTTAGGCTTTTAAAAATAGGTCTGAGGCCCAATAAAATCCCAGAAAATTACCCCAAGTCCAGTTTTCTATTTTATACCCAAAAATGTTATTTTCATGATATTTTAATATTATTTATTGTCAACTAAAAATCATTTATTAATTAAAAGCCGTGATTTTAATTTCAGAAAATTGCCGAAAATTCCAGAAAATTGGGAAAAATCCCAGATTTAATAATTAGGAAAAAAATCAGGGGTTTACAACCTACCCAACTTATAGAAATTTCGTCCTCGAAATTTACTACAATTGAAGGGAGAAACAAGGGTAAACATGCCTTAAAACAGATGAGGGTACTTCTGCTTCATCTCAGCCTCTCGTTCCCAGGTGGATTCGCCTGGGGAGTGGTGGAGCCACTGAACCTTGACCAGTGGAATCACGGTATTCCGCAACTGCTTTTCCATACGGTCTATGATCCTCACTGGCTGCTCTGGTACTGTAAGACTTGGCCCAATCTCCAACTCTGAATGATCCAGGATGTGGCTCGGGTCCGGAATGTAACGCCTCAGCTGCGATACATGGAAAACGTTGTGCACGCCTTCAAGATTAGGTGGTAACGCCACTCGGTATGCCACCTCTCCAACTCTGCTCAATATCTCGAATGGGCCGATATACCTGGGACTCAGTTTTCCAGCTCTGCCAAAACGGATAGTTCCTCTGGTGGGGGAGATCTTGACGAAGACACTATCACCTGCTTCGAACTCCACAAGTCGGCGACGGCTGTCCGCCCAATGTTTCTGACGATCTTGAGCCACCCTAAGTCTGTCTCTGATCACCTTGACTTTTTCAGCCGCATCTGTAATCATCTCAGGTCCCAGCATGACTCGTTCTCCTACGTCGTCCCAAGCAAGGGAGTGCGGCAACGACGTCCATACAGAGCCTCAAAAGGAGTCATGCCGATGCTGGCCTGGTAGCTGTTGTTGTAAGCAAACTCTACCAAGTGTAGGTGGTCCTCCCATGATCCTCCAAAATCCAGGACGCAAGATCTCAGCATATCCTCTAACGTCTGGATGGTTCTCTCTGACTGTCCGTCGGTCTGTGGGTGATACGCAGTGCTGAACTTCAGTTGGGTCCCCAGACTCTCTTGCAAGCTCTTCCAGAAGTGAGAAGTAAAGCGGCTGTCTCGGTCTGATACAATGCTCACAGGAACTCCATGTATCCGGACGATTTGCCTCATGTATAGGGCAGCTAACTTCTCGGTGGATAAACCAACCTTGAAGGGAATGAAGTGGGCAGACTTAGTCAATCTGTCTACGATCACCCAAATAGCGTCCTTCCCTCCTTGGGATCGAGGCAATCCTGACACAAAATCCATAGTGATGTGCTCCCATTTCCATTCTGGGATGGGCAGCGGCTGAAGAAGTCCTGCTGGTCTTTGTCTATCTGCTTTCACCTGCTGGCAGATCAAGCATCTGCCAACGAATTTTGAGACATCCTTCTTCATTCCATACCACCATACGTGCTCCCGTATATCTCGGTACATCTTATTTGCTCCAGGGTGGATGGAATACTGTGAGCGATGCGCTTCCTGCATCAGCTGTTCCCTCAATTCACCAGCAGGTACACAAAGTCTGGTGCCATTCCTCAGTGTTCCGTCGTCTGAAATAGAGAATCCCTCCAGTGTGCCAGCTAACACTTGGTCCCTGAGCTTGCACAACGCTCCGTCCTCGAATTGAGTCGCCTTGATTTTGTCTATCAAGCTAGACTGCACTTGCAAATGCATCATGGGGAAGTCAACGCCGGGTACTATTGCTTCCCGTCCAAGCTTCTTCATTTCCTCTGCAGGCAATACGAGTTCTAAACCCAGCTTCTCCATGTCCTCCAGTAGGTACCGATCGGTTGTCAAGAACATCGCCATCGGATATCGACTAAGTGCGTCGGCGACCACATTAGCCTTTCCGGGATGGTACTGTAGGCTGATATCAAAGTCCTTCATGAGCTCCAACCATCTTCTCTGACGCATGTTGAGCTCCTTCTGTGTAAAGACATACTTGAGACTTTTGTGGTCCGTGTATATCTCTACTCTTTCGCCGTACAGGTAGTGCTTCCACAGCTTCAAGGCGAAGATGACTGCTGCTAGCTCCAGGTCATGCGTCGGGTAGTTCTTCTCATGAGTCCGTAATTGCCGGGAAGCATAAGCAATTACCTTTCCATGTTGCTGGAGCACACATCCTAATCCTTTGCCGGACGCGTCGCTATAAATTGAGAATCCTCCTGATCCTGAGGGTAGCGACAAAATTGGTGCTGTTGTTAGCCTTCTCTTCAGCTCTTCAAATGACGCCTGGCACGCTTCGGTCCAGACGAACTCTTCATTCTTCCTGGTTAGCTTGGTCATGGGCTCAGCAATCTTTGCAAAGTCCTTCACGAATTTTCTGTAATATCCAGCTAAGCCCAAGAAGCTTCTGACCTCTGCAACTGACCTGGGAGTATTCCATGTTTCCACGGCAGCTATCTTCTTGGGGTCCACTGATATGCCTTCTCCTGTGACAACGTGGCCGAGAAAGTCCACCTTGTCTAAGAAGAATTCACATTTGGACAATTTTCCATATAGCTTCTCCTTTCTGAGGGTTTCCAAAACTATCCTCAAATGCTGCTCGTGTTCTTCCTTGGTCTTCGAATAGATCAGAATGTCGTCAATGAAGACAACGACAAACTGGTCCAAGTATTTGTGGAAGACCTTGTTCATGAGGTTCATGAACACTGCTGGGGCATTGGTAAGACCAAAGGGCATGACCAAGAATTCAAATTGTCCATACTTGGTGTTGAATGCCGTCTTTGGAATGTCTTCCTTCCTCACCTTGATTTGATGGTAACCCGATCTGAGGTCTATCTTCGAGAAAACCTTAGCTCCACTCAGCTGGTCGAAGAGATCGTCGATCCGGGGCAGCGGGTACTTGTTCTTGATAGTGATGTTGTTCAATGCCCGGTAGTCTATGCACATTCTAACTGTCCCATCCTTCTTGGGTACAAACAAGACTGGTGCACCCCAGGGTGAGGCACCGGTCCTGATGAATCCTTGCGCCTGAAGCTCGTCAATTTGGTCTTTCATCTCCTTGGACTCCTTGGGATTCACTCGGTAGCAGCGTTGGGAGATTGGTGCTGCGCCAGGTATAAGATCGATCGAGAATTCCACATCTCGATCAGGGGGTAGCCCTGGAAGATTGTCTGGGAAGACGTCTATAAACTCCGCTATGAGAGGATGAGGGGGTCCGGTTTCTTCAGTGATGGATGTGTAGGACACACATTCCACGCCTTCAGGTGCTCGAATCACTTTGAGTTTAGGTCCTCCAGGTGGATCTAGAGTTACGCAGCCTTCTCGACAGTCTATCAGAGCATGATGTTGACTAAGCCAATCCATGCCCAAGACTACGTCATAGTTTGGCAGAGGCATTATTAGGAACTGAGTCTGAAACTCATGTCCTGAGATAGTGACTGGGCAGCTACAAGTCTCACTAATGGGTATTGGTCCTCCACCAGTCATAACTCTACAGATTATCTTACTTAAGCCAGTAGCTAAATGGTGTGCAGAAATGAAGTTTGCAGATATAAAACTGTGTGATGCTCCAGAATCAAATAATGCTAAGGCAGGGTGCGAATGAAGTAGAATGGAACCTGCGATGACATCTCCTTCCGCCTCGGGTTCAGCTTCTGGCTCTTCCACAGTCAAGGCAAAAGCTTGCCCGGCTCTGTGCTGGTTGTAGCGCTGCTGCTGGGTAGGCAGTGGACCTCTCTGCTGTCCAGCTCCAGTTTTGTTGTATGCTGTGGGGCAGTCCTTCACTTGATGGGTGGCCGATCCACAAGCAAGGCAGTGTCCCAATTTCTTCCTGCAGATCTCTGCGGTATGACCTGGCCTTTTGCAGTAGACGCAGTTGACCGTCTTTGGTTGGTTGTACTGATGCGCTTTGTTGACCGCTGCTGGCTGTTGTTGCTGGGACTGCTGGGGATAGGAGGGCCTATTGTTGTTGTTGCTGTGTCTCTTGTTGTTGCCCTGATAGCTGTTGCTTGACCCTGGATGCTCCCTCTTGGGTCGAGCAGGTGCACTGGCCTCTACATCTTGGGCCACCTTCAACATCTTGTCATAAGTCTTCGCACCGTTAGCAGCTACTAAGGTGCGGATCTCTTCACGTAGTCCGTGCCGGAACTTCTTAGCACGTTCTACAGGGTTGTCTACCAGGTGGCTTGCAAACCTGCCAAGCCTGTTGAACTCAGCCGCATATTCTTCAATTGTGCGGTCTCCTTGCTTCAGGTCTTGAAACTGCCTTCCCATAGCTTCGAGGGCAGCCTCTGGAAAGAACTTCCGCTTGAACTGCTTCTTGAATAGCCGCCAGGAAATCCCTCCAGCTTAAAATCTTGGCTCGTTGCGGTACCAAATGTTGGCCAAGTCTCTCAGCTGGAGTGCTACGGCCTCAACCATGAGGTCGTCTGGGAGTCGAGCGACGCTGAGGAGTCGCTCCATATCATCTAGCCACTCGTCCGCGTAGATGATGCCTTCGGTCCCCTTGAAGGGACGCGGGTCCAACTTCTTAAAGTTTTCTACAGTTCCAACTTTTACCTGGATAACAGGTTTGTGGTTAGACTAGAAATTCATTAATGGAATCCAAGCTTTTAAATCCTTAATTACCTTGGCAGGCTCCTGTTCTGACCGGGATGTTCCTAGCGCTGCCATGGCTACATTATGGGCGTTCTCCATGCCCTCTCTCATAATCGCGGTCTGCTCGCGATTTGCTTCAGCTTGGGCCCTCTGGGCTTCAAGAACTCCTCGTAGCAGGCCTACGAGTTCAGCGGGGTCCACTGGCACAGGTGGTGCAACAGGAGGAGTCACATCGGCTGGAATCGATGTGGTCCTGGGAGGAATGGGTGGAGCTGCATGCACTACTGAAGTGTAGGCAGCGCGGGGAGCTCTTGCAGCATGGGGGCGATCTGTGAGCTGCAAAGGAGAGGGGTCGGACTGAGCTTGATTTGGGGTGTGCTCAGAAGACGAAGCCTCTTCTTCGGCTGGGCCGGAACGGGTTGTCTTCCCTCGTGCCATCTTCTGGAAGGTTTAGGAAGCAAGCATAAGCAAGGTAACCTATGTTCTATAAGCAAGCAAAAATAATTGTACATATGTATAGATAGAAGAATTTTGGTCCTATGATGTGACAGGTAGAAATTTTTCTCAAGAATTCTAAGTGTTCTAATTGTTTCTAGAGTCTGTTTTCCTAAAGTCATACTAAACCTAAAGTCAAAGGCAAGTCGGTTTGTTTGGCTAGCCTAAGTTGACTAGACCAAAGGTTGTAAACTGGACCTGCATGGGCCACCACTGAAAACATGTCACGACCCGATCCCAATAATCTGGGTCCAGTCGGATCATGCCCAGCCTGCACCGTTGTGAGACGGCGGCAGTAAGCTGTATCAATCCGTAGTAACACCCAGACATCCAGAATACATGAAGGAAATTCAATTTTTTTTTTTATTGCCAAGTCTGAGAGAGAAATTCATTTACAAGCAAGGATTAAACAAAACATGGTCCAGGGTTATTACTTCAACCCTGATTATTACAATTTAAAAAATAAAAGGGAAGCAACTAAACATCGGCTTCCTGGCTAGGTTCAGCTAGGGCTTCAGAACTCTGGTCCGGACCATAAAAGGTATCATACTCATCATCGTCACCGCAATCACCTAAAATTGTTAATCTCCAGTCAGGAGGGAGCAAGAACATATATCCAATTCCAGTATCTTAACGATAATTAAAATGATGCAATGAAATAGTTTTGAACAGTATTTATATTTTTTGTATGCAACAAATATGAAACAAGAACAGTAAATGTCGATGAAACAATGATGACAAACTACAATCACTAAAGGTGTTTTGAGAAAAGTAGCGTCCCGTGGCCGGTCTGGGTTGGAGGCAATCTGTGTTCGCGTGAACACGGTGCGGCGTCAGTCCAGTGAGGTTGGACTTCAGCTATCCACAATGAGGCAATAAGGGGGCTTTGACCACGGGTGCTAACTTTTACTCCCCAGTTCCCAAGGCAATAGTCAATGAGTCAATGAGTCAATCAATCAATCAATCAGTCAATCAGTCGGTTCCGTGAAATCAAGTGTCGTCTCAATATTTCTATATGACATGCAACATATTTAATTACAACTAAAATACCAGTTTTGAAGTATATGAAACTTGCCTGGAGTTGGTTGGTGACGCGGGTGAGATGTCGCGACGGTCTCAACCTTAGTTACAGGGACCTACAATTATTAATAATCTGATTTTAGAATAAAACAAAGGGTTTTAATCTGACTTGATTAGTCAACTAAGTTAATGATTTGAATCCAACGATCGATTAAAATAAAAATAATGATTTGTATTAGTGATTTAGTAAAACAAAACCCTTTTTAATAATAATAAACTTTATTTATTTTTATCGTAGAAAAATATTTTATGGTAAAAAGTCGTTTTGTTTCTGATAGGATAATAGGAAAGAACGATTTTAATAAAAACAATATCATTTGTTCTTAGCAATTAATTTATAAGAGAAATAATATTTTGGAAAACATATTATATTTTGAATACCGAAAATCATTTCAGAATTATATATTAAATAATTACTAATTAGTATTTAAATACTAAAAATCATTTCGGAAATTATCATTTAAATAATTACTAATTAGTATTTAAATACTAAAAGTTATTTCAGAAATTATCTATTAAATACTTACTAATTAGTATTTAATTACAAAATCATTTCAGAAATTATCTATTAAATACTTACTAATTTACGTAATATTTAATAAGGTTTTTATTTTATTATAAATACTAATATACGTATTTACAGATCGTTGTATTAAATCGCTAATTAGTTAACAGACTAAAACTAACAATTTATTGATCTATTTAATTTACCATAATCTATCAATTTCTAGGCTATCCCGGGATTGACAGAGCTTTATTCTGTCAGTCCCGGTCGGACAGGGTAGCGGTTTTGGAAGGGACATTGCGCTCTGAAAGGGGCACCTACCGGGGAGCTGATGGAGGAGCACCGAGGGGAGGCCTCGGACTCGGGATCGGGGTATTTCGAGTCCGACACGCGGTTCTGCGTCCGTACCGTGTCCGACACGACGCTGATACCGTGTCCACTGCACCGTAAAGGGGGCTAGGGTTAGGTCTGGGAGCTGCTGCGGCCGGCCGGAGGCTGAGGCGGCGCTGGCTGCCCGGGGACGGCGGCACGGCGGCGGAGGGAGGTCGGGATCGACGTCGCCGGTGCTCGGGATGCGGGCGGCGCCGGCAGCGGGCCGTTGGAAGTGGCTCGGGCAGCGGGTCTGAGAGGAGAAGGAGGGAGGAAGAGGGACTGGAAGAGGAGCGGCTCTCGACGGTGGGCGGCGCTGGCCTGCGGAGGGCGGCGGGTCAGGGAGTCGTCGGAGGTCGGCCTCGCCGGAGCTAGGGCACGGGGTGGAGTTAGGGGAACGAGGCGGAGGTGAACGAGAGGGGGGTTCTTAAAGGGCGCTGCGAGGGGAGCTCGGCCGGGCGTCGTGGCGGATGATCCGGAGAAGAGGGGCGACGTGGGGAGCGGTCGTGGCGGCGGGATCTCCGGCGCCGGCGTAAAAATCGGGGGAGAAGACGAACGGGGAACAGGGGGATGCGGGTCCGGGTTCCGGGTCGGGCGTGGATCCGGTCAGGCCGACCCGCCCGACCCGCTATGGCACTGGCCGGGCTGGGCTGGAAATACCCAATGGGCTCGGCCCACTGGGCCGGGCCGGGCCCAAAAGCCTATAATAATAATAAAACAATAATAATAATAATAATATAAATATAATAACAGAAATAAATTAATTAATTGTAAAAAAATAGTTTTTAGGCTTTTAAAAATAGGTCTGAGGCCCAATAAAATCCCAGAAAATTACCCCAAGTCCAGTTTTCTATTTTATACCCAAAAATGTTATTTTCATGATATTTTAATATTATTTATTGTCAACTAAAAATCATTTATTAATTAAAAGCCGTGATTTTAATTTCAGAAAATTGCCGAAAATTCCAGAAAATTGGGAAAAATCCCAGATTTAATAATTAGGAAAAAAATCAGGGGTTTACAGTGTGCCATATATGGTATCATGCAATGAGTTATCAAGTATCGGTGCAATATGAAATTCTCTAGTATGAATAATCTAATGCAATGTGGTTTTCTTGTTAGAGACATATTTATATATAGTGTCGGTATATTAGAATATTTTTGGTATATTTGTTGGTATATTAGAATATTCTTGATATATTTGTTGGGATATTAGAATATTCTACAGGAGGTTTTAATGGGGTATTAATGTAAGATGAAGGGTTGTAAGGCTATAAATACCCAAGAGATTATCAATAAAAAATATAACAATTACTCCAAAATATTCTACATGGTATCAGAGTCCAAACCCTAGCCACCACCGATCAAACCCTAGCCGCCACCACCGCCATCGCTGCCACACCGCCCGCCACCAAAGCTGTCGCGCCGCCCGCCACCACCGCTGCCGCACCGCTCGTCTGCCACCACCGTCGCCACTCGCCCGCCACCACCACCGCGAAGCCGCGACTCCCGCGGAGCTTTCTGGAGCGGTTCCTGGCGTCTCCCGCGGGTCGTTCCGGACGTTGAAATCGAAGGCCTAGGTCTGATGGAGGAGAGATGTCACGCCCCGATCCCGCAGGGGGGCCGTTTGTCCTCGCTTGGGTCTTTGCGGGACCGATTCGTCCTCGCTTGGGTGTGATACCGTGCAAGTCTAAGCTGCGCTTGCACAAGGCCAAAGCTTGAACAAGGGCAAGTAGGCTATTCGAGACAGGAGGAGTGGCACAATATTACAGAAAAGTAAAGAACACAATTGTATGTGAAAACAAGCTCTTTATTGATAATCAAGATGTGTAACAAGCGGCGCTTGACCGAGATTACAGTTCGCTCAAGCTCTCTTCTCTCGATTATAATGACATCGTTCCATACATTACATCATTTTATACAAAAGCAGCTCAAATCAAATTCGATACGCCTCAAGGCATCGACTCTAGATTTTCGGTTCCTTGGGATGAGGCACGACTATTGCTTCCTCGGACGATCCAGCACCTGAGAACAAGCAAACAGTTGGTGGGTCAACGCTTTGGAGAAAGTACTGGTAAGTATAAAATCAACGAACAGAAGCAACACTCCCTGAAACTTATACTAAGTAAGCATGTGACAAAATATTACATTACTAGTGCTCTTTCTAGTTTTACCTAGATTCATTTCATGCAGCACAAGATTAGAGTCAGTTTACATCTTTTCGAAAATATGTCTTTGAAACCAGTTTGCATATTCAATACAGACAACCAAGCTATAGGGACAATGTTCTATCGTGTAGTGCGCAACATGTATCGTGAGCCATATTCGATCTCTTAGGAACACAAGTTATCTCTAGTGGACTGTTCATCTCGAATCAATACAAGTGCATCAAGTGGACTATACAATTTGATGCAATAGGGGCAACAACATATTCACTGTAAAATATATGTATCACATTTAGCATAAATGATAAGGAACATAAGGAAATACAAGTGATCACTTACTTAGTGATCCTTATCCATGGCCGAACGGCTATCCCTGCAGCAGACATACAAGTTAGCAACATTTTGCATATATATATATATATAAACGAGGTTCTCTTTTCCTGTCTGTCTCTGCATCAAACAGTTAGGTATGCAAGAAGGCTAGCCTAGCATGCACCCTAACTACATGATGGTCCCCTCCACGGGATTAGCAAGTGGGACGTACAAGCCCATCTCACTAATGACAGATCGGCTAATAACTGTTGAGACGCATGGTTGCTATACACTAAAATACGCCCAAAATAGCAGCCGGGACACATGGTTCAGCACTACACTAAAAGCCACACCCTCCCGTAAATAAGGACTTCTAACCTCAGGGTGTTCCAGATCTTTCCCAGGGCGAACGATCCCCAGGAACCGCTCGAGAGATAAACCTTGTGCACAAGTTGTCAGACCGATGCATGAATGCACTTCTATCAGATAAATACTACATGATGCACATGTTCCAGAACAAGCAAGCAAGCATATCAATCAAGCTATAGAGCCGGAGCTCTCAATACTCTTGCCTAATAGCCACACCTTTCCGTAAATAAGGACTTCAAGCCTCAGGGCGGACTATTAGTCTAGATGCGCATGTTCAAGCTATTCATACAGTTCTATCTCTTTACTATGCGATCAATGAAACATGTTCAAGCAATCTAGCTCTTTTAACAACTAATAGGCAAGAACAGTTCTATAAATCTAGCATGCAATTCTCTCTCTTTAGTGCGATAGCGAGCAGGCAAGCAATCTATTATTTTTTCTTATTAGCATGACAGCGGTTCGATTGATATCGGTGTCCGTGTAACTAAGCATGCACTATTTCTATATTTCTTAGCATGACAATTGTTCTATCTTTTTTCGATAGGCATTCAAGTTCTCTAGTTAGGCAAGCAGATTCGTTTCAATGACAACAGTACGAGTTCTCTAATCTAGCATGCAGAGTCAGGTTCTATCATTCTTCTTATGAAACTATCTTCTTAGAACAAGCATTCAAAAACTCAGATTCATTATTAAGGCGTGCAAGAATCAAAGAATGAAATTTTGCCCACTCACTTAGATCAATCGTCTTGTGGTTCGATCGAAAACTCTCTGAGAAGGCTTTCGCTCGATCAAGGAAAGCGATATCACTTGTACATAGTGCCTACCCGGAGCGGAGCACTACATACTTATCCACCAAGAAAGAGTTTCGTCCTCGAAATTCAAGGAGAAACTTTTGATATCCAGAGCAGTGATAGTCCTCATCCCTCAATATCCTTAATCAAAAACTCTAGCAATCAGAACTCAATAAAACTCTAGCCATCAGAAATCACAAATCACATCTCAAGCAATAAAACAAATCCAGAAACTTTTTGCCGGCATCTTTGAGAATATCTATGGACTTATTGTATGGAATGCTCATTGAGGCAACGATATCAAGTGGCAAAGAACATCTTGAGTTGAAGATAAGAAGCGGAATGGCCATAGGGTCGAGTTACTCTGATACAATTATGTCACGTCCCGATCCCGCAGGGGGGACGTTCATCCTCGCTTGGGTCCTTTCGGGAACGATTCATCCTCACTTGGGTGTGATGCTGTATAAGCCTAAGATACGCTTGCACAAGGCCAAAGCTTGAACAAGGGCAAGTAAGCTATTCGAGACAGGAGCAGCGGTACAATATTACAGAAAAGTAAAGAACACAATGTCATATGAAAATAAGCTCTTTATTGATAATCAAGATGTGTAATAAGCGGCGCTTGGCCGAAATTATATTTCGCTCAAGCTCTCTTTCTCTCGATTACAATGACATCGTTTCATACATTACATCCTTGTATACAAAAGCAGCTCAAAGCAAACTCGATATGGCTCAAGGCATCGACTCTAGATTTCTGGTTTTTTGGGATGAGGCACGGCTATCGCTTCCTCGGATGATCCAGCACCCGAGAACTAGCAAATTATTGGTGGGTCAGCACTTTGGAGAAAGTACTGGTGAGTATAAAATCAATGAACAGAAGCAACACACCCTGAAACCCACACTAAGTAAGCATGTGGCAAAATATTATATTACTAGTGCTCTTTCTAGTTTTACCTAGATTTATTTCATGCAGCACGAGATTAGAGTCAGTTTGCATCTTTTCGAAAATATGTATTTGAAACCAATTTGCATATTCAATACAGACAAGCAAGCTATAGGGGCAGTATTCTATCGTGCAGTGCGCAACATGTATCGTGAGCCATATTCGATCTCTTAGGAACACAAGTTATCTCTAGTGGACTGTTCATCTCGAATCAATACAAATGCATCAAGTGGACTATACAATTCGATGCAATAGGGGCAACAACATATTCAATGTAAAATATATGTATCATATTTAGCATAAATAATAAGGGACATAAGGAAATACAATAAGGAAATACAAGTGATCACTTATTCAGTGATCCTTACCCATGGCTGAACGGCTATCCCTGCAGCAGACATACAAGTTAGCAATATTTTGCATATATATATATATATATATATATATATATATATATATATATATATATATATATATATATATATATATATATATATATATATAACGGGGTTCTCTTTTCTTGTCTTTCTCTGTATTAAACAGTTATGTATGCAAGAAGGCTAGCCTAGCATGCGCCTTAACTACATGATGGTCCCCTCTGCGGGATTAAAAAGTGGGACGTACAAGTCCATCTCACTAATGACAGATCGGTTAATAGCTGCCGAGATGCATCGTTGCTATACACTAAAATACGCTCAAAATAGAAGTCAGAAAACATGGTTCAGCACTACACTAAAAGCCACACCCTCCCGTAAATAAGGACTTCTAGCCTCAGGATGTTCCAAATCTCTCCCAGGCCGAATGATCCCCAATGTCCCAGGAACCGCTCGAGAGATAAACCTTGTGCACAAGTTGTCAGACCGATGCATGAATGCACTTTTATCAGATAAATACTATATGATGCACATATTCCAGAACAAGCAAGCAAGCATATCAATCAAGCTATAGAGACGGAGCTCTCAATACTCTTGCCTAATAGCCACACCCTCCCGTAATTAAGGACTTCAAGCCTTAGGACGGACTATTAGTCTAGATGCACATGTTCAAGCTATGCATACAGTTATATCTCTTTACTATGCGATCAATGAAATATGTTCAAGTAATCTAGCTCTTTTAACAAGTAACAGGTAAGAACAGTTCTATAAATCTAGCATGCAATTCTATCTCTTTAGTACGATAGAGAACATGCAAGCAATCTATTATTATTTCTTATTAGCATGGCAACGGTTCGATCGATAGCGGTGTCCGTGTAACTAAGCATGTAATATTTCTATCTTTCTTAGCATGACAATGGTTCTATCTCTTTTAGACAAGCATTCAAGTTCTCTAGTTAGGCAAGCAGATTCGTTTCAATGACAAGCAATACGAGTTCACTTATCTAGCATTCAGAGTCAGGTTCTATCATTCTTCTTATGAAACTATCTTCTTAGAACAAGTATTCAAAAACTCGATTTATTATTAAGGCATACAAAAATTAGAGAATGAAGTTCTCCCACTCACTTAGATCAATCGTCTTGTGGTTCAATCAGAAACTCTCTGAGAAGGTTTTTGCTTGATCAAGCAAAGCGATATCACTTGTACATAGTGCCTACAGGGAGCGAAAAACTACAAGAGACATGATCGGGTCTAGCAGAGGACGAAGAGGGCGAACATGAATCGTGGGACGGGTGTGAGGCAAACGTGAATCGTGGGACGGGTGTGAGGTGATCGGAGAAGAGGAGGATCGATGGAGGAGAACATAAAGAAGTTAGACTTTGTGGAGGTTGCAACGTTGGTGAAGCTGATGAAACTGTCGACTGGTGAGAGCGCGACATGAATATTGGCGAAGTTGGAGCTTCCATCCATCGATCTGAAGCTTGATGAACCAGCCACCTACCTGAGTTGGTCACGACGGGTGAGGAGAACCCTCGCAGGGGAGAACCTGGAGGGTTTCTTGTAAGGAGGGAAGACAGAGCCGGATGAGGGCTCGACAGGAGGCGACGAGTGGAAGTCCACTTATATAGTGTTTACATTTGGCTCCTCAATTCTTTAGTCCAGTCGATCGCCGCCACAGTGGATGGCCTTGAGATGGTGAAAGACGTGTGAGAGAAGTTGAGGAGAACCTACGTTGGTGTGGGAATAACTTGAGAGTTTTTCAGATCAAGGAGGAGATCGACGACACTATACAGGGAGAGAAGACGGTACATGAGTATGCCACGAAGTTGGAGAGACAGGTATGTTTGCAAGAGAGGACGATAAAGTTTCTTAAGGGGCTGTCCGCAGTGTAAGGAGAGACAGGTATATCTGCAAGAGAGGACCTAAAGTGTAAGGAGAGCCAGATATGTCTACAAGAGAGGACGATAAAGTTTCTTAAGGGGCTGGACGTAGTGTTTACTCAGAGGATATCACTACTTCTAGCCCAACAGAAGATTTCTACACTTGAGGAGGCTATCTCGGCCATGATCTAGGAGGAGACTCGTATCAAGCTACAGGCAGGGACATGTGACCCTCTTGAAGTGAAGGCAGCACTGATGGTTGCCAATTCAGGCGACACATGACCTAAGGGAGACCCCCAACAGTGTTACAACTGCGAAAAGGTGGGCCATCTGATGTATGCTTGCACCAAACCACCTAATGAGAAAGGTTCAGGTGGAGGACGTGGACAGTTTGGAGGATGTGGCCGTGGTTGTAGGGGTCAACGCGGTGGTCGAGGAGGTTATCGGGAGAACCTGCAAGTAGCAGAAGGCGATGATGGAGCTAATTGTGCCTATACTAAGGAGGATCGGGCACTACTGGCTATGCTGAAAGTACTCAGGAGAAAGCAGAGAGCGTCAAGCGAGAGAGACAGGAGGAGTGGGACTGAGGAGGCGTCTACCTCAGTCTTCGCTAGAGGCAACGCTGTCTTGTATGCCCATCCATCGGAAGGTACTGATGACTCACTCGTCCTTGCATCTATGTCTTCCCTTAGATCGTCGGACTAGATTGTCGATTCGGGTGCATCTCGACACGTGACAAAGATTGCTAGTGAGTTCTCTTCCTACACTCACCTAGCATCCGTAGACAGCATTCAAACAACCAATGATACTTTTTATCCAGTGGTCGGTAAGGGTACTATCGATTGTACAGGTTCAGTAAGATTATTTAATATTTTACATGCTCCTTCTTTTTCAGTCAGTCTTTTGTCCATTAGTTATATAATCCTCCAACTAAAATATATTATCTCTTTTGATATTCCTAAGGTGATCATCCAGGAGAAGGAGACGGGACGAAGACTTGGGACTGGAACTTGGCATGATGGACTGTGATACCTGGATCGGGAAGTACTGGATTCAGCATTGGTATTTGTGGCAGAAAGGACAGAAATGGGAGGACCAAAGATGAGTACCGAGGATACACCGATACTCCATCACAAGCAGTTGGGACACTCCTCTTTTGTCATTTTGAGTAGGTTGTATCCATCTATTTATGAGAAGGCAAATAAGAAGAAACTAGTATGTGATGCATGTGATTTAGACAAACTTACTAGGAGCTCATATGTTGGTGCGGGACATAGGAGCTCTTCTATTTTTGATATTATATATTTTGATGTCTAGGGGCCGTGCACGACAACTACTATAAATGGTTACAAGTATTTCGTCTCTTTTATTGATTGTTCCTCTCGTGTCACCTGGCGGTATTTGATTAAGAATAAGAGTGAGGTATTTCCCTATTTTTTGGACTTTCATAAATATGTCCAAACTCAGTACAGAGCAGTGGTGAAGGTACTAAGGTCTGACAATGGAACATTGTATACCAACAAAGTACTTGAGAAATACCTGTCAGTCCAAATAATACAACATCAGACCATCTGTGCATACACACCAGCACAAAATGGAGTGACAGAAAGGAAGAAAAGACACCTTCTAGAGGTGGCAAAGAGCATGATGATCGTCATAAATTTTCCACAGAGTCTGTGGAGGCATGTAGTATTGACAACAGCTCGATTGATCAACAAAATACCCTTGAAGGTACTGTACAGGAAGTCTCCATGTGAGATATTGCAAGAAAATAATAGTGGAATACTCCTACTAAAGGTGTTTAGTTGCATATGTTTTGTGAAGGACAACAGACCGTCTGTTGGAAAACTTGAACCATGAGCAGTCAAGTGTGTATTCGTGGGCTATTCGGCGACTCGGAAGGGGTATGTGTGCTGGAGCCCAGTAGAGAAGAAGAAGTTTGTGAGCATGGATGTTTACTTCAGGGAGTTTGAGCCATACTACCGTCAGGAGAAAATCCTATCCATGAGTAACTCACCTGATACTGAGAGTATTAGGCGAGAGAGGAAGATTAGTGAGAGTTTGGTGACCGATTTAGAAGTATGGCATGAAGGAATATTTGAGAAGGATTAAGAGAGTGAAGAGTAATATGGGGAGGCGATAAGAGGTGTTAGGTCCACAACTCAGGGGGAGTTACTTACCTACAGCAGAAAAGGGAAGCAAACTGCAGGACCAGTACCTATAGTGCCATTGCCAAGTCCCTTGTCTGATTTCGTCTCAACTCCTGAGATACCTACACCACCACCACCACCAGATTCTCCTTCAGGTGATATCATTCTTCCTACTCCTCCCACACTATTATCAGTACGGAGGACCACTCGCAGCAATACAGAAAATCCTCCTGATATATATGGTTGGGACCTTGCTCACTTTGTATCATATAATATTTTTTTTTCTCATAGAGCATTTATTGCATCTTTGGATAGTATTACTATACCTAACAATTAGCAGGTTACCAAGAATGATCCAAAATGGAAAGCGATAATGCATGAGGAGTTAGGCGCTCTTGAGAAGAACCACACTTGGAAACTGATAAAACTGCTAGAGGGGAAGAGGAAAGTCAGATGCAAGTGGGTCTTTACTGTGAAAAAGAACCTAGATGAAAAAGTAGAGCACTATAAGGCTCGACTAGTGACAAAATGATACAGTCAGACATACGACATTGACTATGATGAGACCTTTGCACCAGTGTTGAAGATGAGCACCACTAGGACCCTGATTTTTTTGACAGTAAATATTGGATGGAAGCTACACCAACTGTATGTGAAAAATGCATTTTTTCATAGGTATCTAGTGGAGAAAGTGTACATGGAGATACCACCAGAATTCTGCACCGATAAGACAGTGGACAAGTTCTGTAGGTTGAAGAACTTGTCCCTCTATGGACTGAAGCAGTCTCCTCGAGCATGGTTTGACAGATTCAGTAGGACGATAATAGGGATGGGATATCAGCAGATCAATGCTGATCATACTGTGTTCTTAACTCGGAGTGGAGGCCACATCACCATGCTTACGGTGTATGTGGACGATATGATTATCACATGAGATGATGAGCAGGAGATTGCCCGATTCAAGGTAAAGCTTGACAAGGAGTTCGAGGTGAAGGACATTGGTCTTCTTTGATACTTCCTTGGGATTGAGATTGCTCGAGAAGCAGAGGGGATTATTCTTTCTCAGAGGAAGTATGCGCTGGACCTTCTCACAGAGACAGGGATGTTGGGATACAGACTTGCAGCGACGCCGATCAACTAAGGGTTCAAGCTGTGTGCTGAGACTGGAGAACCAGTTGACCGAGACAGATACTAGAGACTGGTGGACAAGTTGATCTATTTGATCCACACACGTCCTGATATCTTCTTTGTAGTGAGTGTGGTGAGCCGCTACATGCATGACCCAAGGAAGGGTCATATGGACGCAGTGTACCAGATTCTGAGATACTTGAAGGGTGCCCCCGGAAAGGGGTTAATATTCAGGAAGAATGATCACTTGAGCATCGAGGGCTATTGTTACTCTGACTGAGCTACCTGTACTGATGATAGGAGGTCTACCTCGGGCTATTGCATATTTGTATGAGGTAATTTGGTCTCTTGGAGGAGTAAGAAGCAATCGGTGGTGGCCAGATCGACAGCTGAAGCGGTGTACAGAGATATGGCCTTGGGAGTTGCAGAGCTGCTATGGCTGAAGAGTATGCTGGTGGAGCTGAAGCTGGATCAAGGAGCCAAGATGAAGCTGTGGTGTGACAACTAGTCAACCATCAGTATTGCCAATAATCCAGTGCAACATGCCAGTACCAAACACATCGAGATCGATAGGTTCTTCATCAAGGAGAAATTGGGCAGTGGACTATTGGAGTTAGGTCATGTTCCAACCAAGGAGCAGGTAACAGACAATATTACCAAGGGACTTAGCTCTGCAGATATGATTAGAGGATGTGACAAGATGGGCTTAGTGAATATCTTTCGCCTATCTTGAGGAGGAGTGTTGGTATATTATAATATTCTTGGTATATTTATTGGTACATTAGAATATTCTTGGTATATTTGTTGGGATATTAGAATATTCCACAGGAGATTTTAGTGGGGTATTAATATAAGATGAAGGATTGTAAGGCTATAAATAGTCAAGAGATTATCAATAAAAAATATAACAATTACTCCAAAATATTCTACATATAGTGCTAGTGACATATTCGACATTGACTAGATTGTATCATTGACTCTGGCCATCAGGTATATATACCCCACGGCGGCACACATTGTAGCCCCTTTGTCTAATTTTTCCAATTTTTTTATCATTTTTAATTATTAAATTAGACTCCAAAATAAAAATTATAGATAACTAATGGAATAAATAATTATTTTAGAATTTGGATTTTACTATTTTTTTTCTTTTTTTTTTGGAGTGTAAAGGTCCCAACACCCACAATCCCCCGGGTGCTCGATGCCTCCGACTTGCACATCCACGTCCCACAACCTTACCACGAGACTTCTCCCTAAGTCTACTAAGATCGAGGAACAATATTTGTCGCAAAATTTGGAGATGTTGTTGCAGATTTATGCTCGTACAAAATCCGTCTCTCACTTCAAAATTCCAAAATTGAGCACAGTTGCGGCCTCTCCGGACCAACTATCTATACGTCCCACGCCCCTGCCTGAACGTATTTTTTTTCCTTCTTGTTTTGTTTTCTTTTGTGAGCCGGGTTTAACCTAGCATTTTATATCCCGTTATAGTTATATAATTAGGTTACTGAACCAGAGAATTGTTATATGTATCAAAGCAAAAGTTCAACCATTTGGGATTGTGCAAGAAACCAAGCTTTCTAAACCTTCCAGTAGAATATTGAGAGATATTGTTCTTGATGATAAGCAAGCTAATTAAGGATCCTTCGGGTTTGATCATGTTAATTTGCTATATGGAATGTGAAGTATATACGTTTGAAGTTGAACGCTCTCATTCCACCAGCATCTAGCTTCAGGGTTCACTTGTCTGTCAATCTTGCAATGAAGTCGGATTGCTAGCTGCCACGTGTTTGTACGTAAATTCTCCTCCGGCTTATTTGTCGTTTGACCACTCAAAGGGAAGTAGCTAGAATCTCGACACAGCAGGCAATAAAGGTTTCAGCAGACCTCAACATGTAGTGTTGATACCTGAGATGATGAATAAGGATTTACTCGGATATTATTTTGTATAAGAAGAATCTGAGTTTCTCTCAGAAAGTGAGTAAGAAATTAATAGGATGTTTGTTTTTTTCATAATTATATAGTGCTTAAAGAAAAGAGAGTATTTGATTCTTGATCAGAATAATTTGTGTGTCTATGTTCAACCTCAACTTGGCCTTTAAATAGCCATTTACAACTCTAACAGAATGCATAAAAGTAGCACCCTCTAACCATATTTTAACTAAGTGATAAAAAATCAAAACAAATTAAAAAGCATAGATCAAATAAAAAATTCCTAAAGACTAGGATTTATTGAAACCCAAATAACAACCTCTTCAACCTCCTCAACATGATTAACTCTAACAAATTTTCACGCCCCAATCTCCCGCAAGCTCAATAGTCCCCGCTGAACGTGAATCACCACGTTGCAGCGCTCCCGCAGGACAATCGTTATCATCGGGACGTGATGCCGTACGAGCCTGGAGTTGCGCTCGTACAAGGCGATGTTGTCAAACACCAAAGTTATCATCGAAACGACCAAGTTGCAGCGAAAGTCAAGTATTGTGTACCAAGCATACATCAGAGTATACGCAACAAAGCTTTCGATAGGGTCCAATTGAAATGCCACAAAGGCGATGCCACAAAGGCTAATGCAATACTCTTGTACTTTCTCTAGCCCACAATGGTACTTATCGTTCATACATTATGTCCCGTATATCCAAGCAACGCCACTACACCCCGCGTACCTGAAATAATGCCCACAAACGTGGGTCAGTACACAGCCGTACTGGTGAGCGGGGTAAACCATTCGTCTAAGCCGACACTAAGTAGAATAGTGAATGCAAACAGTTATATGGTGATCTTTCTAGTTGAATCCTAGATTCGTTTCATGGCATATGTATGATATATTAAGGAAAGTTGTAAATCAAGTTAAACATGCAAGCATTCAACTCAAGCCAATCGATAAGCAATATATAACAAACTCGAAGGAAACTAGCATGCAACCCGTCCTACTCAAACCCAAGCAACGCGAGAACCTATCGAACCATTTCCAAGCCTCAATATCCATCCTCAATCCAAACCACAATTCAATATCGATATGCACACTCTTGCCGAGGCAAGGTGGTCGCCGCCTACGCGAAAAGCACAAACCCAACCAATGTAAAGCAAACCATCTCTTATCTATATAAAGTCACTGGCCAAGCCATAAAGGAATTTGATCGGACTGATCAAGTGCAGTTCTACCCGATCCAGGCCGAGTAGCTAGCATAGATCAAATAACAAAATTCCTAAAGACTAGGATTTATTGAAACCCAAATAACAACCTCTTCAACAGGATTAACTCTAACAAATTTTCACACTCCAATCTCCCACAAGCTCAATAGTCCCCGCTGAACGTGAATCACCACATTGCAGCGCTCCTGCAGGACAATCGTTATCATCGGGACGTGATGCCGTACGAGCCTGGAGTTGCGCTCGTACAAGACGATGTTGTCAAACACCAAGGTTATCATCGAAAAGACCAAGTTGCAGCGAAAGTCAAGTATTGTGTACCATGCACACATCAGAGTATCCGCAACGAAGCTTTCGATAGGGTCCAATTAAAATGCCACAAAGGCTAATGCAATACTCTTGCTTTTTCTCTAGCCCACAAAGGTACTTACCGTTCATACATTATGTCCCGTATATCCAAGCAGCGCCACTACACCTGCGTACCTGAAATAATGCCCACAAACGTGGGTTAGTACACAGCCGTACTGGTGAGCGGGATAAACCACTCGTCTAAGCCGACACTAAGTAGAATAGTGAATGCAAACAGTTATATGGTGATCTTTCTAGTTGAATCCTAGATTCGTTTCATGGCATAGGTATGATATGTTAAGGAAAGCTGTAAATCAAGTTAAACATGCAAGCATTCAACTCAAGCCAATCGACAAGAAATATATAACCAACTCGAAGGAAACTAGCATGTAACCCGTCCTACTCAAACCCAAGCAACGCGAGAACCTATCGAACCATTTCCAAGCCTCAATATCCATCCTCAATCCAAACCACAATCCAATCTCGATATGCACACTCTTGCCGAGGCAAGGTGGCTGCCGCCTACGCGAAAAGCACAAACCCAACCAATGTAAAGCAAACCATCTCTTATCTATACGAAGTCACTGGCCAAGCCATAAAGGACTTTGATCGGACTGATCAAGTGCAGTTCTACCCGATCCAGACCGAATAGCTAACCCGCCTAGTCGTATCGAACTACCGGCACCGCGCCCAAGGCACGTTTCCATTGTCTCCTCCATGGCCGAACGGTCCCGGTGCTCCGGAGCCTATCCCGTTCGAGAAGACGAAACCCTGTGCAACAAAGGTTGTCCGTGACATGCAGACACCAAGTAGGTATGATGAGAGGATCGATCATTCTCGTCCCACTAAGTGATCCTAGACTCATCCAACCAAAATCCAACCAAATATCCATAAGTACCATTCTCCAACACATAGCCCAAGGCACAAATCTCAAGTTATTCCCATAGGCACTATGCCGCTTCTCGACACAATGTTTTAATTGGTGCAACACCCCTCGCTCAGAACAATCCCTTGGCACAATGCCCCAACAGTGGCACAATGCCCTCGCCGATGCAGTTGTTCGGTTTCGAACCACAACTGCACACTTTGCTTGACAAAGCGTCCAAGTGATGCTCGTGCACGGATGCACGCTCGCTCGTCCGAATTCCCGATGTTCCAACCAAGATATATGATTCCAACTGTCCAAGCATAATTCCAATTATCTCTCCAACTGCCCCAAATATATAATCCAACTCTAGCTCCATCTATCCATACGCGAAAACCAATTCAAGCCACAATTATATCCAAGCAAACGACGTACAATCTATGCACGCCACAGTGTAGTGATTTCCAAGTCCCAGTCTAAGTGTTCAAGCCTTTACGTGTTTTCCATATTATTAGGCATGGAGGAGTAGAGGAGAAGGGACAGAGCCCACTCACCAAGTTCGATTCCGTTAAGCATCATGTCCTGTCGATACGGCCGATCCCTTGAACCCGTGGTCCGATGCAAAATACGGTCTACTCAACTGGTATGACCTTTCGAGCATGCCGTGCTTTCCAAATTATCCGACCGATCGAACTAAGGAAGATGGCATTATCGCTCCAATCCAGCTATCTCAGTACTGCTCTGAACGAACACCTGATTTCCATCGAACTCCGCTAGCAATCTGCACATGAAACCAACTCAATCAATACTTGTTCCTAAATCCAACAAATTGAAATGTAACAAGCTATTGCCTCATTCAATCCGACTCAGCGTAACGCACCGTGCGGTTATGGGGCGTTACATAATATACCACTTAGAATCAGGTTCGTCCCCGAACCATACTAGTTTCCATTCTGTACTAGTATGCCGCAATCCAATTTCATAACTCTGCTCTATGCAACTCACATTTTCTGATCCCGATTTAGAATCTCGCTTGCGCTGAACTCTCGCACAAATTTCATATTCCCACATCCTCCTTGCAGCTCAATACGAATTCCTCATATCGCTTTGTTTTGGATCATACACATATTTAAGGCGTCCCTGAAATACATGCATTTCAGCCGAGCTTAGCGATAGCGAATTTGGACAAGTTACAAGGGTATCTTTATGTCCGAGGCATTCATTCGCCTTCCTCCCAATTGAACCAATCCTGATTTTCATTCCAACATATTCGCACAAGCGCTATCCTTGTAAACCCCCTAAATTTTCAAAATTTTAAAAACTGGATTTTTCACAATTTTCTGGAATTTTCTGGAATTTTTCTGTAAATTAAAAACAGGGTTTTAATTATTCAATCATTTTTAATTGATATTAAACAGTATTAAAATATTAGGAAAATATTATTTTTGGATGTAAAATGAAAAACTGGACTTAGGGTAATTTTTCTGAAATTTATCGGACCCCAGACCTATTTTTAAATGCCTAAAAAGTATTTATTCATTTAATTAATTATTTAATTAAATACTGATATTATTATTATTATTATTATTATTATTATTATTATTATTATTATTATTATTTACTTATTTTTATTTCCTTTCCTCCGGCCCGCGGCCCGTTGGGCCAGCTCGGCCCAACCCAACTCGAGGCCCAGCCCACCCCAGCCTAGCGGGTCGGGCGGGTCGGCCAGACCCGAACCCGACCCGACCCGGCTGACCCCCACTCCCCACGAACCCTCGGCTGCCCGAGTCCGGCGCCGCTCCGCCCGGGCCGCCCGCCGCATCCACCGGCCTCCCCTCCGCGCACCCCGCCACGTCGGCCACGACCCCGCCTTTCTCGGCCTGCCGCAGCTCCGCCCCGCCCTATTTATATCTCCCCCTCCGCCGTCTCCAGCTCCCCGAACCGCCACCGCCACCACTCGCTCAGGCCTCCACCACCGCGCCGCCCTCTCCGCCGACGCCACCGGACCGCGCCCAGCCCCCTCCTTCTCCTCCCCTCCCCTTCGTCTCCGGCGACGATCGCTCGACAGCAGCGGCAGCAGCAGCTAGGGCAGCTGCTCCCCGCGCCTCCGGCCGCCGTGCTCGCCGCCGCCGCCTCCGCTCGAGCGCCGCGCCCCTCGCCGAGCTGCCCTGGCCCTCCGCCGCAGTCCAGCAGCCTCCCTCCGCCGCGTGCCGCCGGAGCCCTAAACCCTAACCCTAATTCCTTTTTCGTGTCGGACACAGGACACTGTGTCGTGTCGGACACGATTCGCCCCCCCGGTTTTCGGGTCCCCTTCAGGTGCGTGTAATTTTTTGCTCGTAGCTCCGTTTTTGATTCCGCAAATTGCGTTACGAAGCCTGTATGACCCTCTCGGTGTCCGGACAAACTGTTCGGGGCATCGCGTCCTGGGGTGATCGCACACCACGATCCAAAAACAGGAAAAACCCAGACCCTGTTTCACCCCGGAACCGAGTCCGCCCCGCAAAACGGGACGACTTGGTCGCGCGCGGTCTTCACAGATACGTGCGCCTCGTCGATACGGACGTGTGGGATTTCGCAGAAGCTGATTTGGGTGTGCGTGCACACCGAAATCAACACGTATCCGCGGACATCGCCCCGTATCCGTCTTTTCTGCAATTCGACCTAACTTTGTGTACACACGTCGGATCGAGACGAAACTTGCGCCATCGGACTCGTAGCAATACGCTGGTCCTGTGGGTCAAGTTTGGTTCGATTCTGAGAACGTTGACGAAATCGCGTGTCGTGGGCCCCACAGGCCCCGCTCGACGGGCGATTTTGTGTTCGGCTCATCGGAATCCAATTCTGGAAGTTCCGTTGGGTTCGTATCAGCGTTCCTGACCTGTTGACACTAAGTTTGGTGAATTTGGAGACCGTTGACCCTGACGCGTTTTTCGGTGCAAAGCGGGCCCACCGGTGGACCCCGTTTTGGCCCGAAACTGCCGTTTTTGCCCTTGTCTCCAAATTGGACCCAAGGACAGGCGTTTCTAGCTGATTGATATTTTCTGGATCTGATGGTGATGTTTGTTTCAGCAACCAGAGTACCGCCTGCAATTTCAGCTGAAGTCAGAGCCGCAATTGGAACAGGAACCACAGGCAAGTGTACCTTGCCAAACCCTGCAGCTTGCTAATTATTTTCTGGACTTAATCATGCAATAATGGACAAATGAAGCCTACCAAATCTCAATAATTCTTGACATAGTACTTTACTTGATTTCTTGTGAATTAAATATAAACATGTTTTAACTGCTTGACCTAGGAGACGTGTGATGTACTTAGTGTCCGATCATAGTCGGGTGCCAACTCCGTACGTGGGGTTGTGTAACATCACATAGACATGGATATCGAGACCCGATAATTCTCGTACTTGTCCTATCAAGTACACCAGAACCCAGGACACTTGACACTATTTCATGAGACAGAGTCTTCCTGCGACATTCAAGGTGATTCTGTATAGGATGCATGTTATATGACATAGACGTTACATCCTTAGACATTTTGATTCATAGCTACCAGACTTGCTGCATTAGCTATAATCCCGCTGACATGGACATGAGACGTTATGGTCATGGCTTGCGTGATTACATTGGGTGGGGAGAGACACACAGACTACAGGCTGATATTATATATATAACATAGTATATATCATAGTGTAATTCATAGTTATTGCCGCTACCGGCTCCCCGACACAGAGCTTGTAGTGGCTTCAGCCTGAGATCTAGTGCTGCTCTCATATTGCATATCACATAGTTGGTTACTTAGTTTACCCTGCTGATTATCTTATTGCTGCACTGATATTCATTTGGCTTGAGTTTTTCTGTACCTTGCTATGTCCCCTGAGGACCTGGAATGGATGATGTTCCCAGGTACAGCTGAAGAGAACTACCCAGAAGTGTACGGTACCGGAGCACTCCTCGGAACAGAACCAGGAACAGAGGACGAGATAGTGGCCGAAGACTTCTCTTGAGCGCCGGCTTCAACTACTCAGTATTTACACTTTTCAGCATTTCATTCCTGTCTATTTTTCCTTAAATGTAACAGAATAATTCTCGGAATTGTTTCCCGAGATAACTTTATTTGATATTGCATACTTATTTCTATTGCATTTATTTCCTGGCAATTAATCTGTGTTATTTCTGTGGATGAGATTAGAATAACCTGAGACTTGTAACAAATGCCCTAACTCCTGTTAGATTACAGCTTAAGCATGCCCTGATGGATCCATTAAATTGGGTTGTCCATCGGTGCGTGCTGCTGGCCATTGCTCACGTGCTCAGTCCCTGGTCATTTTGGGACTGGGGCGTGACATAGTTTTTGTGGTGGCCCATGCAGGTCTACGACTAAATTGTTCGGTTTCAACTTAGGGACCGAACAGGCCTGCAATAAGATATGATAAGTTTTAGGATCTCATCCACTTGCTTGAATCGTTTTTGATCTCTATATCGACTTCAAATAATTTACTTGCATCTTGCCTTGATTCCTGTACGCCTCTTATTGGGTATTTTGGATACAGGAAAATGGACCCACAAGAATGCAATGAGACTCCCGTCGGAACACCACAAGCTACAGGTGTCACCTATGACGACGAAGTGACACCAGTCGGAGGAATTCCCACAACTCAACAGAGCCAGCAGGCAGGTCAACCTACCTCCCGATTTCGACGCGATGATATTCCACCTCCGCCGCAGTTCGTTCCACCAACGCCCGTACTCCCACCAGGACAGCCAATTGACGGGCAGCAGATATTTCAAATGATCTACGCGATGATGCAAGCTCAGCAACAAGTCCAACACGAGGCTCAGCGTCGCGAAGCTAACTTCTGGAGGGACAGCATCGTAACTGTACTGGAGCAGGCCAACCTACCAGCCCGACGGCCATCTACAGGCTCAATCACTGACTTCCGCCAACTGAAGCCCCGCACTTTCTCCGGCAAGGAAGAGCCCACAGAAGTTCACGAGTGGCTCACCAACATACGGCATCAACTTGAAGCAGCCGAGCTCCCCCGGGAACGCTGGATGACGGCCGTCCGAATGCAGTTGATAGGCAACGCACACCACTGGTGTTTGTCTGAGGAGGCACGACTCGGACCAGACCGAGTCACTTGGGAAGAGTTCTCCAGACTCTTCCAAGAGATGTACATTCCGGCTATCGCTCGATCAGAACTGCGGGACAAATTCAACCGTCTCACCCAGGACTCTATGACAGTGGAAGAGTACAACGCGGAATTTATTCGTCTGAGCCGCTTCGCCCCAACCCTGATCCCGACGGAGGAAGAGAAGGCCGAGAAATTCTTCGACGGACTGAACATTGAGCTGCAGAAACTCATCGGATCCGTCGCACCTACCTCCTACTCGGATGTTCTCGCTGCAGCCCGACGCATGGAACGCGTCACCAGGAGAGAGTCTCGCCTTAAGCGGCCAATCACCTCAGCACCAGACAGAGCACCACCGGGAGAATCTGCAAAGAGAACTCACACGAACCAGCCACCTAGGGCAGCTTCGCAGACCCTTCCTACCTGTCACTACTGCGGCAAGCTAGGTCATGTCGAGAAGGACTGCAGACGCAAGTTGGGATTGTGCCTGATTTGCGGCACCAACCAGCACATAGCCAAGGACTGTCCCCAGCATCGAGATGGAGCACCAAGGGCGAGCCAACCAGCTTCACCAGCACCGAGGCCACCTCTGGCACCTCAGGCGACACTCTTCCAACAAGCCCAACAGCAGCAGAGGAATCTACCTCAAAGACGATGACAAGCTTATGCGATGACTGTGCAGGACGCTGATGCGAGTAAGTGATTTATAGTTTTCCGTTCTAGTCTTGTTGTAGTTCGTGCCCGTTGGTTCGTGACCTCAGCCCCAACCTAGTAATTTGCAACTTGGTAATAATAACCTGGTTTTCATAAAAGTTATAGTTTTAACTAGATTTTTCTGAAAAGTGTAAACTTTCGATTTTTAGGGAAACGATATTTCCCTGAAGCCTCTTGTGATGTGTTTTCAAACGATGCTTGCGACCGCGTCATCTCTGTTGACCGGTTATTCTTTGATTGCGAGGACGCAATCTTCTTAAGGGGGTAGATTGTAAACCCCCTGAATTTTCAAAATTTTAAAAACTGGATTTTTCACAATTTTCTGGAATTTTCTGGGATTTTTCTGTAAATTAAAAACAGGGTTTTAATTATTCAATCATTTTTAATTGATATTAAACAGTATTAAAATATTAGGAAAATATTATTTTTGGATGTAAAATAAAAAACTGGACTTAGGGTAATTTTTCTGGAATTTATCGGACCCCAGACCTATTTTTAAATGCCTAAAAAATATTTATTCATTTAATTAATTATTTAATTAAATACTGATATTATTATTATTATTATTATTATTATTATTATTATTATTATTATTATTATTTACTTATTTTTATTTCCTTTCCTCCGGCCCGCGGCCCGTTGGGCCAGCCCGGCCCAACCCAACTCGAGGCCCAGCCCACCCCAGCCTAGCGGGTCGGGCGGGTCGGGCGGGTCGGCCAGACCCGAACCCGACCCGACCCGGCTGACCCCCACTCCCCACGAACCCTCGGCTGCCCGAGTCCGGCGCCGCTCCGCCCGGGCCGCCCGCCGCATCCACCGGCCTCCCCTCCGCGCACCCCGCCACGTCGGCCACGACCCCGCCTTTCTCGGCCTGCCGCAGCTCCGCCCCGCCCTATTTATATCTCCCCCTCCGCCGTCTCCAGCTCCCCGAACCGCCACCGCCACCACCCGCTCAGGCCTCCACCACCGTGCCGCCCTCTCCGCCGACGCCACCGGACCGCGCCCAGCCCCCTCCTTCTCCTCCCCTCCCCTTCGTCTCCGGCGACGGTCGCTCGACAGCAGCGGCAGCAGCAGCTAGGGCAGCTGCTCCCCGCGCCTCCGGCCGCCGTGCTCGCCGCCGCCGCCTCAGCTCGAGCGCCGCGCCCCTCGCCGAGCTGCCCCGGCCCTCCGCCGCAGTCCAGCAGCCTCCCTCCGCCGCGTGCCGCCGGAGCCCTAAACCCTAACCCTAATTCCTTTTTCGTGTCGGACACAGGACACTGTGTCGTGTCGGACACGATTCGCCCCCCCGATTTTCGGGTCCCCTTCAGGTGCGTGTAACTTTTTGCTCGTAGCTCCGTTTTCGATTCCGCAAATTGCGTTGCGAAGCCTGTATGACCCTCTCGGTGTCCGGACAAACTGTTCGGGGCATCGCGTCCTGGGGTGATCGCACACCACGATCCAAAAACAGGAAAAACTCAGACCCTGTTTCAACCCGGAACCGAGTCCGCCCCGCCAAACGGGACGACTTGGTCGCGCGCGGTCTTCACAGATACGTGCGCCTCGTCGATACGGACGTGTGGGATTTCGCAGAAGCTGATTTGGGTGTGCGTGCACACCAGAATCAACACGTATCCGCGGACATCGCCCCGTATCCGTCTTTTCTGCAATTTGACCTAACTTTGTGTACACACGTCGGATCGAGACGAAACTTGCGCCATCGGACTCGTAGCAATACGCTGGTCCTGTGGGTCAAGTTTGGTTCGATTCTGAGAACGTTGACGAAATCGCGTGTCGTGGGCCCCACAAGCCCCGCTCGACGGGCGATTTTGTGTTCGGCTCATCGGAATCCAATTCTGGAAGTTCCGTTGGGTTCGTATCAGCGTTCCTGACCTGTTGACACTAAGTTTGGTGAATTTGGAGACCGTTGACCCTGACGCGTTTTTCGGTGCAAAGCGGGCCCACCGGTGGACCCCGTTTTGGCCCGAAACTGCCATTTTTGCCCTTGTCTCCAAATTGGACCCAAGGACAGGCGTTTTTAGCTGATTGATATTTTCTGGATCTGATGGTAATGTTTGTTTCAGCAACCGGAGTACCGCCTGCAATTTCAGCTGAAGTCAGAGCCGTAATTGGAACAGGAACCACAGGCAAGTGTACCTTGCCAAACCCTGCAGCTTGCTAATTATTTTCTGGACTTAATCATGCAATAATGGACAAATGAAGCCTGCCAAATCTCAGTAATTCTTGACATAGTACTTTACTTGATTTCTTGTGAATTAAATATAAACATGTTTTAACTGCTTGACCTAGGAGACGTGTGATGTACTTAGTGTCCGATCATAGTCGGGTGCCAACTCCGTACGCGGGGTTATGTAACGTCACATAGACATGGATATCGAGACCCGATAATTCTCGTACTTGTCCTATCAAGTACACCAGAACCCAGGACACTTGACACTATTTCATGAGACAGAGTCTTCCTGCGACATTCAAGGTGATTCTGTATAGGATGCATGTTATATGACATAGACGTTACATCCTTAGACATTTTGATTCATAGCTACCAGACTTGCTGCATTAGTTATAATCCCGCTGACATGGACATGAGACGTTATGGTCATGGCTTGCGTGATTACATTGGGTGGGGAGAGACACACAGACTACAGGCTGATATTATATATATAACATAGTATATATCATAGTGTAATTCATAGTTATTGCCGCTACCGGCTCCCCGACACAGAGCTTGTAGTAGCTTCAGCCTGAGATCTAGTGCTGCTCTCATATTGCATATCACATAGTTGGTTACTTAGTTTACCCTGCTGATTATCTTATTGCTGCACTGATATTCATTTGGCTTGAGTTTTTCTGTACCTTGCTATGTCCCCTGAGGACCTGGAATGGATGATGTCCCCAGGTACAGCTGAAGAGAACTACCCAGAAGTGTACGGTACCGGAGCACTCCTCGGAACAGAACCAGGAACAGAGGACGAGATAGTGGCCGAAGACTTCTCTTGAGCGCCGGCTTCAACTACTCAGTATTTATACTTTTCAGCATTTCATTCCTGTCTATTTTTCCTTAAATGTAACAGAATAATTCTCGGAATTGTTTCCCGAGATAACTTTATTTGATATTGCATACTTATTTCTATTGCATTTATTTCCTGGCAATTAATCTGTGTTATTTCTGTGGATGAGATTAGAATAACCTGAGACTTGTAACAAATGCCCTAACTCCTGTTAGATTACAGCTTAAGCATGCCCTGATGGATCCATTAAATTGGGTTGTCCATCGGTGCGTGCTGCTGGCCATTGCTCACGTGCTCAGTCCCTGGTCATTTTGGGACTGGGGCGTGACAATCCTCAAGTATGTTGATTTTCCACCGACTCAATCAGTTCATGTTCCAACTCGATCCATCCAACTATTTCTGAATCCACACTAGCGCCCTGTTATCTATGCACTATCTCTAAATATTATTTCTTACACCGAACGATCATCACAACTGATACTACCCCAGCTAGGCGACTTACCCAAATATCAAACTTTGCTCTTAGATCAGCTCAGCCCAACACCTTTTCCTCAATCTCAATACCTCACTGGATGAGCATTTATATTGAGGTTCATGTGATCCACGAAGATCTCGCCGCCACGCCAAAGGGATAGTGTCGTCACAATTTCAACGTGGACACACTCGCCACAATTCCTAGGTTGCGCATGGAATAGTTCTTCGCGCTGCTTTTACTGCCTCGAAGCACAGGATATCACCTTCGCCTTCTGTACGAGCATGCATCCCAGACTAAGTTTTGATGCATCTTGTAGATCTGAGGCACATCTGTCCCTTCCAGTATTGCAATGATTTGATCTGAATGAGCCGCTGCTTTAACTTCACAAGCTAGTTTCCCATTCGTCAATTCATAAGAATGTTATTCCCTTCCGGGGCACGATGAGTCAAAGGCGATGCTATCTTTAAAATTTGCGACTCCGAATCTCATCAGTTGACTTAGGCTATTTCCACCATCGCTTCGATCTTCCGGCTGCATCAGCTGAAGGCTATCCCAAGGGTCTCTCAAATCCAACACTCAATCACTTAGGCCAATCTCCAACGCACACTACTCACATCCACCCTCGATGCATTCCCAAATGCGCCGCCGCAAGGGTCGTTCTATGGGTCTACAATATGTATCTCTGATTTGGCGGTCAAGTCGCCAGGGTCAGCTGTCCCAAAGCTACGCTCGATAATTGTAAGTAATCACGATGGACAGTTACTACGAACCATGCTATATCTCCTCTGCAAATCCGAGCCATAATCCAACAACCCATCCGAACCAACTTTCGAATTCGAGCACTTCATGCACTACCTCTGATGAATCTTTCAACCAAAAGCCGCTTAACCACCTAGAGTCTTGCTATCTATCCAAGCCATAATTCGAGAACTGCGCTCGTTGAAACCGTCTTCCATCAATCCGCCGTTCTGTTCTGAATCCATCAAATTTTCCGAACTGCCAAGTTCGACTTCTCGCGCTATCACTTGCAACGATTCCCGAAACCAAGGACTTGCTCCAATCTTATCTGTATGCCAGCTTCACAGTACACGTCCAACTTGCTCGAGCAGTACAGTGATTTGCTCCAACGTTGCTCTCTAGTTTAGCTATCTTCAAAAGTTCATCCGCCACAATCCTTGCTCTCATTTCATTCCTTAGCCCGTCTTGATTTCCTCTATGTTCTGATTAGTCCACACACTCTCAATAACTCATGCACGGTTCCAACATAAATCTCAAATCCATATTGCCTTTACTTGTTGCCTCAATCCGTCTTAGTACTGCAAGTGTTAACTTCTAATCTGACTTAGCATCAACTAGACTTGTCTCATGCCCGTTCACGTCTTCCGAAGAATCCGTCTACCATCGTTGCACAATTCCACCAAATTTTCACTTACGCTAAACCTGAGTCAAACTTCTCGAGCATCAATATCCAAAATCCCTTAAGTTTGTGTGAAACCATCGCATTGCCCCTCCAAACCAGATCGTGTTTCATTGCTCAATCAACAGCTCCAATGTGTTTCCAAAATTCATAGTCCGTGCTCGTTATCCTTCGATTCACCCATCGATTACTTAAGCGTATCCCAACTGTTCGTTCCTCATGCTCAACTCTCTCTATGCATTCATGAATGCTCCACGGAACTTTCAACTCGTGCAAGCGAACTCTGATATTCAGCTTTCCATCTGACTATCTCAACTTGTTTCTAATACTTGGTCTGCCTCAATCCTTCAAATTTTCAAACACTCTTTCCATTGCTGATTCCAATCTCGCCCATCTCTCAAGTCCAACGGTACTTTCATTTGCACAAGTCCGTTCTCGATTGCTCAACTCAACATTCGCTTGCTTCATTTTTCATTCTTTCCAACTCAGCCGATGTGCACCAATCAACTTATATTCCTGTTACCCGAGTCCGTTGAGACAATTTCCATTGATGTCTATCCAAAATATTTCAATGCCTTGCTCACTATGTGGTATCCCATATACCACTCCGAATCAAGTCGCTACTCGCATTACGATTCCTTGTACTGATTCAGGATCCGTTTGAACCATCCCTTATGCGTGATCCTGCCATCCCCAACTCAAATCTGACACGAAACTCAGCCAATTCTTTAACAATCCAACTCTTTCTATCAATCTCGTTAGGAAACTTGTGCTATGTTCCATTCTCAATACTTCCATCTATTCTCAAATCGTCCGATATTTTTGTAATACGAGCAACCCGTGCAGCAATCTCTTCCAAGTAGTCCAGCCTAATACCCAATTGTTCCTCACATTTGCTATATGAGCAACTCGTACAACGCTATCATGATATTCCTAAGCCAAACTCAAATCTGCTCAGCCAATGCTCTATGTGATATACCTAGCCAAAAATTAAACTCCATCCAACTATTCGCTACACGAGCAACTCGTGCAATGATCCATTCTCATTCGATGCTTCTACTAACAACATGCCACATAACCAAATCTCGTCTGCCAACCAATTGATCCACTGATGCAATCAGAAACTCCCCGAATGAAAAGCCAAGCCAACTCAACGACACACCTCTCAACTTGATGCACAAATGCAACAACGCACCCAACTTGCTACACGAATGCAACAACGCCTAACGATGCTAATCGATCTAACAAAAACCAACAAAAGCAACGCAACGAAGCACAATATGCAGCCACAACCAGCAATATATAGACTTATTGCATGAAACATCCAATGTGGCACCGAGTAGAGCCAAGAGCTAAACGACACGCGGAAGCTATTTAGAGTTTGTGATGAAACGAAGGACCAAGTCCAAGGAAATGAACCATGCGCTCTGATACCAATATTGTCACGCCCCAATCTCCCGCAAGCTCAATAGTCCCCGCTGAACGTGAATCATCACGTTGCAGCGCTCCCGCAGGACAATCGTCCTCATCGGGACGTGATGCCGTACGAGCCTAGAGTTGCGCTCATACAAGGCGATGTTGTCAAACACCAAAGTTATCATCGAAACGATCAAGTTGCAGCGAAAGTCAAGTATTGTGTACCAAGCACACATAGATGTCGGCGTCGTGGGGCTTTGCTCGTCGTTGGTTGCCATAGCTCTGATACCAAATGAAAGAAAAGATGAGTATTTGATTCTTGATCAGAATAATTTGTGTGTCTATGTTCAACCTCAACTTGGTCTTTAAATAGCCATTTACAACTCTAACAGAATGCATAAAAGTAGAACCCTCTAACCATATTCTAACTAAGTGATAACAAATCAAAACAAATTAAAAAGTATAGATCAAATAACAAAATTCCTAAAGACTATGATTTATTGAAACCCAAATAACAACCTCTTCAACCTCCTCACCAGGATTAACTCTAACAGTGCTAACACTTAAAAGTGCTAAGCACTATAACACAAATATTGTTTATTTTTCATAACTATGTATTGTACGATGTTTGTTTTTTCATCATTTTAAAGTACATTATAAATGTATGACTTGAATGTTTTATCCTAAAATACTATAACATTATTTTGAACAAAAAATTACTAGTATAAATGGGAAAAAATATATATAAATTCACCTTCAACTATTTTTTATTAACATGACGATACTGATCAAAACTTCAATATCGACAAACATAAAATCCTAATATTCAAATTTCCAAACTTTTATGAGCAAAAGTTAATCCAATTTTTCAAGCAAAAACAATAAAATTTTAATGAAGAATTATGGTTGAACCAACGGCACGTGGTTCGTTGTAGCCAAAAAAATGCTGATTGGACGAAAAGTTTTTACTTTCGAAGGAATACTAATCAGGGTTGCTTGGACATATTATAATTTTTAAATTTATTGAAGGCTACAATTATCTTTTTTTTGTTCTTATAAGATAAGTGGTAATTTGTAAGTAAAAAAATTGAGCTTACAATTGACCACATATAACGACCATAACTATATATAGTGATAGAGCACTTTAAATAGCAAAAAAATAAACGTTTTAAGCTGGTGGGCTATGCACTTATTTTAGCACTTTAAAGTACCCATCACTTTATATTGCAAAAAACAAACACCCCTAAGTTGATTTTATTTTATTCGATTACTCTTTGATCCACTGCACATTCTATTAAAAGAGTTATTTTATAAAATGAACATGAATATTTTTTTACAAACCTAATTTAGGTTTGTACGAAATCATACTTAGCAACGATTTATCGGTTCGACGGAATCAAAACGTGATATGTTGCACCACAGTAAGTAGATTTTATTCGTCAAGCTATGTGATCAGGCTGATATGAAACATATCTATCTTCCAGCAATTTGTCGGTAAGACCTATACAATTCAAAGTCCATCACTGATCCAACACCAGTCATTTTGTCTCGATTCCCCCCTCTCTCTCTCTCTCTCTCTCTCTCATGGAAAATGTACCAGTCATTTTCTCTCTACATATGGAAGAAAACACAAGCCTTATCGTCTCTCTTGGTGTATGGAAGAAAACACAAGCCTTATCTCGAAGAAAACACAAGCCTTTTTCATAACTTATATAATGTACTTTAAGGTGACTAGTCATTTCACGTACGATACACGTAATTTTTTTATATTTTAATATTAATAAAAAATTAAATAAAAATTTAAATAATATTAAAATAGTTTAAATATAATTTGTATATATATATTTTAAAATTTGTTGTTTGTAAAACTTTAAATATATATTTAGATAACACCATATAAGTTAGTTTAAATATAATTTAAATATTAAATATATTAAAGATAATAATAGTCATAAAAGTTTTACTCGAAGTTTTTTTTCAAGATTATTTTGTCAAATTTTTGTTGTTGAGCTATCATTTTCTTAAGAATATTGGTGTTCGAATAAATTCTACATAAATAAATAGCTTTTGTCGAGTACAAAATGACGATACTACAATTAATTATAGTCGATGTAACGACTGGATCAGGATAAAATAATCTTAAAAAATAAGACACATGACCATCACATATCTATTTTTAACGATTTTCATCCGAAAGTACCAAAGGAACTAAATTCAAACATTTTTTAAACAAAAATGCAAAATTTAGATACAAAATTAAAAAAAAAAAAAAATCAATCATGAAAACGATGAACTATATTTCTCATGGCCCATTTGAACAATTAATACTTCTTATTATTAACTATATTTAATATTTATTTATATAAAAAAGAGAGAATAATAGTCATTAAAGGAATACTCTAATTCAAGACCACTGGATATGAACTTCATGGGGAGGACTGCGAATTTCATGGCTCACACTGTTGCCAAAGAGGCTCTTCGTAACAAGCTAAGTAAACTTGATTATGAACCTCCTACCTGCATCTTGCAGATATTACATGAGGATATTACTGAAGCTCCCATCTGAAGATGATACATCAGCGATTACCATTAGAGTGGTAGCTGGTCCGTGCCACTGACAATTTCAGCGAAGCCAACCTAGTAGGAAGGGGAAGGGGAAGGGGAAGGGGAAGGTTCAGCTCAGTTTTCAAAGCACACCTTGATGATGGGTTGATTACAGCAGTAAAGGTCCTTAATTTAGAAGATCATGAGTCAGCTTTGATGCAGAATATTGTGCTCTGAGCAAGATTCGGCATAGAAATGTTGTCAAGATCATCAGCTTGTGTTCTAACTTGGATTTCAAGGCTTTAGTACTCCAGTTCATGCCAAATGGGAGCCTTTGAGCAATGGTTGTACTCTCAAAATTACTATTTGAATCTACTTGAGAGGATAAACATATATAATGGTAGACGTGTCGTTAGCATTCGAGTACCTTCACCATTACCATCCTCATCCTCATATTGTGGTGCATCGTGATCTGAAGCAGAGCAACGTGTTGTTGGATGGAAACATGGTTGCTCATGTTAGCGACTTTGGGATCTCCAAACTTTTTCTGGATGACAGTCGGTCTATATTATCTGCTAGCGCACCAGGGACCTTAGGCAATATGGCACCAGGTAATTCTATCACTTTTCATTTTCTGTATGCTGTTAGTGGCCACTTTCCTTCAATAATACTGGTCAAACCTTTGTTTGGTAATTTTGAAACCTATGTTGCAAATATGCATTTAACTAATCATTCTGCTGCAAGTGCAGGCAACCAATGGCCTATTATCTTCTCTTCTACAATTTTCACTCGAGGACATTTTCTGTATATCCAATAGAATACTCCTTGTCATTTGTCTTTGATGAGACAACATCATCTGATCATTTTCCTACATACATATTGTTGTTGTTTTTTACTTTTCTTTGAGAGTTTTACTTCCACATTAAAAAATCATCAATATGTATATTTTAATATATAGTTTTGTTTAGTATTGATATATGCAAATGGGATGGGGTGATGGTCTATGTGGGTTGACTTTCCTAGAGGATTAAGTGTGAACCCCATTATGACAATCTTTATTTTGTCACCACCTTTGAAAAGTTTTTCTCGGAAGCTAAGTCCCATAGCGGCTCGGATTCGGATTCGGATTCGGACTCGGACTCAATGGCGCTTTGTTGGAGCACTTAGCACGTCAGCATCGTCGCATGGCGCTCGTGCGCTCCTTTTATGCCCGAGTTCCATGCACGGTTGCTTGTTCGGGCGCATGCTTCGTGGGGCTATGCAGCATGCTTCGTGGAGCTATGCGGTCAGGTGTCCATACGGCCAGGAGCCCATGCAGCCGGGAGCGCATGCGGCTATCACGTCCCGGTCCCGTAAGGACCGATCGTCCTCGCTTGGTCCCTACGGAACCGATCGTCCTTGCTTGGGCGCGATGTCGTGCAAGCCTAAGTTGCGCTTGCACCAGGCATAGTACCTGCACAAGACACAAGTTAGACAAAAATATACATATATAGGCACAAAATAAAATGCAGAGATCCAAATTTGAACACATTTGATAGGAATACAAAATACTTTCTTTATTGAATACTTGAAGATTGGATTACAAAATACTTGCTTGGCTGAGTTATAAAATATGCCATAGAAGACTTACAACTCTTTTTACAATCCCAAAATTAGCCATAACGCACATACATTATATCCTTTTAGTAGGACCAAAATTAAAATAGCTAGCAGAAGAGGAGTTTGCCCACAGGAGAGGAAAGCTTAGGAAGCAGCACGAGCACGGTCCCTCTAGAAGGATGCGCTAACACTGATTCAAAATGCTCGCCAAGCTCTCGCTACCAGAACCTGGAAATTTGCCCACAAACGTGGGTCAGTACTACAACATGTACTTGTGAGCGACCGTGGCCAAACTCACCTAGAAATTCACACTAAGTAAGCATGTGAAGCTAGCATTATTAGGTGATCTTTTTAGTTGTCTAGTTTCTTTAACAATTCATGCAAGAAAACATAAACAATAGATAGACTATGCATATGATAAATCTTACCCACGGTTGAGCAATTTTTCCTGCAGCAGACACAAGTTAGCAACAATTTGCATATATGTATATAACTCATGCATCTGTGTTGGCATCAAGTGTCAAGTGTGCATAGAAAATGACTTATCATGCGACCTAACTACATGATTGTCCATCCATTCTCTACAGATGTGAACACCCCCCTGATCGCGAGGACTTCTTTGCCTCAGGGTGTTCCTCTAATCCCCCCCAGGACGAACGATCCCCAGTGCCCCAGAAATCGTTCGTGGGATCTCTCATTGTGCACAAGTTGTCTAAAGACCGATGCATAGAATGCAGCTCTATCATATAAACTTTTACTATGCAGCATGTTAGACTATAAAAGAACATATTCATCTATTTTTACTCTATTCTTTGGTAACCTATGCGAGGTTTCTATAAACATCTCTATGCAGCATATGAGTAAAGAACATATACACATCTATTTGAACAAGCATTTACAACAGTTCTATATGTATAAAATCAAGCACGCAGTTCATCTCTTTTAGCTTGTTTCGTTTAGTGAGGTATCATTTGTATAGGAACAAGTAACTTTTGCAGACTAGAGATCATTTTTATTAAAGCGTATGGACTGAAGGATTCGTCGAAGGGCCTAAGCCACTCACCGATTGAATCGAACGAGAGGATGGAAAAGCCTTATACAACGGTCACTCCTTGGTTATGCATCCTGAAATTACAATAATAATTGGTTAGCATCCTTCGATCTATTTCCCTTACGATTCGAAAAGAATGCGCAAGCGAGAAAAGCGAATCATGAAAACTAAGTCATCAAAAGCAAGACAAAACACAAAGCAACACAAAACCAAGAAGCAAAACAACCAACGAAAACTCTTGGACTTATTTCAATAGAAGCCGTTCCATCAATTTGAAGGGTTCATTTTATTTTGTCCGTGTTGATTTGGCGGTAAGGTTTCTCCGAGACTCGATTCTCAACCGAGTCGAAGTAACAAGTGTTCCATAAGTATCTGTTAGGAGCGGACCATTACAGCGGCCAGGTGACCATGTGGCCCGATGCACATGCGTCCAGGTGCCATGCGGCCCGGTGCCCATGCGGCCAGGGGCCTTGCTGTAGTGCCTCAAATCCCGATCCGACCGGGATGTGCACTACGTAATTGGGCTTGTGGCTAGTCCGTCTGAGTCGTAACTTAGAACTTCGGCATCTTCTTGCCACGGACAAAATACGATGATCCTTTCCAACTCATGGAAAGGCCTCTATTGAAACGAGTCCAATAGTTTTCGTGTTTGTTGCTTAGTTTTCTTGATTGCCGCTTTGGGATTTGATTTGGTGTTGCTTTCGATTTGCTTGGTTTTCGCTGCTGGTTTTATCGTTTGGAGCTTTGATTCTTGGGGAGTTCGGCAAGGAAGGATAGGCAAGATTCTAATTGGTGCTCGTGCTGTGCAGGTCCGCGTAACTGACGTCTGATCGTCGCTAGGCGGGAATCTTTGTTTCAGCTACCTTTTTTCTTAACCAGTGAGTGGTTTGGACCCTTCTTTCCTACTTCTTCACGCCAACATCTCTAATGTTTCAAACGTTCACTCGATGATGCCCGGTTGGACGCCTAGGAAATCCTTGCCACAATGCATGCCAGCCACTAAGAAAGGAACATGGGATTTGTAGACTAATATTACTATATACTTGCACACCTTATAATTTGAGTTGGCTAATAAATGGAATTGGTTGTTGGTTGCGGCCTAGTGCCTCGGATTGAGTTTGGACTTATGGGATACCAAAATCGGAACACCGTCTTGAGAAAATATGAACTGTTGCATGAGATATATATTGCTGCTTTACTTCTTTGTTTATTTTGATGCATTGTATGATAATAGGAATTGTTCATGCATTTGCATGGTCTGGGACAACTTGTGTACAAGGTTTGGCATTTCCTCGAAACGGCATTCCGGGGCACTGGAACCGTATCGATCCGGAGGGAAATATTTGATTCGTGCTCGTCATGATGTATTGCGGGACCTTCAGCAGGGCTTGCTACCCGGGCTGATAGGGCGCACCGTTAATGCTTGGAATATGTCCCTAAGGTGTCGATCACACCAATGACCGTATAGACTAGAACACATGCTAATTTATTGTCTTGTGCAGATTGTAAGTATACTTGTGTTTCGTTGCAGGGAAGGCGTGCATCGGTTGAGTAAGCAACCGATGTACTGGTTGGATTCTATGTTATGTTCATTCCTATCAAAACATGCAACTGATATGAATTGAATTCACTTGCTTCTTTATAGATGTTCATCTCAATGCATGCTCGCCCCTAATAAGCTAGTGTCGATTTAGTCGAGTGGGTTCATCCCGCTCACCAGTACAAGTTAAGTACTGACCCACGTTGTGGGCAACTATTTCAGGCACCCAGGCGGTGCAACGCTAGTGGACAAGCGAGGAGGCGTTAGAAGCACCTCTATTTTGAAGTATAGTTGGAGTCAGATCATTTTGGAGGCTTGGACTTTCAACCTATACAAGGGCGTAATGTACGAACGACGTGGACTATCTGATGGAGCGCGCCCTGCCTTTTGAGTTATCTTTTTGTAATGCAAATCAAGTAGCCGAGAGGCGCATCAATGTAAACTCTATGTAAATTACTCTGAATTATCAATGAAAAAGCATGTTTCTTCCTGCACTGTGTTCAAATCTCTGTGAATGTGTTTTATAAATTGTGTTTCAAAATGGGTTCCTATAACTGCAAGTTCTTGCCTCGTGCGAGCGCAACTCCAGGCTCGTACGGCATCACGCCCCAAGCGAGGACGAATCGGTTCCGTAAAGGATCAAGCGAGGACGACCGACCCTTTCGGGATCGGGGCGTGACATATTGGTATCAGAGCTTAGGCTTTACTTCCTTGGGATTTCAAAAGATTATATAGGAGTTTGATGCGCCTCTCAATTGAGTTGCGTTCGGCGCCCGCTGCATGGGAAGAGTCGCTTATACAATGAGCCCATAGATATAAAATCTATCATTTTTGGAGTGTTAACAAGCTACTCTCTTTTGTAGCCATGGCTAAGAAGAACACTGCAACTGCCAGCAGTGCTCAACCCATCCAGAGCGATCCAGCAAGCTCTGGAGAATCCGGAGGAGCGGGTTTAACCGGTATGACGGAACGGCTTATGCATCTCATGGAGGTGTAGCAACAACAAGCCGTTGCGCAACAAGCGCAACTTGCTTCTCAACAGAAGCAGATGGATACAATGATGCAACTGATTGCATCCCTCGTACCAAGCAACGGGGCAGCTACGGTAACGCCTACCATACCGCCGGCCGTGGCGGTAGAAGATGAGTCCGAAGAAACCCAGCCTCCAGCAAGGAACTCCTGCCGTGCAGCAGAGTTCACAAAAATGCATCCGCCAACGTTCAATGGGTGAGCCGAACCGGACGTGGTGATGGGGTGGATTGCTAAGCTGGAGGGACTGTTCAACTTGGTTGGCATCAGGGGGTCCAAGCGAGTGGCCTGTGCATCAGTTCAGCTGGAACTGCGTGCACATGATTGGTGGGAGGCCACGAAGCAAGGAATCTATGATGCCAATCCCAACTGTAAAATTACTTGGGAAATGTTCAAATCAGCATTCATTGAACAGTATATTCCCCGAGCAGTCCGGCAACAAAAGGAAGACGACTTCAGCAATCTGGTACAAGGAAGTCTGTCTGTGGATGATTATGATTCTGTATTTGCTAAACTGGCTAAGTTTGCTGGGCACTTCTTACCTAACCAGCAGGCTTGGTGTTACCGTTTTCAAAAAGGTTTGAATGATGAGTTACGTAGGGACGTCATCAACCAAAAATGTCAAACCTACAGGGAGTGTTATGAAGCTGCCCTGAACAGCGAGCGAATCTTTGGGCGCAATCCTCCAAAGGTCGACGTGCAAACCTCCCGTACCAACAACAGCAAATGACCTCAGGAAACGGGGGGGTCTGGAGCACAAAAGCGCCCGCACACTTCAGAAAACAGGGGTCCATCTCAAGCACCGCACTGCCATAGGTGTGGCAGATTAGGGCATCGAATAAATGAATGCCGTGCTAGAGGATGTTTTAAATGTGGTCGTCTGGACCACAAACACTTTAACTGTCGGGAGGGGAGACCGAATCAGAATAACGGAAATCACAACAACGGAAATCAGAACAGGGGGCCTCCAGCAAGTGATGCCAATGCTGTGCCCGTGAACCCACGACGCCAGGGTGCTCAAGGCCGAGTCTATGCACTGACTCGGGATGAGGCATCCGTGTCCGACACTGTAGTGACAGGTACTCTTCTATACCGAGATTTGCCCGCTAGAGTCTTATTCGATTCAGGTGCTACGCATAGTTCCATATCTGCTGATTTTACTGTTGAGCATAAATTAGCTTCTACTGCTTTAAATATGAACCTCTGCGTAAGTACCCCTTCGGGAGTCGACATGCCCGCCCATGCGATCTGTAGGGATGGTTATATCTGTATTAGAGGAAGAAAGCTTTCCTTAGATGTCATTGTACTGGAAATCAAGGATTACGATATTATTCTCGGGATGGACTGGTTGGGTGCTTGCCATGCAACAATCGAGTGCGCGGAGAAGCGAGTCGTATTCCGTCTACCCGGCGAGGCAGACTTCTACTATTCGTGCAGCGCTGCACCGAAGACGGCAATGGTGATATCCGCAATTTCGGCTAGGCGTATGTTGCATTCGGGCTGTGAAGGGTACTTAGCTTCTGTTCGAGACACCCGGCAGGAATGTGCAGATGCAGCTCAGGCTGAAGTCATAGCAGATTTTCTCGACGTGTTCCCCGACGAGCTGCCTGGAATGCCTCCTGATCGTGAGATCGAATTCAGCATTGACACTTTTCCGGATTCGCGACCGATATCAAAGGCACCTTATCGAATGGCCCCAGCAGAGCTTAAGGAACTTAAAGTTCAGTTACAAGACCTGTTGGACCGAGGATACATTCGTCCAAGCGTTTCTCCATGGGGTGCTCCGGTGCTGTTCGTAAAGAAAAAAGATGGATCCATGCGGCTGTGTATTGACTACCGAGAATTGAATAAAGCGACCGTGCGGAACCAGTACCCGTTGCCAAGAATAGACGACTTGTTTGATCAGCTGCAAGGTGCTACAGTTTTCTCTAAAGTTGATCTCAGGTCAGGGTATCACCAGTTAAAAATTAAATCAGATGATATTCAAAAATCTGCCTTCAGAACCCGTTACGGACACTATGAGTTCCTCGTGATGTCGTTCGGCTTGACGAACGCCCCTGCAGCTTTCATGGATCTGATGAACCGCGTGTTTCGGCCGTTTGTGGATAAGTTCGTGGTTGTGTTCATAGACGATATACTAATCTATTCCAAGAACGAGGCGGAGCACAAGGAACACCTGAAGATCGTGCTGCAGACATTACGAGAACATAAGTTGTTCGCTAAGCTCAGCAAGTGTGAGTTCTGGTTGAACAGCGTAGCGTTCCTTGGTCATGTCATCTCGGCAGAAGGCGTCGCCGTAGACCCGAAGAAAATAGAAGCGGTGGTGGACTGGAAGCAACCTACGTCAGCCAGCGAAGTTCGGAGCTTTCTGGGCCTAGCGGGATACTACCGCAGGTTCGTGAAGGATTTTTCTAAACTGGCCTCGCCTATGACTCGCCTTACTCAGAAAGGGATTGCATACGAATGGAGTGATGACTGCGAAGCCAGCTTTCGGGAACTAAAGCGGCGTCTTGTTTCAGCTCCGATTCTTGCACTTCCAGATGGGGTAGAAGAGTTTCAGATATACAGCGACGCTTCAGGACTCGGCTTAGGGTGTGTGCTCATGCAAAGGGACAAGGTAATATCGTACGCCTCCAGGCAACTGAAGCCGCACGAGAAAAACTACCCGACACATGACTTGGAATTGGCGGCGATTGTATTTGCATTGAAGTTGTGGAGGCATTATCTTTATGGTGTTGCTTGCAAAATCTTCACAGATCACAAGAGCCTCAAGTACCTATTCACCCAGCGGGAATTGAACCTCCGGCAGCGGCGTTGGCTAGAACTTATTAAGGACTATGACCTAACGATCGCGTATACACCGGGCAAGGGAAACGTCGTTGCTGATGCTCTGAGTCAGAAGCACGTGGGCTCGTTATCTATAGACAACCGTTTACTTCGAGATCTAGAGGCGATGGGTATCGAGTTTCGAGTTCGGCATCAAGGCGTGCAGCTGGCACCACTCCACCTTGAACTAAGTTTACGTGGCAGAATCAAATCAGCTCAAGAGGGCGATCAGTTCTTAGCGAAGGTACGCGGACTGATCTCGGCGGGGAAAACGTCTGACTTTGTGGCAGGCGAAGATGGGGCCTTACAGATGAAGGGAAGGCTATGTGTTCCTAGTGACCCAGAACTCCGAAAGGAAATTATGGCGGAAGCACACTACGCGAAGTATTCTTTACATCCGGGGAGCACTAAGATGTACAAGGACTTACGCGGGACCTTCTGGTGGCATGGTATGAAGCGGGATGTGGCGACCTTTGTGTCACAGTGCATGGCCTGTCAACAGGTGAAAGCTGAACATCAGAGGCCCGGCGGGGAACTGCAGAACCTCGCTATTCCCGAGTGGAAATGGGACAACATCACTATGGATTTTATTATGGGATTTCCGACGACGCCGCGGGGGCATGATGCGATTTGGGTCATAGTTGATCGTTTGACCAAATCAGCCCACTTTCTTCCTATAAAAGTTACTTGGAGCGTCGACCGGTTAGCACAAATTTACATAGATGAGATTGTTCGATTACACGGAGTACCTGCCTCAATCGTTTCTGACCGTGACGGACGCTTCTTATCTTGTTTCTGGACTAGTCTACATGCTGCCTTGGGAACCAAGCTACAGTTCAGTACCGCATATCACCCGCAGACTGATGGCCAGACAGAGAGGACAAATCAGATACTTGAAGATATGTTACGGCTGTGTGCGATCGATTTAAAGACTAGTTGGGACACGCATCTTTCTTTGGCAGAGTTTGCGTACAACAACAGCTACCAATCGAGCATCCAGATGGCACCGTACGAAGCACTATATGGGCGGAAGTGTCGATCTCCAATCTGTTAGGACGAAGTCGGCGAGCGGCAGGTACTCGGGCCAGAGCTGGTAGAGCAGGCAGTCAAAAAAGTTTGCTTGATTCGGGAAAGACTCCGCACAGCGCAGAGCCGACAGAAAAGTTATGCTGACGCCCATAGAAGACCCTTGGAATTCTTGGTCGGGGATCATGTCTTCTTGAAAGTGACGCCGATGCGTGGTGTGATGCGTTTCGGAGTGAAGGGCAAACTGAGTCCCCGGTTTGTTGGCCCCTTTGAGATACTTGAACGAGTGGCAGTTGTGGCGTACCGGATTGCATTACCTCCCGCCTTGGCAGAAGTGCATGACGTATTCCATATTTCCCAACTAAGGAAGTATGTGCATGACCCGAGTCATGTAGTTAGCTTCGAACAGTTAGAACTGCGCACGGACTTGTCGTACTCAGAAGAACCGGTGCAGATCCTGGATCGTAAGGAAAAAGTACTTCGCAACCGTACGATGTCCTTGGTTCGCGTGCTGTGGCGGAACCATTCAGCTGGTGAATCAACTTGGGAAATGGAATCGGAGATGAAGGAGAAGTATCCTTCGTTGTTCATTTAGTCGGAGGTAGGGCCTTGTTCTTAAGTTTCGGGTCGAAACTTTTTCTTAGTGGTATATTATGTAGTGCCTCAAATCCTGATCCGACCGGGATGTGCACTACGTAATTGGGCTTGTGGCTAGTCCGTCTGAGTCGTAACTTAGAACTTCGGCATCTTCTTGCCACGGACAAAATGCGATGATCCTTTCCAACTCATGGAAAGGCCTCTATTGAAACGAGTCCAATAGTTTTCGTGTTTGTTGCTTGGTTTTCATGATTGCCGCTTTAGGATTTGATTTGGTGTTGCTTTCGATTTGCTTGGTTTTCGCTGCTGGTTTTATCGTTTGGAGCTTTGATTTTTGGAGAGTTCGGCAAGGAAGGATAGGCAAGATTCTAATTGGTGCTCGTGCTGTGCAGGTCCGCGTAACTGACGTCTGATCGTCGCTAGGCGGGAATCTTTGTTTCAGCTACCTTTTTCCTTAACCAGTGAGTGGTTTGGACCCTTCTTTCCTACTTCTTCACGCCAACATCTCTAATGTTTCAAACGTTCACTCGATGATGCCCGGTTGGACGTCTAAGAAATCCTTGCCACAATGCATGCCAGCCACTAAGAAAGGAACATGGGATTTGTAGACTAATATTACTATATGCTTGCATACCTTATAATTTGAGTTGGCTAATAAAAGGAATTGGTTGTTGGTTGCGGCCTAGTGCCTCGGATTGAGTTTGGACTTATGGGATACCAAAATCGTAACACCGTCTTGAGAAAATATGAACTGTTGCATGAGATATATATTGCTGCTTTACTTCTTTGTTTATTTCGATTCATTGTATGATAATAGGAATTGTTCATGCATTTGCATGGTCTGGGACAACTTGTGCACAAGGTTTGGCATTTCCTCGAAACGGCATTCCGGGGCACTGGAACCGTATCGATCCGGAGGGAAATATTTGATTCGTGCTCGTCACGATGCATTGCGGGACCTCCAGCAGGGCTTGCTACCCGGGCTGATAGGGCGCACCGTTAATGCTTGGAATATGTCCCTAAGTGTCGATCACACCAATGACCGCATAGACTAGAACACATGCTAATTTATTGTCTTGTGCAGATGGTAAGTATACTTGTGTTTCGTTGCAGGGAAGGCGTGCATCGGTTGAGTAAGCAACCGATGTACTGGTTGGATTCTATGTTATGTTCATTCCTATCAAAACATGCAACTGATATGAATTGAATTCACTTGCTTCTTTATAGATGTTCATCTCAATGCATGCTCGCCCCTAATAAGCTAGTGTCGATTTAGTCGAGTGGGTTCATCCCGCTCACCAGTACAAGTTAAGTACTGACCCACGTTGTGGGCAACTATTTCAGGCACCCAGGCGGTGCAACGCTAGTGGACAAGCGAGGAGGCGTTAGAAGCACCTCTATTTTGAAGTATAGTTGGAGTCAGATCATTTTGGAGGCTTGGACTTTCAACCTATACAAGGGCGTAATGTACGAACGACGTGGACTATCTGATGGAGCGCGCCCTGCCTTTTGAGTTATCTTTTTGTAATGCAAATCAAGTAGCCGAGAGGCGCATCAATGTAAACTCTATGTAAATTACTCTGAATTATCAATGAAAAAGCATGTTTCTTCCTGCACTGTGTTCAAATCTCTGTGAATGTGTTTTATAAATTGTGTTTCAAAATAGGTTCCTATAACTGCAAGTTTTTGCCTCGTGCGAGCGCAACTCCAGGATCGTACGGCATCACGCCCCAAGCGAGGACGAATCGGTTCCGTAAAGGATCAAGCGAGGACGACCGACCCTTTCGGGATCGGGGCGTGACACTTGCGGCCTGGAGCTATGCGGCCAGGCACTATGTGTCACGCCCCGATCCCGAAAGGGTCAATCGTCCTCGCTGGATCCTTCACGGAACCGATTCGTCCTCGCTGGGGCGTGATGCCGTACGAGCCTGGAGTTACGCTCGTACAAGGCAAGAACTTACAGTTATAGGAACCCACTTTGAAACACAATTTAGAAAACACATTCACAGATAATTGAACACAAGTGCAGGAAGAAAATATGCTTTTTCATTGATAATTCAGAGTAATTTACATAGAGCCTACATTGATGCGCCTTCTCGGCTACTTGAATTACATTAGAAAAGATAACTCAAAATGCAGGGCGCGCTCCATCAGATAGTCCCCGTCGTCCATACATTATGCCCTTGTATAGGTTGAAAGTCCAAGCCTCCAAAATGATCTGACTTCAACTATACTTCAAAATAGAGGTGCTCCTAACGCCTCTTCGTCTATCCACTAGCGTTGCACCGTCTGAGTGCCTGAAATAGTTGCCCACAACGTGGGTCAGTACTCAACTTGTACTGGTGAGCGGGATGAATCCCACTCGACTAAATCGACACTAGCTTATTAGGGGCGAGCATGCATTAAGATTACTTCTATAAAGAAGCAAGTGACTTCAATTCATATCAGTTGCATGTTTTGATATAAATGAAAATAGCATTGAATCCAACCAGTGCATCGATTGCTTACTCAACCGATGCACACCTTCCCTGCAACGAAACACAAGTATACTTACCATCTGCACAAGACAATAAATTAGCATGTGTTCTATTCTATGCGGTCATTGGTGTGATCGACACCTTAGGGACATATTCCAAGCATTAACGGTGCGCCCTATCAGCCCGGGTAGCAAGCCCCGCTGGAGGTCCCGCAATGCATCGTGACGAACACGAATCAATATTTCCCTCCGGATCGATACGGTTCCAGTGCCCCGGAAAGCCGTTTCGAGGAAATGATAACCCTTGTGCACAAGTTGTCCCAGACCATGCAAATGCATGAACATTTTATATCTCATACAATGCATCGAATCAAACAAAAGAAGTTAAGCAGCAATATATATCTCATGCAACAGTTCATAATTTTCTCAATGCGGTATTCCGATTTTGATATCCCATGGGTCCAAACTCTATCCGAGGCACCAGGCCGTAACCAACAGCCAACTTCCCATTCCAACCAACTCAAGTTATAAAGTGTGCAAGCATATAGTAAATTTAGTCTACAATTCCCATGTTCCTTTCTTAGTGGCTGGCATGCATGTGGCTAAGCATTTCCCTAGGCGTCCAACCGGGCATCATCGAGTGAACGTTTGAAACATTAGAGATGTTGGCGTGAAGAAGTAGGAAAGAAGGGACCAAACCACTCACTGGTTAAGGAAAAGGTAGCTGAAACAAAGATTCCCGCCTAGCGACGATCAAACGTCAGTTACGCGGACCTGCACAGCACGAGCACCAATTAGAATTCTTGCCTATTCTTCCTTGCCGAACTCCCCAAAATTCAAGCTCCAATCAATAAAACCAGCAGCGAAAACCAAGCAAATCGAAAGCAACACCAAATCCAAATCCCAAAGCGGCAATCAAGAAAACCAAGCAACCAAACACGAAAACTATTGGACTCGTTTCAATAGAGGCCTTTCCATGAGTTGGAAAGGATCATCGCATTTCGTCCGAGGCAAGAAGATGCCGAAGATCTAAGCATACTCTGACGGACTAGCCACAAGCCTTATTATATAGTGCACATCCCGGTCGGATCGGGATTTGAGGCACTACATAATATACCACTAAGAAAAAGTTTCGTCCCGAAACTTAAGAACAAGGCCCTACCTCCGACTGAGTGAACAACGAAGGATATTTCTCCTTCATCTCCGATTCCATCTCCCAGGTTGATTCCCCAACTGAATGGTTCCGCCACAGCACGCGAACCAAGGACATCGTACGGTTGCGAAGTACTTTTTCCTTACGATCCAGAATCTGCACCGGTTCTTCTGAGTATGATAAATCTGTGCGCAGTTCCAATTGTTCGAAGCTAACTACATGACTCGGGTCATGCACATACTTCCGCAGTTGAGAAACATAGAATACGTCATGCACTTCAGCCAAGGCGGGAGGTAGTGCAATCCGGTATGCCACAGCTGCCACTCGTTCCAGAATCTCGAAGGGGCCGACAAACCTGGGACTTAGTTTGCCCTTCACGCTGAAACGCATCACCCCACGCATCGGCGTCACTTTTAAGAATACATGATCCCCGACCACGAATTCCAAAGGTCTACGATGAGCATCGGCATAACTTTTCTGTCGGCTCTGTGCCGTGCGGAGTCTTTCCCGAATCAAGCGAACTTTCTCAACTGCCTGTTCTACCAGCTCTGGCCCGAGTACTTGCCGCTCGCCGACTTCGTCCCAACAAATTGGAGATCGACACTTGCGCCCATAAAGTGCTTCGTACGGTGCCATCTGGATGCTCGATTGGTAGCTGTTGTTGTACGCAAACTCCGCCAACGTGAGATGCGTGTCCCAACTAGTCTTCAAATCGATTGCACACAGCCGTAACATATCTTCAAGTATCTGATTTGTCCTTTCCGTCTGTCCATCAGTCTGGGGGTGGTATGCAGTACTGAACTGTAACTTGGTTCCCAAAGCAGACTGTAGGCTTGTCCAAAAACGAGATAAGAAGCGTCCGTCACGGTCAGAGACGATTGAGGCAGGTACTCCGTGTAATCGAACAATCTCGTCTATGTAAATCTGTGCTAACCGATCGACGCTCCAAGTAATTTTTATAGGAAGGAAGTGGGCTGATTTGGTCAAACGATCAACTATGACCCAAATCGCATCATGCCCCCGCGGTGTCTTCGGAAATCCCACAATGAAATCCATAGTGATTTTGTCCCATTTCCACTCAGGAATAGCGAGGTTCTGCAGCTCCCCGCCGGGCCTCTGATGTTCAGCTTTCACCTGTTGACAGGCCATGCACTGTGACACAAAGGTCGCCACATCCCGCTTCATACCTTGCCACCAGAAGGTTCTGCGTAAGTCCATATACATCTTAGTGCTCCCCGGATGCAAGGAATACTTCGCATAGTGTGCTTCCGCCATAATTTCCCTTCGAAGTTCTGGGTCGCTAGGAACACATATCCTTCCTTTCATTTGTAAGGTCCCATCTTCGCCTGCCACAAAGTCAGACGTCTTCCCCGCCGAAATCAGTCCTCGTGCCTTCGCTAGGAACTGATCGTCCTCCTGAGCTGATTTGATTCTATCACGCAGACTTGGTTCAAGATGGAGTGATGCCAGCTGCACTCCTTGATGCTGAACACGGAGCTCGATGCCCATCGCCTCAAGATCTCGAAGTAAATGGTTGTTTATGGATAACGAGCCCACATACTTCCGACTCAGAGCATCAGCAACGACGTTTCCCTTGCCCGGTGTGTAAGCGATCGTCAAATCATAGTCCTTAATCAGTTCTAGCCAACGCCGCTGTCGGAGGTTCAGTTCTCGTTGTGTGAATAGATACTTGAGGCTCTTGTGATCTGTGAAGATTTTGCAAGCAACACCATAAAGATAATGCCTCCACAACTTCAGTGCAAATACAATTGCCGCCAATTCCAAGTCGTGCGTCGGGTAGTTTTTCTCGTGCGGCTTCAGTTGCCTGGAGGCGTACGATATTACCTTATCCTTCTGCATGAGCACACATCCCAAACCAAGTCCCGAGGCATCACTGTATATCTGAAATTCCTCTACCCCATCTGGAAGAGCAAGGATCGGAGCTGAAACAAGACGCTGCTTAAGTTCTTGAAAGCTGGCTTCGCAGTCATCACTCCATTTGTATACAATCCCTTTTTGAGTGAGGCGAGTCAAAGGCGAGGCCAGTTTAGAAAAATCCTGCACGAACCTACGGTAGTATCCTGCTAGGCCCAGAAAGCTTCGAATTTCGCTAGCTGATGTAGGTTGCTTCCAATCTACCACCGCCTCTATTTTCTTCGGGTCTACTGCGATGCCTTCTGCCGAGACGACATGGCCAAGGAAGGTCACACTGTTCAACCAGAACTCACACTTGCTGAGCTTAGCGAACAACTGATGCTCTCATAATGTCTGCAGCACGATCCTTAGGTGTTCCTTGTGTTCCGCCTCGTTCTTGGAATATATTAGAATGTCGTCGATGAACACGACCACAAACTTGTCTACGTACGGCCGAAACACGCGGTTCATCAGATCCATGAAAGCTGCAGGGGCGTTCGTCAAACCGAACGACATCACAAGAAATTCGTAGTGTCCGTATCGGGTCCTGAATGCAGATTTTTGAACATCATCTGGTTTGATTTTCAACTGGTGGTACCCTGACCTGAGATCAATTTTAGAGAAAACTGTTGCACCTTGCAGCTGATCGAACAAGTCATCTATTCTTGGCAATGGGTACTGGTTCCGCACGGTCGCCTTATTTAGTTCTCGGTAGTCAATACATAGCCGCATGGATCCATCCTTTTTCTTCACGAACAGCACCGGAGCGCCCCACGGAGAAACGCTTGGACGAATGTATCCTCGGTCCAACAGATCTTGTAACTGAATCTTAAGTTCCTTCAGCTCTGCTGGGGCCATTCGATAAGGTGCCTTCGATATTGGTCGCGCATCCGGAAATGTGTCGATGCTGAATTCGATCTCACGATCAGGAGGCATTCCAGGCAGCTCGTCCGGGAATACGTCGAGGAAATCTGCTATAACATCAGCCTGAGCTGCATTTGCACTTTCCTGCCGGGTGTCTCGAACTGAAGCTAAGTACCCTTCACAACCCGAATGCAGCATACGCCTAGCCGAAATTGCTGATATCATCATTGCCGTCTTTGGTGCAGCGCTGCACGAATAGTAAAAGTCTGCCTCGCCGGGTAGACGGAATACGACTCGCTTCTCCGCGCACTCAATTGTTGCATGACAAGCACCCAACCAATCCATCCCGAGAATAATGTCGTAATCCTTAATGTCTAATACAATGACATCTAAGAAAAGCTTCCTGCCTCCGATGCAAATATAACCATCCTTACAGATCGCATGGGCGGGCATGTCGACTCCCGAAGGTGTGCTCACGCAAAGATTCATATTTAAGGGAGTAGAAGCTAATTTATGCTCAATAGTAAAATCAGCAGATATGAAACTATGCGTAGCACCTGAATCGAATAAGACTCTAGCGGGCAAATCTCTAAAAAGTAATGTACCTGTCACGACAGTTTCAGAGACGGATGCTTCGTCCCGAGTCAGTGCATAGACTCGTCCTTGAGCACCCTGGCGTCGTGGGTTCAACGCCACAGCATTGGCATCACTTGCTGGAGGCCCCCTGTTGTGATTCCCGTGGTTCTGATTCCCGTGGTGCTGATTCCCATTGTTGTGATTCCCGTTGTGCTGATTCGGTTTTGCCTCACGGCAGTTGAAATGCTTGTGGTCCAGGCGACCACATTTAAAACACCCAGTAACTCGGCATTCCTCCACTCGATGCCCTATTCTGCCGCACCTGTTGCAGTATGGTGCACGGGACGGGCCCCTATGCTCAGATGTGTGCGGACGCTTTTGTGCTCCAGACCCTCCCATTTCCTGAGGCCGCTTATTATTGTTGGTACGGGAGGTTTGCACATCGGCCTTTGGTGGACAGCGCCCAAAGATCCGCTCGCTGTTCAGGGCAGCTTCATAATATTCCCTGTATGTCTGACACTTCTGGTTGATGACGTCCCTACGCAAATCGTCATTCAAACCTTTCTGGAAGCGGTAGCACCACGCCTGCTGGTTAGGCAAGAAGTGCCCAGCAAATTTAGCCAGCTTAGCGAACGCCGAGTCATAATCGTCGACAGACATACTTCCTTGCACCAGATTGCTGAAGTCGTCTTCTTTTTGTTGCCGCACAGCCCGGGGAATATATTGTTCAATGAAGGCAGATTTGAACATTTCCCAGGTAATTTTGCAGTTGGGATTGGCATCATAAATTCCCTGCTTAGTGGCTTCCCACCAATCATGCGCACGCAGTTCCAGTTGAACTGATGCACAGGCCACTCTTTTGGATCCCCTAATGCCGACCAGATTGAAGAGTCCCTCCAGCTTTGTAATCCATCCCATCACCACGTCCGGTTCTGCTCGCCCGTTGAACGTTGGTGGATGCATCTTAGTGAATTCTGCCGCACGGCAGTTGTTCCTAGCTGGTTGCTGTGTTTCTTCGGACTCATCCTCTACCGCCACAGCCGGCGGTGCAGCAGGCGTCACCGTGGCTCTCCCGTTGTTGGGTGCCATGGATGCAATTAGTTGCATCATGGTGTCTATCTGCTTTTGTTGAGCAGCAAACTGCGCTTGTTGAGAAATGGCTTGTTGTTGCTGCATCTCCATGAGATGCATAAGCCGCTCGGACATATCGGTTGAACCCGCTCCTCCGGATTCTCCAGAACTTGCCGGATCGTTCTGGACGGGCTGAGCACTGCTTGCAGCGGCAGTGTTTTTCTTAGCCATTGCTACAAAAGAGAGTAGCTTGTTAACACCTCAAAAATGATAGATTTTTGTATCTATGGGCTCATTGTATAGGCGACTCATCTCATGCAGCGGACACCGAATGCAACTCAACCGAGAGGCGCATCAAACTCCTTTATAATCTTTTGAAATCCCAAGGATGTAAAGCCTAAGCTCTGATACCAATATGTCACGCCCCGATCCCGAAAGGGTCAATCGTCCTCGCTGGATCCTTCACGGAACCGATTCGTCCTCGCTGGGGCGTGATGCCGTACGAGCCTGGAGTTGCGCTCGTACAAGGCAAGAACTTACAGTTATAGGAACCCACTTTGAAACACAATTTAGAAAACACATTCACAGATAATTGAACACAAGTGCAGGAAGAAAATATGCTTTTTCATTGATAATTCAGAGTAATTTACATAGAGCCTACATTGATGCGCCTTCTCGGCTACTTGAATTACATTAGAAAAGATAACTCAAAATGCAGGGCGCGCTCCATCAGATAGTCCCCGTCGTCCATACATTATGCCCTTGTATAGGTTGAAAGTCCAAGCCTCCAAAATGATCTGACTTCAACTATACTTCAAAATAGAGGTGCTCCTAACGCCTCTTCGTCTATCCACTAGCGTTGCACCGTCTGAGTGCCTGAAATAGTTGCCCACAACGTGGGTCAGTACTCAACTTGTACTGGTGAGCGGGATGAATCCCACTCGACTAAATCGACACTAGCTTATTAGGGGCGAGCATGCATTAAGATTACTTCTATAAAGAAGCAAGTGACTTTAATTCATATCAGTTGCATGTTTTGATATAAATGAAAATAGCATTGAATCCAACCAGTGCATCGATTGCTTACTCAACCGATGCACACCTTCCCTGCAACGAAACACAAGTATACTTACCATCTGCACAAGACAATAAATTAGCATGTGTTCTATTCTATGCGGTCATTGGTGTGATCGACACCTTAGGGACATATTCCAAGCATTAACGGCGCGCCCTATCAGCCCGGGTAGCAAGCCCCGCTGGAGGTCCCGCAATGCATCGTGACGAACACGAATCAATATTTCCCTCCGGATCGATACGGTTCCAGTGCCCCGGAAAGCCGTTTCGAGGAAATGATAAACCTTGTGCACAAGTTGTCCCAGACCATGCAAATGCATGAACATTTTATATCTCATACAATGCATCGAATCAAACAAAAGAAGTTAAGCAGCAATATATATCTCATGCAACAGTTCATAATTTTCTCAATGCGGTATTCCGATTTTGATATCCCATGGGTCCAAACTCTATCCGAGGCACCAGGCCATAACCAACAGCCAACTTCCCATTCCAACCAACTCAAGTTATAAAGTGTGCAAGCATATAGTAAATTTAGTCTACAATTCCCATGTTCCTTTCTTAGTGGCTGGCATGCATATGGCTAAGCATTTCCCTAGGCGTCCAACCGGGCATCATCGAGTGAACGTTTGAAACATTAGAGATGTTGGCGTGAAAAAGTAGGAAAGAAGGGACCAAACCACTCACTGGTTAAGGAAAAGGTAGCTGAAACAAAGATTCCCGCCTAGCGACGATCAAACGTCAGTTACGCGGACCTGCACAGCACGAGCACCAATTAGAATTCTTGCCTATTCTTCCTTGCCGAACTCCCCAAAATTCAAGCTCCAATCAATAAAACCAGCAGCGAAAACCAAGCAAATCGAAAGCAACACCAAATCCAAATCCCAAAGCGGCAATCAAGAAAACCAAGCAACCAAACACGAAAACTATTGGACTCGTTTCAATAGAGGCCTTTCCATGAGTTGGAAAGGATCATCGCATTTCGTCCGAGGCAAGAAGATGCCGAAGATCTAAGCATACTCTGACGGACTAGCCACAAGCCTTATTATATAGTGCACATCCCGGTCGGATCGGGATTTGAGGCACTACACTATGCGGCGAGCAAATTAGCTTGAGCAAGTCGAGTGTGAAGGGAACAGGGACTACTGTTGGCGGATCGGTGCGGCGCAGGCGGCACGTGGTTCTTCGTGCCATGCGACTGCAGTTTTCGGCGTCTGGCGGCGCTGTCTGTGTCACGCTCCGATCCCGCAAGGGGGCCGTTCGTCCTCGCTTGGTTACTTGCGAGACTGTCACGCCCCAGTCCCAAAATGTCAGGAACTAGGCCACGTGTCACTGGCCAGCTGACACGTCACTAAGGGCTTAATCCATTTTGAATGGACCCATAGGGACGTGCTACGCTGTCCTAAAACACTACAAGTATAACACAGGCAAATCTATCTCATCCACAAGAAAATGTCAGAAAAGTAAGTGCTGAAATATATATATAACTGAGTCTGATATAGTACACAACTGGTGAGAATACAAGCCTACTACAAAAACTGATAATAGCGCAGAAAAATCAGATAGACTAAGCAGTGTCTATCTGATGAAAACATCTCCATCTCCAGGTGGCAGGCCTCTAGGGTCAAGCATACTCTGAGGGTGTCTCCTCGAGCTCCTCCTCGGTAGCACATCTAGCCTCCTGATCAGGGCCGTACACAGTGGGGTAGAAAGCCTCGTTTAGATCTGGCTGGGAACCAGGTCCTCAGTGGGACATAACAAGATACAGGAAAATGACATACCATGTAATGTAAAGACTGAATAAATAAATACATAAATACAGGGTGCTAACCATCTACGTGAAAATGCAAGTAAAGATCTCGTAGTACGCATGGGAATGTGTCGGATAGACATATGCTGACGTAATTCACCAATCGTGGGGACTGGCTAGTATATGTGTCATATGTCCCCTGACTCAAGGGAACTCTGCAATCGACCATCATGGTACGAAGGTATAAAACATTTATGGAGGGGGTGTCCCATACGTCTACTAGTTATCTTTCCCATCCCAATGAAACTAAATGTCAAGTCGTACTTTTCCTGAATTATTCTAATCCGTGATGCGGGTCACACGTACTGGTAGCTAATCAAATACGCAGCTCACATCCCAACATGTATTGCAACCATGTTGCGTGTTCCTGTGATAGGGTCTTAGGAGAATATTAGAATACTCTCACAGTGTTGGTGAGTCTGTAAGGCTAAATTATTTATACTAATTATCAATGTATCAGTTGACTGTACCAGAGGCAGTCTCAGATACTCATAGTATATGAAATTCAAGTATAAAGCAGATATCAATAATTGGATTTTAAACATTAACTTGGCAAGGTATACTTGCCTACTCCCTGATAGTGTTGATAACCTGATCCCACAGTCAGGTTTGAGGTTGCTGGTAACAGGGGGTCACTGGCTGTGCTGAAGGTGGTTTCTGTTAAAACAGACAGGGTTCGTGAATATCATGGTTGTAATATAAAGTATATATATACATATATACTTATATACACATATATAGTATGTATATATATATATATAGATATAGCAGTATATAAAGAACAGAAAAATGCAGGTATATATATAATTATAATAGTAGCAGGGTATATCCATTGCTATAAATATATAATAATATCAGGGTGTATCCACTGATATATAGTAATATAGTAATCAGGGTATATCCACTGATATATATAATAAATTAAAATGACAGGGAAGAAAGTAAATATATTTATGTACTGTATTATACAGTACTATATATAATATATAATGTATATAGATAATATATACATATATAATAAATTGAAGGCAGTGCAAGAATTGTAAATGTATACATATATATGTAGGCTGTAATATCCAGCACAGTAATATATAATATTATGTAATAAATTGAATTGACATTGCAAGAATTGAAAATATATATATAATATATATAAGCTGTATTATCCAGCTGAATATTAATATATATATACATATAGAATATATATATATATATATATATATATATATATATATATATATATATATATATATATATATTGATATATATATATAATAAGTGCAGGAAATAAATTAAGTATAGAAAATAAAATAAAGGAAAAATGTATGGTATATATATAATATATACATGTAGTATACATATCATATATAACTATATATATATATATAAATATTTATTACATAATATATATAGTATATATACATAGATATATATATACATATATACATATATACATATATAAATATATTTGTATAGAATAATAGATATATATACATATATTTAGTAAATATATAATAATAGTATATACAGTATAATATACTATAAATAATAATATATAACATATATATATATATATATATATATATATATATATATATATATATACATATATATATATTAATACATATTTATATATATATATATATATACATATATATACATATATATACATATACATATACATAACATATAGAAATATATATATAATTACATATATATTAAGGTTAGGTATTATACCCTCTGACAGGTGGGCCCTAGGGGTCGTTGACGGCGGGTGGATGGCGGCGGAGTCGGCCGGAGGCGGCCGGAGGAGCAGGAACAGTAGCAGTAGCTACTGGCAGCAGCAGCAGCAGCAGCTGAGTGCGGGGGCTGCCGGCGGCGGAGGAGTGGCGGAGGTGGCCGGGCAGGCGGCGGGTTCGACAGAGGGGAGGGTGGCGGTCAGGTTGGTGGTGGTGGCGGAGGTCCACGACGGCGGTGGCGGTGGCTGGAGGCGGTCGGGATGGTGGTGGTGGTGCAGTTGGGAAGAGGGGTCGGGGTTCTGTGGAGGTCAGGGCGGTGGCTGGAGGCGTCGTGGGGTGGTGGTGGTGGGTTGGTTCGACGGAGGGGACGACGGCGAGGCGTTTGGGGGTGGTGGCGGTGGTCGACGACGGCCGGAGGCGGCGCTGGGGGTGGATGTGAGTGGTGGTGGTGCTGTGGAGGTGAAGTCGGGATGGGTCTGCAGTGGCTGGCCACGGTGGAGCAGGCGGCCGGAGGTGGGTGGCAGTGGTCGGAGGGAAGGGAAGGGGAGTGGCGAACAGTCCGGCGGTGGTCCGGTGGGCGGAGGGTGGCCGTGGTGGTGGTGGGTTGTGTTAGAATGGAGGGGGCTGCTAGGGTTTATATAGGGTTGGGTCAATGGCAATTTCGTAATTATGGGGAAGTTCAGGGGTATTTGAGTAATTCAGGTTTTTGGGGTATTTTTACAGGATTTTTCTGGGTGTTTTGGGTGGGTCCCATACACCTATTCACTAACCAATAGGATTATGCCACCTTGCATATAATTTTGCATAAAAACCCCTAATTTTTCATAAATTGCATAAAAGCCTAATATTTGTATTTTTCGTAATTTTGCAATTTACCTGATTTTAAATACTGTTTCCCCTAAATACTGAATTGTACAGAAATAGAGGAAATAGCTGGGGAAAATGTTTTGGACAGTGTGGGGTGAGTCTGGGCAGAGGCTGGGTTTGATTTCTTAGGTGATACAGATCCTCGTATTTATTAATTAATAAATACTGCGCACGGTGTTCACTAATTATTTAGAGACTTATTAGGATCATAATTTTTCTACGGTGTCAATACGATAATTGTAATATAATTAGATTAGAATATTATCGTATTTTTGTTTGGCAAAAACAGGTGCTTACTGGTCCTTAAATCCCTAGGGTACAGAAATGAGTAAAGAGCAAAAATTTAAATAGGGAATAAATACGTACATCTGTAACGATATTTGTGCGACTAAAACGAAGCACCAAACAAGGTTTCTGGGAGTTGCACAAAATACAGAAAAAGTAGTCTAACAAGTCTAGGGCAGGGATGTGAAATTTGTTTAGGGTTTAACAGCTAGTGTGATGCCAGAATTAATTGTATAATAAACAGGTGCACAATCAATAGAATATATAATAAATAAAATTTAAAAAGAATTGCCATAATTCTAATTAGTCAAAACTAATCCTAAATTACTGATATCTGGTCAAGGTAGTTTACAATCTACCCTCCTTAGAATATTTCGTCCTCGAAATAAAACAAACATATAATGAGAATGAAAGATTAATTTAGGACAATAATGATTAAGAAAGATTGAGTTTGAAATATTGGACATACCCTGGTTTGGAAATAGATGGGGATAACGCTGACGAATATCCTCTTCTCGTTCCCAGGTGGATTCACCGGGTGCATGATGTCTCCATGCAATACCAAAGAGAGGAATAGTCTGGCCTCGCAACACTTTCTCGCTACGGTCCAGGATCTCTACAGGCTCCTCCTGATATGATAAGCTCGGCCCGATGGTGATCTCTGAGTAGTCTAGCATATGACTCGGGTCTGGAATGTACCTCCTTAGCTGAGATACGTGGAAGACGTCATGTACTCCCTCCAAGGTCTGAGGTAGAGCTAGCCTGTAAGCAACTTCTCCGACGCGATCTAGCACATCGAAGGGTCCAATGTACCTTGGACTTAGCTTCCCTCTTCCTCCAAATCTGATAGTTCCTCTGGTAGGTGAGATCTTCAAGAACACATGCTCCCCTACTTGGAACTCTAGAGGTCGGCGATGAATGTTGGCCCAGTGCTTCTGTCTGTCTTGTGCAGCTCGTAGATGTCCCTGAATCTTCTTTACTTTCTCCACCGTACGAATGATCAGTTCTGGACCCAAGATCTGTCTCTCGCCAACATCGCTCCAGCATACTGGGGAACGATATTTCCTTCCATACAAAGCTTCAAAGGGAGCCATTTGGATGCTCGCTTGATAGCTGTTGTTGTAGGAAAATTCCACCAGGTGTAAATAATCTTCCCATGATCCGCTAAAGTCAAGCATGCAGGCTCTCAGCATATCTTCTAAGGTCTGGATGGTGCGCTCTGACTGGCCATCTGTCTGTGGATGATACGAGGTGCTGAACTTGAGGCGGGTACCAAGACTTTCTTGCATACTTCGCCAAAAGTAAGATGTAAATCTCGTATCCCTGTCAGATATTATACTGTCTGGTACTTCGTGCAGACGCACTATCTCCTTCATGTACATATCTGCCAAGACTTCTGTAGATTGGCCGACTCTGAAAGGTAGGAAATGAGCAGCCTTGGTGAGTCTGTCTACGATCACCCAGACAGCATTACGACCACTAGGACTTCTTGGGAAGCCCGTAACAAAGTCCATTGTAATGTGTTCCCATTTCCACTCGGGTATTGGGAGGGGTTGAAGTAGACCGGCAGATCTCTGATGCTCAGCCTTGACTTGCTGACACACCAGGCATTTAGCCACAAAGCGTGCTATCTCCCGCTTCATTCCATGCCACCAATAATATTGCCTCAGATCTCTGTACATCTTTGTGCCTCCCGGATGTATAGAGTATGTTGAGCTATGGGCTTCTGACATCAGCTCATTACGAAGTTCTCCATTTGGAACATAAAGACGATCACCACATCTTAGAGTCCCATCTTCGTGTATGCGACATCCTGTCTGGATTCCAGCCTCTGTTCTTTGACGAAGCCTCTGGAATCTTGCATCTGTTGGTAGAGCAGCTTTGATTCTTTCTACCAAGGTTGATTGCAGCTGATAGTTTGATAATTGGCCTTCAATTCCTGGCATAATGACCTCTATTCCCAACTTTGCTAGATCTCTCAGCAGATCTGGTTGGGTGATCATAAAGAATGCCGAGGGTCTTCTGCTTAGAGCATCTGCTACCACATTTGCCTTCCCAGGATGGTACTGTAGATCAATCTCGAAATCCATCATCACTTCAAGCCATCGTCTTTACCTCAGATTTTAGTCTTTCTGAGTGTAGACATATTTCAAGCTTTTGTGATCGGTAAAAATCTCCACTCGTTCGCCGTATAGATAGTGTCTCCATAGCTTCAGGGCGAAGATGACTGCGGCAAGCTCCAGGTCGTGAGTGGGATAATTCTTCTCATGAGTCCTCAGTTGTCTTGAGGCATAAGCTACAACCTTCCCATGTTGCATTAAGACACAACCAAATCCTTTTCCGGACGCATCGCTATAGATGACGAAACCTCCGGATCCAGATGGTATAGTCAAGATGGGGGCTGTAGTCAGACGCTTCTTCAATTCATCAAAAGCTTTCTGACATTCCTCAGACCATATGAACTCCTGCTCCTTGCGGGTAAGACGGGTAATTGGCTCCGCAATTCTTGCAAAGTTTTCTACGAACCTCCGGTAATATCCGGCAAGTCCTAGAAAGCTTCTCACCTCTGAGACATTGGTCGGAGTTGGCCATATCTCCACAGATGAAATCTTTGCTGGGTCCACCGAGATGCCTTCTCCTGTGATTACGTGTCCAAGAAATACGACACGATCAAGGAAAAATTCACACTTGCTCATCTTAGCATAAAGGCTCTCCCGTCTCAGCGTCTCTAGCACCAGTCTCAAGTGCTCTTCATGCTCCTCGTGGCTCTTTGAATACACCAGAATGTCGTCGATGAAGACTACCACGAACTGGTCCAAATATTGGTGGAAGACTCGGTTCATCAGGTTCATGAATACAGCAGGTGCATTAGTCAGTCCAAACGGCATCACCAGGAACTCGTAGTGACCATAACGAGTCCTGAATGCTGTCTTTGGAATGTCTTCTCTTCGTACCTTGACCTGATGATATCCTGATCTCAAGTCTATCTTCGAGAATACCACCGCTCCTGTTAGTTGATCGAACAGGTCGTCAATTCTCGGCAAGGGATACTTGTTTTTGATTGTCAGAGCATTGAGGGCTCTGTAATCAATACACATGCGATATGTTCCGTCCTTCTTTGGTACAAACAACACTGGTGCTCCCCAGGGTGATGCACTAGGACGAACAAATCCCTTGATCTATAGTTCCTCCAGTTGAAGCTTCAGCTCGTCAAGTTCCTTTTTCGCCAGTCTATATACATTGGAGGATACTGGTGCAGCTCCGGGTATTAGCTCAATAATGAACTCCACTTCTCTGTCAGGCGGTAGGCCTGGCAATTCTTCTGGAAATACGTCTGCGAATTCTGCTACAACTGATGGAGGTGCTGCCTCCATCGCCATGTAAGCTCTAGGAGTCTGGCCTACTCCTTGCTCGATGGTTCCTCAGACATATTCAAACTCCGGGTGATCTGGGGGTCTAAAGATAACACTACCCTTTCGGCAGTCTAGGACAGCATTATTCTGGCTTAGCCAGTCCATACCTAAGATCACATGAAATTTGGCATTGGAAGTACCAAAAATCGCGCTCTTAGCCCTTTACTACAAACAACTACAGGGCAGGTTTTAATAATGTTGGTAACTGGAACAATACCTCCTCCAGTAAGTATTTTTCAGCACTTGGGTAGCGGGGAAGTGGATAGCTTATGCATGGCTACAAAACTACTGGATATGAAAGACAAAGTAGCCCCAGAATCGAATAATACAGTTGCAGGTAATGATGCAACTAAAATGGTACCTGTTATAGTTTCCCCTTCAGGCTCTTCTGCAACTGCAGCTAACGCAAAGGCTTGTCCCTGCCTTTGCCCTCCGGCTTGTTGTCTGCCCTTGAACTGGGCCTCCTGAGTAGGCAAGGGTGCTCCTCGTTGATATCCTCCTGATGTGGAGGGTAGCATCTTCTGGGCTTGTGCTCCTGACTTCTGCCCTTGCTGAGGTGCTGCATCTCTACGTTGTGGGCATTCTTTGGCCATATGATTTTTAGCTCCACATAGCAGGCATAATCCCAGCTTCTTTCTGCAGTCACTGGCCCAATGTCCTTTCTTGCCACAAAAGTGACAAGTCGGGAGCTCCTTCTTCTGATAGGGCCCCGTTGTCTGCTGCGTCTGATATTGAGGACGACGGATGGGTCCTCCTGCTCCTTGCTGGTTTTTGGCCGAAAAGGTTGGATTTGAACGTCTTGCTCCTCGGCCAATTGCTTCTTGCTCTCTGGCTTCTGTAAGAACCTCGTTGTAGGAGATCCTTGACTGCATCGTTGTGTACCTCCGGAGCTCGTAGTTGAGGCCGTGGTAGAATCTTTTAGCCTTCTTCAGCTCGTTCGGGATCAGAACAGTACCGAAATGACTCAGTCGACTAAACTCCGCATCGTAGGCATCGACGGACATATTCCCTTGTTCCAGGTGCAGGAACTGGGAATATAGGGCATCTTGGACTGTTGCGGGGAAGTACTTGGCATTGAAGTGCTCCAAGAATTGTTCCCAAGTCTGGTCTTTGCCGACGCTACGCTCTATAGATTCCCACCAGTGATGGGCGTTGCCGAGAAGTTGGGCCCTTACAGCGGTCATCCATAGGTCAGGAGGGAGTTGTGATCCTTCCAGCAATATTTCGGTGTTGGAGATCCAGTCGGAGATCTCCTCAGGAGTTTCGCTGCCTTTAAAGGTCCTCGGGTTCATCTGGTGGAAACCTTTGACTGTGCCCACTGGTTGGACAGGTGCTGGTGCCGGGGCAGTGGTTCTCTCCAAGGCCATCATCAAAGTCTGTCGCAGAGCTTCAGTCTGTTGCCACTGAGACTGTCTCAGGGCTTCAGTTTGTTGCCATTGGGTCTGCAACATAGTTTGTAGGAACTGGAACATTTGAGACTGTCCCTCAGGTTGTGGCATTAGAGCAGGAAAGGTTGGCGGTGGAGGCAAAGGTGTCTCCTCGTGCGGTGTTGGTGTCGTCTCCTGGCTAGAATTCTGGTGATTGGACGGAGTTCCTTGGACACTTGGCGAAGGGTCTGTTGCTTGGTCAGCCCCATTATTCGCAGATTTCCCGGGTATGTCCATATTTCTGAAGAAAATAGAAGAATTAGAAAACACAAAGGAGATAATAATTGATAATCAAGCAAGATGCAATAAAAAATTTTTAAGGATGGTGTCAGTGTGGATGAGACCTAATATTCCTATCCTATTGCAGGCTTGTTGGGCATGTCATCATACCACTAGCAATAAAAATTATGACTTGCATGGGCCACCACTAAAACCGTGTCACGTCCCAGTCCCAAAATGTCAGGAACTAGGCCACGTGTCACTGGCCAGCTGACACGTCACTAAGGGCTTAATCCATTTTGAATGGACCCATAGGGACGTGCTACGCTGTCCTAAAACACTACAAGTATAACACAGGCAAATCTATCTCATCCACAAGAAAATGTCAGAAAAGTAAGTGTTGAAATATATATATAACTGAGTCTGATATAGTACACAACTGGTGAGAATACAAGCCTATTACAAAAACTGATAATAGCGCAGAAAAATCAGATAGACTAAGCAGTGTTTATCTGATGAAAACATCTCCATCTCCAGGTGGCAGGCCTCTAGGGTCAAGCATACTCTGAGGGTGTCTCCTCGAGCTCCTCCTCGGTAGCACATCTAGCCTCCTGATCAGGACCGTACACAGTGGGGTAGAAAGCCTCGTCTAGATCTGGCAGGGAACCAGGTCCTCAGTGGGACATAACAAGATACAGGAAAATGATATGCCATGTAATGTAAAGACTGAATAAATAAATACATAAATACAGGGTGCTAACCATCTACGTGAAAATGCAAGTAAAGATCTCGTAGTACGCATGGGAATGTGTCGGATAGACATATGCTGACGTAATTCACCAATCGTGGGGACTGGCTAGTATATGTGTCATATGCCCCCTGACTCAAGGGAACTCTGCAATCGACCATCATGGTACGAAGATATAAAACATTTATGGAGGGGGTGTCCCATACGTCTACTAGTTATCTTTTCCATCCCAATGAAACTAAATGTCAAGTCGTACTTTTCCTGAATTATTCTAATCCGTGATGCGGGTCACACGTACTGGTAGCTAATCAAATACGCAGCTCACATCCCAACATGTATTGCAACCATGTTGCGTGTTTCCGTGATAGGGTCTTAGGAGAATATTATAATACTCACACAGTGTTGGTGAGTCTGTAAGGCTAAATTATTTACACTAATTATCAATGTATCAGTTGACTGTACCAGAGGCAGTCTCAGATACTCATAGTATATGCAATTCAAGTATGAAGCAGATATCAATAATTGGATTTTAAACATTAACTTGGCAACGTATACTTGCCTACTCCCTGATAGTGTTGATAACCTGATCTCACAGTCAGGTTTGAGGTTGCTGGTGACAGGGGGTCACTGGCTGTGCTGAAGGTGGTTTCTGTTAAAACAGACAGGGTTCGTGAATATCATGGTTGTAATATAAAGTATATATATACATATATACTTATATACACATATATAGTATGTATATATATATATATAGATAGCAGTATATAAAGAACAGAAAAATACAGGTATATATATAATTATAATAGTAGCAGGGTATATCCACTGCTATAAATATATAATAATATCAGGGTGTATCCACTGATATATAGTAATATAGTAATCATGGTATATCTACTGATATATATAATAAATTGAAATGACAGGACAGAAAGTAAATATATTTATGTACTGTATTATACAGTACTATATATAATATATAATATATATAGATAATATATACATATATAATAAATTGAAGGCAGTGCAAGAATTGTAAATGTATACATATATATGTAGGCTGTAATATCCAGCACAGTAATATATAATATTATGTAATAAATTGAATTGACATTGCAAGAATTAAAAATATATATATAATATATATAAGCTGTATTATCCAGCTGAATATTAATATATATATACATATAGATAATATATATATATATATATATATATATATATATATATATATATATATATATATATATATATATATATATATATATATATATTGATATATATATATAATAAGTGCAGGAAATAAATTAAGTGCAGAAAATAAAATAAAGGAAAAATGTATGGTATATATATAATATATACATGTAGTATACATATCATACATATCATATATAACTATATATATATATATATATATATTTATTACATAATATATATAGTATATATACATAGATATATATATACATATATACATATATAAATATATTTGTATAGAATAATAGATATATATACATATATTTAGTAAATATATAATAATAGTATATACAGTATAATATACTATAAATAATAATATATATATATATATATATATATATATATATATATATATATATATATATATATATATATATATATATATATACATATATATATTAATACATATTTATATACATATATATACATATACATATACATATAGAAATATATATATAATTACATATATATTAGGGTTAGGTAGTATACCCTCTGACAGGTGGGCCCTAGGGGTCGTCGACGGCGGATGGACGGCGGCGGAGTCGGCCGGAGGAGCAGGAACAGTAGCAGTAGCTACTGGCAGCAGCAGCAGCAGCAGCAGCAGCTGAGTGCGGGGGCTGCCGGCGGCGGCGGAGTGGCGGAGGTGGCCGGGCAGGCGGCGGGTTCGACAGAGGGGAGGGTGGCGGTCAGGTTGGTGGTGGTGGCGGAGGTCCACGACGGCGGTGGCGGTGGCTGGAGGCGGTCAGGATGGTGGTGGTGTAGTTGGGAAGAGGGGTTGGGGTTCTGTGGAGGTCAGGGCGGTGGCTGGAGGCGTCGTGGGGTGGTGGTGGTGGGTTGGTTCGACGGAGGGGACGACGGCGAGGCGTTTGGGGGTGGTGGCTGTCACACCCCGATCCCGAAAGGGTCGGTCGTCCTCGCTTGATCCTTTACAGAACCGATTCGTCCTCGCTTGGGGCGTGATGCCGTACGAGCCTGGAGTTGCGCTCGTACAAGGCAAGAACTTGCAGTTATAGGAACCCATTTTGAAACACAATTTATAAAACACATTCACAGAGATTTGAACACAGTGCAGGAAGAAACATGCTTTTTCATTGATAATTCAGAGTAATTTACATAGAGTTTACATTGATGCGCCTCTCGGCTACTTGATTTGCATTACAAAAGATAAACTCAAAAGGCAGGGCGCGCTCCATCAGATAGTCCACGTCGTTCATACATTACGCCCTTGTATAGGTTGAAAGTCCAAGCCTCCAAAATGATCTGACTCCAACTATACTTCAAAATAGAGGTGCTCCTAACGCCTCCTCGTCTATCCACTAGCGTTGCACCGTCTGAGTGCCTTAAATAGTTGCCCACAACGTGGGTCAGTACTCAACTTGTACTGGTGAGCGGGATGAACCCACTCGACTAAATCGACACTAGCTTATTAGGGGCGAGCATGCATTAAGATGACTTCTATAAAGAGGCAAGTGAATTCAATTCATATCAGTTGCATGTTTTGATAGGAATGAAAATAATAGCGAATCCAACCAGTGCATCGATTGCTTACTCAACCGATGCACGCCTTCCCTGCAACGAAACACAAGTATACTTACCATCTGCACAAGACAATAGATTAGCATGTGTTCTAGTCTATGCGGTCATTGGTGTGATCGACACCTTAGGGACATATTCAAGCATTAGCGGCACGCCCTATCAGCCCGGGTAGCAAGCCCTGCTGGAGGTCCCGCAATGCATCGTGACGAGCACGAATCAAATATTTCCCTCCGGATCGATACGGTTCCAGTGCCCCGGAAAGCCGTCTCGAGGAAATGATAAACCTTGTGCACAAGTTGTCCCAGACCATGCAAATGCATGAACAATTCATATATCATACAATGCATCGATTGAAACAGAAAGAAGTTAAGCAGCAATATATATCTCATACAACAGTTCATATTTTCTCAATGCGGTGTTCCAATTTTGATATCCCATAGGTCCAAACTCCGTCCGAGGCACTAGGCCACCACCAACAACCAATCCCCATTATAAACAAACTCAGTTATAAGGTGTGCAAGCATATAGAAATATTAGTCTACAAAAATCCCCTGTTCCTTTCTTAGTGGCTGGCATGCATTGTGGCAAGGATTTCCTAGGCGTCCAACCGGGCATCATCGAGTGAACGTTTGAAACATTAAAGATGTTGGCGTGAAGAAGTAGGAAAGAAGGGTCCAAACCACTCACTGGTTAAGGAAAAAGGTAGCTGAAACAAAGATTCCCGCCTAGCGACGATCAAACGTCAGTTACGCGGACCTGCACAGCACGAGCACCAATTAGAATCCTGCCTATCCTTCCTTGCCGAACTCCCCAAGAATCAAAGCTCCAAACGATAAAACCAGCAGCGAAAACCAAGCAAATCGAAAGCAACACCAAATCAAATCCCAAAGCGGCAATCAAGAAAACCAAGCAACCAAACACGAAAACTATTGGACTCGTTTCAATAGAGGCCTTTCCATGAGTTGGAAAGGATCATCGCATTTCGTCCGTGGCAAGAAGATGCCGAAGTTCTAAGTTATGACTCAAACGGACTAGCCACAAGCCCAATTACGTAGTGCACATCCCGGTCGGATCGGGATTTGAGGCACTACATAATATACCACTAAGAAAAAGTTTCGACCCGAAACTTAAGAACAAGGACGACCCGAAACGTAAGAACAAGGCCCTACCTCCGACTGAATGAACAATGAAGGGTACTTCTCCTTCATCTCCGATTCCATTTCCCAGGTTGATTCCCCAGCTGAATGGTTCCGCCACAGCACGCGAACCAAGGACATCGTACGGTTGCGAAGTACTTTTTCCTTACGATCCAGGATCTGCACCGGTTCTTCTGAGTATGACAAGTCCGCGCGCAGTTCCAACTGTACAAAACTAACCACATGACTTGGGTCATGCACATACTTCCGTAGTTGGGAAACATGGAATACGTCATGCACTTCTGCCAAGGCGGGAGGTAGTGCTATTCTGTATGCCACAGCTGCAACTCGTTCTAGTATCTCAAAGGGGCCGACAAACCGGGGACTCAGTTTGCCCTTCACGCCGAAACGCATCACACCCCGCATCGGCGTCACTTTCAAGAAGACATGATCCCCGACCAAGAATTCCAAGGGTCTTCTATGTGCATCAGCATAACTTTTCTGTCGGCTCTGTGCTGTGCGGAGTCTTTCCCGAATCAAGCGAACTTTTTCAACTGCCTGCTCTACCAGCTCTGGCCCGAGTACCTGCCGCTCGCCGACTTCGTCCCAACAGATTGGAGATCGACACCTTCGCCCATATAGTGCTTCGTACGGTGCCATCTGGATGCTTGATTGGTAGCTGTTGTTGTACGCAAATTCTGCCAAAGGAAGATGCGTGTCCCAACTAGTCTTTAAATCAATAGCACACAGCCGTAACATATCTTCGAGTATCTGATTTGTCCTCTCTGTCTGTCCATCAGTCTGCGGGTGGTATGCGGTACTGAACTGTAGCTTGGTTCCCAAAGCAGCTTGTAGACTAGTCCAGAAACGAGATAAGAAGCGTCCGTCACGGTCAGAGACGATTGAGGCAGGTACTCCGTGTAATCGGACGATCTCATCTATATAAATTTGTGCTAACCGATCGACGCTCCAAGTAACTTTTATGGGAAGAAAGTGGGCTGATTTGGTCAAACGATCAACTATGACCCAAATCGCATCGTGCCCCCGTGGCGTCTTCGGAAATCCCACAATAAAATCCATAGTGATGTTGTCCCATTTCCACTCGGGAATAGCGAGGTTCTGCAGTTCCCCGCCGGGCCTCTGATGCTCAGCTTTCACCTGTTGACAGGCCATGCACTGTGACACAAAGGTCGCCACATCCCGCTTCATACCGTGCCACCAGAAGGTCCCGCGCAAGTCCTTGTACATCTTAGTGCTCCCCGGATGTAAAGAATACTTCGCGTAGTGTGCCTCCGCCATAATTTCCCTTCGGAGTTCTGGGTCGCTAGGAACACATAGCCTTCCTTTCATCTGTAAGGCCCCATCTTCGCCTGCCACAAAGTCAGACGTCTTCCCCGCCGAGATCAATTCGCGCACCTTCGCTAAGAACTGATCGCCCTCCTGAGCTGATTTGATTCTACCACGTAAATCCAGTTCAAGATGGAGTGGTGCCAGCTGCACTCCTGGATGCCGAACTCGAAACTCGATGCCCATCGCCTCTAGATCTCGAAGTAAACGGTTGTCTATAGATAACGAGCCCACGTGCTTCCGACTCAGAGCATCAGCAACGACGTTTCCCTTGCCCGGAGTATACGCGATCGTTAGGTCATAGTCCTTAATAAGTTCTAGCCAACGCCGCTGCCGGAGGTTCAATTCCCGCTGGGTAAAAAGATACTTGAGGCTCTTGTGATCTGTGAAGATTTTGCAAGCAACACCATAAAGATAATGCCTCCACAACTTCAATGCAAATACAATCGCCGCCAATTCCAAGTCATGCGTCGGGTAGTTCTTCTCGTGCGGCTTCAGTTGCCTGGAGGCGTACGATATTACCTTGTCCCTCTGCATGAGCACACACCCTAAGCCGAGTCCTGAAGCGTCGCTGTATATCTGAAACTCTTCTACCCCATCTGGAAGTGCAAGGATCGGAGCTGAAACAAGACGCCGCTTAAGTTCCCGAAAGCTGGCTTCGCAGTCATCACCCCATTCGTATGCAATCCCTTTTTGAGTAAGGCGAGTCATAGGCGAGGCCAGTTTAGAGAAATCCTTCACGAACCTATGGTAGTATCCCGCAAGGCCCAGAAAGCTTCGAACTTCGCTGGCTGACGTAGGTTGCTTCCAGTCCACCACCGCTTCTATTTTCTTCGGGTCTACGGCGACGCCTTCGGCCGAGATGACATGACCAAGGAACGCCACGCTGTTCAACCAGAACTCATACTTGCTGAGCTTAGCGAACAGCTGATGGTCTCGTAATGTCTGCAGCACGATCTTCAGGTGTTCTTTGTGCTCCGCCTCATTCTTGGAATAGATTAGTATGTCGTCTATGAACACGACTACAAACTTATCCACAAACGGCCGAAACACGCGGTTCATCAGATCCATGAAAGCTGCAGGGGCATTCGTCAAACCGAACGACATCACGAGGAACTCATAGTGTCCGTAACGGGTTCTGAAAGCAGATTTTTGAATATCCTCTGATTTGATTTTCAACTGGTGATACCCTGACCTGAGATCAACTTTAGAGAAAACTCTTGCACCTTGCAACTGATCAAACAAGTCATCTATTCTTGGCAATGGGTACTGATTCCGCACGGTCGCTTTATTCAGTTCTCGGTAGTCAATGCACAGCCGCATGGATCCATCTTTCTTTTTCACGAACAGTACCGGAGCGCCCCAAGGAGAAACGCTTGGACGAATGTATCCTCGGTCCAACAGGTCTTGCAACTGAACTTTAAGTTCCTTAAGCTCTGCTGGGGCCATGCGATAAGGTGCCTTTGATATCGATCGCGAATCCGGAAAAGTGTCAATGCTGAATTCGATCTCACGATCAGGAGGCATTCCAGGCAGCTCGTCTGGGAACACGTCGAGAAAATCTGCAATGACTTCAGCCTGAGCTGCATCTGCACATTCCCGCCGGGTGTCTCGAACAGAAGCTAAGTACCCTTCACAGCCCGAATGCAACATACGCCTAGCCGAAATTGCTGATATCACCATTGCCGTCTTCGGTGCAGCGCTGCACGAATAGTAGAAGTCTGCCTCGCCGGGTAGACGGAATACGACTCGCTTCTCCGCGCACTCGATTGTTGCATGGCAAGCACCCAACCAGTCCATACCGAGAATAATATCATAATCCTTGATGTCTAGTACAATGACATCTAAGGAAAGCTTCCTACCTCCGATGCAAATGTAACCATCCCTACAGATCGCATGGGCGGGCATATCGACTCCCGAAGGGGTACTTACGCAAAGGTTCATATTTAAAGCAGTAGAAGCTAATTTATGCTCAACAGTAAAATCAGCAGATATGAAACTATGCGTAGCACCTGAATCGAATAAGACTCTAGCGGGTAATTCTCGGTATAGTAGAGTACCTGTTACAACAGTGTCGGATACAGATGCCTCATCCCGAGTCAATGCATAGACTCGGCCCTGAGCACCCTGGCGTTGTGGATTCACTGGTACAGCATTGGCATCACTTGCTGGAGGCCCTTTGTTTTGATTTCCATTATTCTGATTCGGCTTGCCCTCTCTGCAGTTAAACTGTTTGTGACCCAGGCGACCACATTTAAAACATCCTTGAACCCGACAATCATTCACTTTATGCCCTGATTTGCCGCACCGGCTGCAGTTCAGTGATTGGGATTGGCCCCTATTATCAGACGTATGCGAACGCTTGTGTGCTCCAGACCCTCCCGTTTCATGAGGACGCTTATTGTTATTGGTACGGGGGGTTTGCACCTCGGTCTTTGGGAGAGGGCGCCCAAAGATCCGTTCGCTGTTCAGAGCCGCTTCATAACATTCCCTATATGTTTGGCATCTTTGGTTTATGACGTCCCTACGTAAATCGTCATTCAAACCTTTCTGAAATCTATAGCACCACGCCTGCTGATTAGGCAAGAATTGCCCAGCAAACTTTGCTAGCTTAGCGAATACTGAATCATAATCATCCACAGACAGACTTCCTTGGACCAGATTGCTGAAGTCGTCTTCCTTTTGCTGCCGGACTGCTCGGGGAATATACTGTTCAATGAATGCAGATTTGAACATTTCCCAAGTAATCTTGCAGTTAGGATTGGCATCGTAAATTCCTTGCTTTGTTGCCTCCCACCAATCATGCGCACGCAGTTCCAGCTGAACCGATGCACAGGCAACTCGCTTGGATCCCCGGATGCCAACCAGGTTGAAAAGTCCTTCCAGCTTAGCAATCCACCCCAACACCACGTCCGGTTCCGCTCGTCCGTTGAACGTAGGGGGGTGCATTTTTGTAAACTCAGCTGCTCGGCAGGAGTTCCTTGCTGTAGGCTGAGTCTCTTCTGACTCATCTTCTACCGCCACGGCTGGAGGCGTGACAGGCGTTGCTGGGATGTCCCGTTGCTCGGTACCAGGGATGCAATCAGTTGCATCATTGTATCCATTTGCTTCTGTTGAGAAGCAAACTGCGCTTGTATGTTAGCTTGTTGGGTAACAGCTTGCTGTTGCTGCGCCTCCATGAGGTGCATAAGCCGTTCCGCCATTCCGGTTGAACCCGCTCCTCCGGATTCTCCAGAGCTTGCTGGATCGCTCTGAATGGGTTGAGCACTGCTGGCAGTTGCAGTGTTCTTCTTAGCCATGGCTACAAAAGAGAGTAGCTTGTTAACACTCCAAAAACGATAGATTTTTATATCTATGGGCTCATTGTATAAGCGACTCTTCCCATGCAGCGGACGCCGAACGCAACTCAATTGAGAGGCGCATCAAACTCCTTTATAATCTTTTGAAATCCCGTGGAAGTAAAGCCTAGGCTCTGATACCAATATGTCACACCCCGATCCCGAAAGGGTCGGTCGTCCTCGCTTGATCCTTTACGGAACCGATTCGTCCTCGCTTGGGGCGTGATGCCGTACGAGCCTGGAGTTGCTCTCGTACAAGGCAAGAACTTGCAGTTATAGGAACCCATTTTGAAACACAATTTATAAAACACATTCACAGAGATTTGAACACAGTGCAGGAAGAAACATGCTTTTTTATTGATAATTCAGAGTAATTTACATAGAGTTTACATTGATGCGCCTCTCGGCTACTTGATTTGCATTACAAAAGATAAACTCAAAAGGCAGGGCGCGCTCCATCAGATAGTCCACGTCGTTCATACATTATGCCCTTGTATAGGTTGAAAGTCCAAGCCTCCAAAATGATCTGACTCCAACTATACTTCAAAATAGAGGTGCTCCTAACGCCTCCTCGTCTATCCACTAGCGTTGCACCGTCTGAGTGCCTGAAATAGTTGCCCACAACGTGGGTCAGTACTCAACTTGTACTGGTGAGCGGGATGAACCCACTCGACTAAATCGACACTAGCTTATTAGGGGCGAGCATGCATTAAGATGACTTCTATAAAGAGGCAAGTGAATTCAATTCATATCAGTTGCATGTTTTGATAGGAATGAAAATAATAGCGAATCCAACCAGTGCATCGATTGCTTACTCAACCGATGCACGCCTTCCCTGCAACGAAACACAAGTATACTTACCATCTGCACAAGACAATAGATTAGCATGTGTTCTAGTCTATGCGGTCATTGGTGTGATCGACACCTTAGGGACATATTCAAGCATTAGCGGCGCGCCCTATCAGCCCGGGTAGCAAGCCCTGCTGGAGGTCCCGCAATGCATCGTGACGAGCACGAATCAAATATTTCCCTCCGGATCGATACGGTTCCAGTGCCCCGGAAAGCCGTCTCGAGGAAATGATAAACCTTGTGCACAAGTTGTCCCAGACCATGCAAATGCATGAACAATTCATATATCATACAATGCATCGATTGAAACAGAAAGAAGTTAAGCAGCAATATATATCTCATACAACAGTTCATATTTTCTCAATGCGGTGTTCCGATTTTGATATCCCATAGGTCCAAACTTCGTCCGAGGCACTAGGCCACCACCAACAACCAATCCCCATTATAAACAAACTCAGTTATAAGGTGTGCAAGCATATAGAAATATTAGTCTACAAAAATCCCCTGTTCCTTTCTTAGTGGCTGGCATGCATTGTGGCAAGGATTTCCTAGGCGTCCAACCGGGCATCATCGAGTGAACGTTTGAAACATTAAAGATGTTGGCGTGAAGAAGTAGGAAAGAAGGGTCCAAACCACTCACTGGTTAAGGAAAAAGGTAGCTGAAACAAAGATTCCCGCCTAGCGACGATCAAACGTCAGTTACGCGGACCTGCACAGCACGAGCACCAATTAGAATCCTGCCTATCCTTCCTTGCCGAACTCCCCAAGAATCAAAGCTCCAAACGATAAAACCAGCAGCGAAAACCAAGCAAATCGAAAGCAACACCAAATCAAATCCCAAAGCGGCAATCAAGAAAACCAAGCAACCAAACACGAAAACTATTGGACTCGTTTCAATAGAGGCCTTTCCATGAGTTGGAAAGGATCATCGCATTTCGTCCGTGGCAAGAAGATGCCGAAGTTCTAAGTTATGACTCAAACGGACTAGCCACAAGCCCAATTACGTAGTGCACATCCCGGTCGGATCGGGATTTGAGGCACTACAGTGGCGGTGGTCGGCGACGGCCGGAGGCGGCGCTGGGGGTGGATGGGAGTGGTGGTGGTGCTGTGGAGGTGAAGTCGGGATGGGTCTGCAGTGGCTGGCCACGACGGAGCAGGCGGCCGGAGGTGGGTGGCAGTGGTCGGAGGGAAGGGAAGGGGAGTGGCGAACAGTCCGACGGTGGTCCAGTGGGCGGAGGGTGGCCGTGGTGGTGGTGGGTTGTGTTAGAATGGAGGGGGCTGCTAGGGTTTATATAGGGTTGGGTCAATGGCAATTTCGTAATTATGGGAAAGTTCAGGGGTATTTGAGTAATTCAGGTTTTTGGGATATTTTTACAGGATTTTTCTGGGTGTTTTAGGTGGGTCCCATACACCTATTCACTAACCAATAGGATTATGCCACCTTGCATATAATTTTGCATAAAAACCCCTAATTTTTCATAAATTGCATAAAAGCCTAAAATTTATATTTTGCGTAATTTTGTAATTTACCTGATTTTAAATACTGTTTCCCCTAAATACTGAATTGTACAGAAATGGGAGAAATAGCTGGGGAAAATGTTTTGGACAGTGTGGGGTGAGTCTGGCCAGAGGCAGGGTCTGATTTTTTAGGTGATACAGATCCTCGTATTTATTAATTAATAAATACTGCGCACGGTGTTCACTAATTATTTAGAGACTTATTAGGGTCATAATTTTTCTACGGTGTCAATACGATAATTGTAATATAATTAGAGTAGAATATTATCGTATTTTTGTTTGGCAAAAACAGGTGCTTACTGGTCCTTAAATCCCTAGGGTACATAAATGAGTAAAGAGCAGAAATTTAAATAGGGAATAAATACGTACATCTGTAACGATATTTGTGCGACTAAAACGAAGCACCAAACAAGGTTTCTGGGAGTTGCACAAAATACAGAAAAAGTAGTCTAACAAGTCTAGGGCAGGGATGTGAAATTTGTTTAGGGTTTAACAGCTAGTGTGATGCCCTAATTAATTGTATAATAAACAGGTGCACAATCAATAGAATATATAATAAATAAAATTTAAAAAGAATTGCCATAATTCTAATTAGTCAAAACTAATCCTAAATTACTGAAATCTGGTCGAGGTAGTTTACAGAGACCGATCGTCTTCGCGTTGGCGTGATGCCGTACAAGCCTAAGCTGTGCTTGCACAAAGCCAAAGCTTTGATACAAGGGCAAGTAAGCTATTCAAGACAGGAGCAGCGACACAATATTTCAGAAAAGTAAAGAACACAATGGAATATAAAAATAAGCTCTTTATTGAAAATCAAGATGTGTTACAACCGATGCTTGGCCGATATTACAATTCACTCAAGCTCTCTTTCTCTCGATTACAATGACATCGTTCCATACATTATATCCCTTTATACAAAAGCAGCTCAAAGCAATCTCGATACAGCTCAAGGCATCAACTCCAGATTTTTGGGTCATTGGGATGAGGTACGGCTATCGCTTCCTCAGACGATCCAGCACCTAATAATAAGCAAACTGTTGGTGGGCCAGCACTTTGTAGAAAGTACTAGTGAGTAAAAAAATCAACGAACAGAAGCAACGCCCCCTGAAACCCATACTAAGTAAGCATGTGGTAAAATATTACATTACTAGTCATCTTGCTACTTTTACCTAGTTTCATTTTATGCAACACAAGATTGTAGTCAGATTACATCTTTTCGAAAATATGTCTTTGAAACCAGTTTTCATATTCAATACATACAAGTAAGTTATAGAGACACTGTTCTATCGTGCAGTGCAAAGCATGTATCGTGAGCCATATTCAATCTCTTAGGAACAAAAGTTATCTCTAGTGGACTGTTCATCTCAAATCAAGACAAGCGCATCAAGCAGACTTATTCAATTCAATGCGATAGGGGCAGCAGCATATTCAAGTAAAACAAATATATCTCATTTAGCATAAATGACAAGGAACATAAGAAAATATAAGTGATCACTTATTCAGTTATTCTTACCCATGGCCGAACGGTTATCCCTGCAGCAAACATACAAGTTAGCAACATTTGCATATATAAGAATAAGGTTCTCTTTTTTTGTCCGTCTCTGCATCAAACAGTTAGGTATGCAAGAATGCTAGCCTAGCATGCGCCCTAACTACATGATGGTCCATGAGTCTACTTCCTCATGAATAGCAGCTATTGGGACTACAAGCCCAGGCTAACTATTGTCACAACCCGATCTCCCGCAGGCAAATCGGCTTTTCCCGCTAGGCGAGAATCATCGCGCCAGTGCTCCCGCGGAACGATCGCTTTGACCCATCCGGACGTGATGTCGCACGAGCGTGAGCCACGCCCGTGCAAGGCCGTGGTCCATTGGCTGGCGGTAAGAGTTCTAAGCCACAGAGTCGCACAGATTGTCCGAGTGCAGCGGAGTCATGAACGCATAGGCGATCGGTAACAAGTTCACTGAGTCGACAATATAGCAGAAGCATTGAATAACACAAGTTGAAGTAAAGCAACTCTTTATTGATATAAACAAGTATTACAGACAGCGTATAGCCGAGATTACAAGTCACTCAAGCCTCTCTCTCTGAAACAGTAAAAGCGTGCCAAGTGGCTATAATTTGTGGAATGATTGTACAGGCGATGTTCAGGCAATGTTCACAACATTATATCTTGTATACGTGCTTCAGTTCCGGACGCAGTGCCCCAAGGCTTCAGAGGGAACTCCTGGCCTTAGCACGCACGAAGGAGGCATCCGCACCGAACGAGGTTCTTCCGCACCCTGCATACAAACTGGTGGATTATCAGTACATTGAATGCACTGGTGGGGAAGCTACTCGCCCGCTCGACAAATCCAAACACGTAATACAGGTTTCGTGCACCAACTATTAAGTTGTCTTTCTAGTTGCCTTAGGATCAGTTTCATGCAAATATTGAATAGCCTATCTCGTGTGGCAGTGCGCCGTGCGACATGAGAGGAAACATGGCGAGACTTACCAACTTACCATTTTACCTTCCCTGTTCAAGGCAAACATTGTTAATTCATGCACGAGCAGGTATAAACATTCAGGAGGCATAGCATATGCAAACACGAGTATTGTTGTATCATGATCGTTCAGGTGTTTAGTTGTTCATTGATGCGATACAATGCCTCGCACGCGGATAGCCGCTAAGCGAGGATGACTTGTTTATCTTTCATTTTACAAGCAAGCATGCAACATGTTAAATATACAAGGCGATCACTGGCGTATGCCATAAAGGACTCTAGTCTATGACGAATATGGTTTGCTACGTGCAAGAACATGAGGCGCCGCATACCATCCCGTCCAAGTACGTGAGACTAAACGTGAGTTCCGTCCGGAGCCGAAACGGTGCCAGTGCCCCAGCAGCCGCCCGCAGGAACTATACCTTGTGCACAAGTTGTCCGTGATCGAAAACATTAACATTCATTCGCCCGAAGGCTACGTGATCCGTTCGGAGGCTACGTGAATATCCGCCCGGAGGCTACGTTATCAATCATTCGCCCGAAGGCTACGTGAATATCCGCCCGGAGGCTACGTGAGTACAAGACAAGCAGTATTACATGATTTATTTAGTTTAGTGAATGTCTTTTGCCTTGATGCAATCTCTCCTGGGGCGGAGATTGCCTTGGTGACCTAGCGGTCCCGAATACTTGCAGGTTTATTTAGGCACGGAATGACTACTTGGTAATCTTTCGAGGTTTGGATGAAAACAAGGCAACATACAAGCAGACAAGCATGCGTTTCTAAGGAACGTAAGTAGACACATTTTGCTCGGACTCGAAGGTAAGCCGAGAGATGAAACCGTTAGGGACTTAGCATGTGAGGGTCTGAATATAAGCAGTACTTCAATTTTCATGTTCTAGCATAAGCAATACAAGTTGGGCTTATTCCCTTAGCTAGGTGCGTTAGATTCATTAGCATGCAGGGGGTGATTCACCTAGCGACTAACATGAATATTCCAGATTTTTATGTGTGCTGGCTAAGCAAAGACAAGTTTACCGTAGCCACCCACCTTAGCGATGATTCGCCTCAGTAGAGCGATACGTCAAGCGAGCCTCTGAAAGCCTAAGCCGAATTCCTGTAGGGACAAGTCTGGATATCCTTTTCTTCTCGTTTGAGGCAAAGCGGGTCGGGACAGTTGCACTTTTGCCGTTTGAGTCGGCAGTCCACTTGAACGCAACGGGGTGTTACAACTATTAGACAGGACACCCCCCTAATCATGAGGACTATAAGCCTCAGGGTGTTTCGATTATCTCCCCCTGGAACGAGCGGTCCCAGTGCCCCAGGAAGCGCTCGAGAGATAATCCTTGTGCACAAGTTGTCCAAAGACCGATGCGATGTATGCGATTCTATCAGATAAATACTATAAGATGCATATAATCCAGAACAAGCAAGCAAACATATCAATCAAGCTATAGAGTCGGAGCTCTCAATACTCTTACTTCAATCAAGTCGATAGGTTCGATACGTTCGATCAATTCGATAGGTTCGATCATTCGATAGGTTCAATCTTCTTGCTTTAAATTAATCGATATGTTCAATAGCATACTAAACAAGTTATTCAAATAGTTCTATCTCTTTACAATGCGATCAATAAAATATGTTCAAATATTCTAGTTCTTTTAACAAGTAACATGCAAGAACAGTTCTATTTATCTAGCATGCAATTCTATCTTGTTTAGCATACGATAAAAATATATGAACATTCTTTTACTCTAGTTTATTAGCATGGCAGCGGTTCATTCGATAGCGGTGTCCGTGTAACTAAGCATGCAATATTTTTATCTTTTCTTAGCATGAAGCATTCAAGTTCTCTAGTTAGGCAAGCAGATCCATTTCAATGACAAGCTATACGAGTTCTCTTATTAAGCATGCAGAGTCAAGTTTTATCATTCTTCTTATGAAACTATCTTCTTAAGTAGACAAGCATTACAAAATCTCAGATTCATTATTAAGGCATGCAAGAATCAGAGAATGAAGTTCTGTCCACTTACTTAGATCAATCGTCTTGTGGTTCGATCGGGAACTCTCCGAGAAGGCTTTCGCTCGATCAAGCAAAGCGATATCACTTGTACATAGTGCCTACGCGGAGCGGGGCACTACAGTCTGCTCTGTGCATTACAACGCGCAGGCGAATCGTGGCTCTCTGTACCACGCGGTTGCAACTTTCGGCGCCTGACGGTGCTGTCTGCTCTGTGTAGTACAGCGGCACATGCGGCTTGATTTTTTTCTCAGGCCACATGAGAGATGAAATCCTCATTAAACAGAGGCCTTCCTTTTTCATTTGGTTGGTTGGAAAATATTGTGAGAGAGAGAAAAACTGAGAGCACCAGAAGGACATGCGGTTGTAGTTAACATCCTTCCAAAAGAATCTTCCGAGTGATCCGAAGATGACCAAGAGCGTTCCAGAAGTTCTTGTGTGAACTTACTGGATCCTGGGGGCAGTTCGTTGTATAACGCGAATATTGCCTTGAGCTCTGATGGTTTTGATCACCCCACCAGGAGTTTTCTTCTTTGTATTTCTATTCTTGTTCCCGTTCTTCTCGGTGTAGCATCTTAGAACGTAAAAAGAAGAACGGTTTTCTGATTCTTGTTGTATTTATATTTTCTTTGGGTTGTCAGTTTGTAACATGTTCCTAGTTTAGTGCTTCTGTGGGATTGTGTGTCATTGTAGAGGAACTCTTGTGTGAATCTCAGTGCACCAACTTCTCTTCTGGAGTTTGTAGAGACAAACTTTTTTGTGAGTCTCTACTTTGTGGCTACCTCTTCTTCTTTGATCCGACTTCGGGACTAACAATCTCAAGGCAAGATCCGAGTTAGAATGGACAACCGCTCAAACCTTCTCGATACTAGCTTTCACAAGCTTGAGAAGTTTAATGGTGAATACTACAATATTTAGAAGAGAAAGATCTCCTTGAATCTTCGTCTTGTCAAAGTTGCTTATGTGTTGGTTAATCCTGAACCTACCATTCCCGAAGATGGAGGAGAGATTGCAGTTGGTGTGGCACAGGACGTGCACTCTAAGTGGAAGGAAGACAACGACCTATGCAGATTGTTGATTCTCAACGCTATGGACAACTTGATGGCAGAGTCCTACAGTAAGAAGGAGAAGACAACAAATGTCTGGAAATCTCTTGAGAAGCACTACAATACTGACGAGAAAATATCTAAAATCCATCTCATCGAGAAGTTCTTCACTTTGCAATTTGAGGACGAGAATGTGATGTTACCACAAGTTAAGAAACTTCTGAAGATGCAGCAAAAACTGGAAGAAGAGGGCATGAAGCAGGAAGACAAATTTTTTGTGGGGGATATCGTCAGCAAACTTCCTCCAGGCTGGATCAGGTTCAAGACTGACATGTAGCATAAAAATATGGAGATTCAGCTCGAAGATCGTCTTCACTGGATTCACATTGAAGATGAAGCCAGGGGGCAACTAAAGTTGGACTCCTTGTCCAAGAAGTTGGCTAAGGCCAACATAGTACATGCTAATGACTCTAAAGGGAAGCAAAATTTTTCCTACAAGAAGATAAAGAAGGACTTTAACCAGCTGAAGGTGAAGACGACTCAGTTCAAGCCAAAACCGAAGACTGATGTGACATGCTACAACTGTGGCAAGAAGGGTCACTCCAAGAGCGACTGCAGGTCGAAGCCTAATTACCGAAAGAGCAATGTGAGCTTAACCTAGTTGTTATGATTGTGCAGGTTGAATCATATGGCGTAGACACTGACTAGTGGGTGGACACTGGTGTATCTTGCCACGTGTTCACTAAGAAGGAGATGTTCGTTAAGTACGAGCCTACCTCTGAGAAAGTCTCGATGGCGGATAAGTCTCAAGTTGCGGTACTGGGGATCAGGATGGTAGTGCTGAAGCTGACTTCTGGAAAGTCACTTACACTGGAGAATGTGAAGCACGTACCAATGATCACCAAGAATCTGGTTTCTGGGAGTCTGTTGTGCAAGGTGGGCCTGATGATGGATATCAATGCCTGTCAGATGGTGATGTCCAATAAAGGAACATACTTCGAAAAAGCTTTCTATATCGAAGGAATATTTAAACTGCAGCTTGTAACTCCTTCTATTTGTATCAATACAGTCTCTACTTCTGGTTATTCTCTTTAGTTGTGGCATAATAGACTAGGACGTGTGCATTGTAAACGCATTAACAAGATGTCTAATATAGGCCTTATCTCCAAATATGGGGGTTAGGAGGTAGAAAAATGTGAATTCTGTGCGCAGACGAAGATCTTCGGGAAGCCGTTCAGAAGAGTGAATCGAAGCACATATCTTCTAGAGTTGGTACACTTAGATATCTTTGATTTCAAGCAATTCTCCACAAAAGCCGAAATAAAGTATTTCATCACTTTCATTGACGATTTCTTGACGTACGCGTTCATATATCTTCTCAAGTCAAAATATGAAGCATTCGAGAAGTTTAAGGAATTCAAGGTTGAAGCAGAACGTCAAACCGATCAACAACTCCAAAGACTCAAAAGCGATCGAGGTAGAGAATATCATTCCTTGAAATTCATATCGTTCTGTAAAGAGCATAGAATTGTCAACGAAATGATTGCTCCGTATTCTCCCCAATCTAATGGTGTAGCAGAAAGGAAGAACATGATGCTGACAGAGATGATGAACTCCATGTTGCTGACAGCAGGAATTTTAAAGTGCTTCTAGGGAAAAGCAGCGCTTACGGCTATGTTTATTCTGAATAGAGTACCGTTCGCGACATCTGACATTACTTCTCATGAACTCTAGTTCAAGGTCAGACCCAACTTGAATGTCATTCAAGTGTGGGGGTGTCTGGCATATGTGAAGCTTCCAGATCTCAAGATTCAGAAGCTGGGATCGAGAACTACGAAGACCATATTTTTGGGCTATGCTGATAAGAGTGATACTCGGAGGTTCCTTGATATTGAATCTAATCATATCATAGAATCTTGCGACACGAAATTCTTTGAATACAAGTTTGCTAGGCACAAGAATGTTGTTCTCGCGGATATCCCATAGAATATTGCTAGCATGGACGAAGCAAGTACCTCTCAGAGAGAAGTAGTCCAAAAAGAAGTTGTCGTTGATGAGACAATATTTGAACCAGAACCCGCTGAGCCGAGAGCAAAGCGAGTGAGGAGTCCGAAGGACTTCGAAGAAGACTTTGTTACCTATCATGTGGAAGCTGATCCGCTTACTTATGATGAGGCAATGAAGACCAGAGATGCTACTTTCTGGAAAGAGGCTATCCATGAAGAGTTTGACTCGATAACTTCTAATAATACTTGGAAGTTAGTCGATCTTCCTGAAGGAGCTAAACCCATCGGATGCAAGTGGATCTTTAAGAAGAAGATGAAAGCAGACGGAGCTATTTACAAGTTCAAGGCCAGGCTAGTGGTCAAGGGATTTTTTTCAGATACAGGGGATTGACTAATTCGATACATATGCTCCCGTTGCACGGATGACTACTATCAGGATGCTGATTGCTCTAGGTGTTATTCCCAGAATGATGATTCATCAGATGGACATCAAGACAATATTTCTGAATGGTGAACTGACTGAAAAGATTTACATGCAGCAGCCAGAATGGTTTGTCATCAAAGGTCTTGAAGATAAAGTATGCAAACTGGTAAAATCTCTGTATGGTCTGAAGCAATTTTCCAAATTGTGGCACGAAAAGTTTGACAAAGTTATCAAATCATGGCTACAAGGTTAGCGAAACTGATAAGTGTGTGTACACGAAGTTCGTCGATGATAGAGGTATCATCATTTGTCTCTATGTGGACGACATGCTAATCCTAGGCACAGATGAAGAATGTGTCACTAGAACTAATATGTTTCTCTCATCTAAATTCAGTATGAAGGACATGGGAGATGCATATGTCATCCTTGGGATTAAGATAATCCGGACGGAAGCAGGGCTTGCTCTATCACAATCTCACTACGTGGAGAAGATGCTCACACACTATGGATATCAAAATCTTCCAGGGATCGATACTCCATATAGGTTAACAAGAAGCTGAAGCCTAACCCAAAAAAAAAATCTCAGACAGTTAGAGTATTCTAGCATCATCGGGAGCTTGATGTATGCTACAAATGCTACTAAGCCTGACATTGATTTTGTTGTGAGGATGGTGAGTAGATTCACGAGTAACCCATGTGTTGAATACTGGAAAGATGTGAAGAGGGTGATGAGATATCTCAAGACGACTCAGAAGTTTGCACTTTACTACAGCGGAGATCCAGCAGTGATAGAAGGCTTCAGTGATGCTAGTTGGTGTTTAGAAGAAGAGAGCGAGAGATCCACACGAGGATATATTTTCTTAATGGGAGGAGCAACCATATCGTGGAAGTCGAAGAAGCAGACTATGCTCTCACGCTCATTGATGGAGTCTGAGTTCTATGCACTTGCAGCTACAGCAGATGAAGCAGAATAGCTTCGGGAGCTAATGTACGATCTTCCAATGGTTGCTGTTTAGATTTCGGCTATACCGATATACTGCGACAACCAGGCAGCTACAGTAGTAGCATCTAATAATCTCTTCAATGGAAAGAAGAGAACTGTGCGGCTTCGGCATAGATCACTGAACAATCTAATCAAGACTGGTGTCATTGCAGTGGTGGATGTTTGGAGTCAGGAGAACCTGGCGGATCCGTTCACTAAAGGTCTCAAGCGCCAGCTAGTCGAAGACACAATAGGCAAAATGGGCTTGAAGGACATCTGATAATGTGTCTTTGTAATCCTACTACTAAGTTTTATGCTATTCGTTCAAAGAGAAATCTACTAGGCATCTAGCTTTTGGTTCAAGGGAGGACCACTGACTGGAAAAATATCAGGTACAATAGGTAGTCCTTATGGACAATGTAGAATACGTACCCGGAACCATTGTAGTCTACTATTTTATTTTATAGAACAATTCCTGTGTAAGGTTGGCTTCGACGCCTTAATGAGTTCTCGGGCAGAGTGAATGTCTGGTGTGCGCTGTAAGAAGCACGTGTAGTTCAGCACTACAAGGGACGTGTATCCCATGCTACAGTGGTGTGACACCACGATGAGATAAAAGATGTAAAGCCTCGGCTGCGAGCCATGTCACAACGACAGTAGCACCGCAAATAGGCAGGTAGCCTAATGCTGAAAAGGAAGAGAGTTGTAGCACAACACTACTAAGAGACCGGTGACCTCATGCTACAGTGGATGACACAACATGAGGTAGTCACCCTTGGTTGTGAGCCATATCACAACGGCGTAGCATCGCACGGGAGCGCAAGACTTCATGCTGGGATGTAGTACAACACTACTAAGAGGCTAATAACCTCATGCTACAGTGGGTGACACCACAAGAGGTAGTTAACCTCGGCTGTGAGCCATATCACATCGGCGTAGCATCGCACAAAAGCGCAAGACTTCATGCTGGAAAAAGTTAAACTCTTTTAAAAGAACTCACCTAAGTGTATGGACAGAGATGTAGGCCGTCTCTTGAGGGTAAACTTGTAGATATCCAAGATACAAACACCGAAACCAGGTTAGCACAGGACCTTTAATGTGCGACCGGAGGCACAACTGATGTCATTGTGCAAGTGGAAAGAACAGCAGCTATGGTTCAGAGTAAGAACAACAGCACAGGGCCTTTCTTGTATCGTACTGTTGTTTATCCCATGCGACAAGATTCAAGTCGTGGGCGACATCTATCCTAATGCATGATGGATAGTCACTGTGAGTAACGCTCAACCATATATTATGATATATGTGGGGGATTGGTGGTATTTTGTACTTTGTATTGGGAGTTTTAGTCCCACATTGAAAAACCACCAATGTGTTTATCTCAATATATAGCTTTGCTTAGTATTGGTATATGCACATGGGGTGGTGGCCCATGTGGGTTGAATTTTCTAGAGGGATTAAGTGTGAACCATATTATGACAATCTTTATTTTGTCACCACCTTTGAAAAGTTTTCCTTAGGAGCTAAGCCCCATAAGGTCTTAGCAACTCGGACTCGAACTCGGTCTCAAGGACGCAAAGTGGCGCTTTGTTGGCACACTTTGCAGTTAGCACGTCAGCTTCGTCGCATGGCGCTCGTGCGCTTCTTTTATGCGCGAGTTCCATGCACGGTTGCTTGCTCTGGCGCATGCTTCGTGGAGCTATGCGGCCTGGAGCGCATGCGGCCAGGGGCCATGCGGTCAGGTGCCAATGCGGTCCGATGCGCATGCGGTCAGGTGCCCATGCGGCTAGGAGCGCATGCGGCCAGGAACCCATGCGGCCTCGAGCGTATGCGGCCGGGGGCCCATGCGGCCAGGTGCCCATGCGGCCCGGTGCGCATACGACCAGGTGCCCATGCGGCCAGGGGCCTTGCGGCCAGGATCTATGCAACCAGCAAATTAGCTTGAGCGAGTCGAGTGTGGAGGGTACATGGACTGCTGTTGGCGGCTCGATGCGGTATAGGCGGCACGTGGTTCTTTGTGCCACGCGACTGCAGCTTTCAGCGCCTGGCGGGGCTGTCTGCTCTGTGCAGTACAGCATGCACGCGGTGCAGACGGCTCGTGTCTCTCTGTTCCACGCGGCTGCAGCTTTCGGTGCCTGACGACGCTGTCTGCTCTTTGCAGTACAACGGCGCAGGCGGCTCATGCGGCCTGGTTTTTTCCTCAGGCCGCATGGGAGCTGAAATCCTCTTTAAATAGAGGCTCTCCTCTTTCATTTGGTTGGTTGGAAAATATTGAGAAAGAGAGAAAACTGAGAGCACCAGCAGGACCTGCGGCTGCAGTTAGCATCCTTCCAAAATAATCTTCCGAGTGATCCGAAGGTGACCAAGAGCATTCCAAAAGTTCTCGTGTGAACTTGCTGGATCCTGGTGGCAGATCGTTGTATAGCGTGAATCTTTGCCTTGAGCTCTGGTGGCTTTGATCACCCCAGCATGAGTTTCCTTCTTTGTATTTCTATTCTTGTTCTCGTTCTTCTCGGTGTAGCTTCTGCGAACGTAAAGAGAAGAACGGTTTTCTGATTCTTGTTGTATTTGCATTTTCTTTGGATTGTCAATTTGTAAAATGTTCCTAGTTTAGTGCTTCTGTGGGGTTGTGTGTCACTGTAGAGGAACTCTTGTGTGAATCTCAGAGCACAAACTTCTCTTCTGAAGTTTGTAGAGACGAACTCTTGTGTGAGTCTCTAATTTGTGGCTAGCTTTTCTTCTTTGATCTGATTTTGGGACTAACACATATGTAAGTGCATCTTAGATGATTTTATTTAAGATGACAGGATTTTGAGGCCAATCACATAGTATTAAGAACAAATCAAAGGCAGACATCATGCTTTCAAGAAGTTTTCTTATACATCATGACAAAGCTATGATCCATATTTACCCAAATTTGAATGAACAATTTTTCATCAAGATGGATATTCTTTTTTGGTTTAATTCTACGGTTTTATTATGCAAGGTTAACTTTATGCCTTTTGGAGTGCACCAGGAAAAAAACAAGTTACAACCTGTAGCAGTAGTATATATTAGATCAAAGACATCATTTGCAATTTGAATAAACTTTTTGCTGGCTTCGTTTATTTTGTTTCTATTGTAATTTTATTTTTTATTTTTCTGAAAGAGTATGGATCAACAGGAAAAGTGTCAAGAAAAGGCGATGTATGTTGGTATTTTTTACTTTGCTTTGGGAGTTTTTAGTCCCACATCGAAAAACTACCGATGTGTATATCTTAATATATAGCTTTGCTTAGTATTGATATATGCACATGTGGTGGTGGTCCATGTGGGTTAATTTTTCTAGAGGGATTAAGTGTGAACTCCTTTCTGACAATCTTTAATTTGTCACCACCTTTGAAAAAAAATTCTTAGGAGTTAAGTCCCAAAGGGACTTAGCGACTCGGATTCGGGCTCAAGGGCGCAAAGTGGCACTTTGTTGACGCACTTTGTACTTAGCACGTCAACATCATGTGGAGAGTACATGATCTGTTGTTGGCGGCGGCGTGCGGGGCGAGCGGCGCAGGCAGCGTATGATTTACTGTGCATGATGCTGCTTTCGGCGCTGTTTGCTATCAGCGGCTACTTTCGACGCATGCGACGGAGGCGGTGCATGCGACGCATGCCCCTTGGTATATGGTCTTCAACGAATATGCGGCACGTGCTTTCTCGTGTCGCATATGTGCTGATTTCATCTATATATAGAGGTTCTCCTCTTTCATTTGAGGGGTTGAGAAATTTCAACTGAACCAGAAAACCAGAGAGCACCAGAGCCTTATGCGGCAACAATGAGCGCCCTTCCACAAAATATTTTTCGAGTGATCCGATGGTGACCAAGAGCGTTTCAGAAGTTCTCGTGTGAATTTGCTGGATCCTGGGAGTAGTTCGTCGTATAGCGCGAATCTTGCCTTGAGCACCGGTGGTTTTGATCACCCCAGCAGGAGTTTCCTGTTCCTTACAGTGTTTGCTTTTTTTCTTTCTCCTTTGTCTGTTTGTATCATGTTCATGGTGTTGTGCTGCTGTTGAGTTGTTTTTACTGTAAAGTTGCTCTCGAATGACTCACAGTATACCAATTTTTGTAGAGACGAACTCTTGGATGAGTCTCTATTTTGTGGACCTTCTCTACTTTTATTTGACTTTGGGACTAATAATGTATATAGCTTTGGAATTTTGCTGATCGAAACTTTTACAAGAAAAAAATCGACAGATGTCATGTTTGATGGGGAATTAAGTTCAAGGCAATGGAGTGTTAGGAGCATATCCATCGGCAGTGTCTGAGATTGTGCAACCTAATCCCTTCAGAGAGAGAAAGTGTTGATATTCAACGAGAACAAGACTCTCCAATTATTGTTTGCCAATGTCTGTCGTCGCTTATTGAATTGGGTTTGTCTTGCTCGAGGGAGTTGCCACAAAAATGGATTCATATGAGGGATGTTGTTCCCAAACTACAAAAGAAAAAAAATGATTTCTCATCCAAGTTTTCTAGATCTTAAAGAAAATCACGGCTACATGTCTGCGCCTTCTAGTTTAGAGATGCTTAGTCACATTTTCGTATGAGAAGTATTTTTTTTTTAGAGTTGAAGTAGTTTTTAATTTCTGTAGTCTTTGATGAGACTGTCGAGACTTTTATTAGTGCTCTCGACTTTTTGGGAGAGTTATTGTTGGCTGGTAGTAAGACAGACTGTGTTTTGGTTTGATTTGTGTTTACATCACCAAATATTAAGGACTTTGTATGTTTGATTTAGTAATAGGTATAAATCAGGTTGGAAGCATAACTGAGACCACTACCAAAATAACATATTTTAGCGACGCCAAAAAACATCGTTAATTAGCCAAAAAATATCGCTAATATTAGTTAGCGATGTAATTAACTAAGTTTTTACGTCGTCGCGTATTCCATGATTGCTGATAACAAAAATGTCGCTATTCGTGGTGACGTCGTCAAAGTACCGACGTTCAGCGACTCGACGTCGGTACATCGGCGACGGTGTACAGTGTCGCAGAACGTCGCCGAAGTAGCGATATTATCAACGACGTCCAGCGACAACAATGCTGACATGGCAGAAATTGACATGTCAGACTTTTAGCGACGTTCAGCGACACTTAGCCACTTTTAGCGACTGAAACGTACCCATCGCTAGACGCCGCTGAACGTCGCAAGACGTCGCTCAATGTCACTATTTATAAAAAACAGTACTTATGATATCTTTATTAGGATGTTCAAATATTATGAAAGAAAAGGCTATTGATTATCTTTTCTATGCACAAGAGGTTCTTTGTGAATTGTTAAAATTCACAAAAAACTCTAAGAGCACGGAAAAGATAATCGATAACCTCTCTTCCTAACATATGATCATTCCAATAAAGATACTATAAGTACTGTATAATAAAATTCAAGATAACCATAACTTTTTTTTTTTTAGATGTTCGACGATACGTTTGGGACTTTATGCACGTTGGATTAAATTATTGTTTTTTCATTCATTTGGCGTGTCTGTTGGGGCTGAGGTGGTCGGAGACGAGGTGGTGGATGGAGTTGGAGAGGCCGTCGACAGCGGAGATGAGGCCACAGATGTCCTGGCTCCGATCCGACGCGCTCTGTAGCATACTCGATTCCAGGCTCCTCTCAAGCCTCCGCAGCCTCCTACTCTTCGTGTCCGTGGACGGAGAGGAGAGGAGTGGAGGGGAAGGGGACTGGACGTCGGCGTGCAGAGGGGGAGGGACTGGACGGAGGGGAATGGAGGTGAAGAGGGGAGGGACTGGACGTTGGCGCGCGGAGGGGGAGGTATTGGACGCCGGAGGGGAGGCACCGAGAGCGAGGCTTAGGGAAGGGGGAGTGGGAGATGGAAGAGGGGATGAAGAGGGTGATTTATAGGGGGAAGAGAATTCAAACCAATCGAAATATTAAAGTTTTTAGCGATGTCTAAATTTGACGTCGTTAATCGTCGCAATGGAATTTGAATTTAGCGACGTTTAGCGACACTCAGTAACATGTTCAGGCGGAAATAAAATTTGAACCCACCGCGCAAATTTAAAATATTAGCTACGCACTATCCAAGTCGCTAAACGTCACTACCTTTTTAATATACTCCGACGTATATGATATGACGTCGCCGTTGTTAAAAATACAGCGATGTTCGGCGACTCCTAGGCGATGTTGTTTTCCATAATACTATTGGTAGTCGGTAGACGTCGCGGAAAGTCGCCACAAGTGACACATGGCAACGCCTATTGAGTATGTTGTTAATTTCAATAATATTAGCGACGTCTATGTTCGAAATCGTTAATATGACTTATTTTGATAGTAGAATGATTTTCTATTGCAGGAAAATCTTCATTTGCTTAAATATATCCGTCCCAACGCCCGCCCCTATTATTTTCATTGTTCTTCTACTATCTTGTTTCTATACTCCAGCTAATATTTCATAGGAGGGGTACAAAACTGAACCTCCCTTCCGAAGCTACATCAGTGGATAACATTACAGTGATTTCATACCTTGAGCTAATCCGTGCCACTGACAACTTCAACGAAGCCAACTTAGGGGAGAAAGGGAAGCTCCAGCTCAGTTTTCAAAGCTTATACCCAGATGATGGGTTGATTACAGCAATAAAGGTCTTGTAATTAGAAAATCAGACAGCTATGAGAAGCTTTAAAGCAAAATGTTGTGCTATGGGTTTTGCTAGACATTTGTTGCAAATGCATCCTACCAAGTACATGCTTTTGGTTTTGCTTCAAATGAAAGCTTCAAATTCAAGCAAACTAATCACCCATTATCTTTCTATTACTATCTTTTAAGTCAATGATATTTTCCCTATATTCAACATAATTTGCTCCAAGGCATCAGCGAGCCCTATTTTGTTATATATAAGTAGTGGCTCCAACAAGGTTTGATTCAAATTATATGATATTGCCGCGATCAAGTTCTGCAGATGCTTTCATCAAGTGTTTATTGGTATATAGTTAGATTGAGTTATGATCCATATCTACTGAAATTTGACTGAAACATCCTCTGATAATGATAGATCTCTTTTAACATCAAAAGTTTATTTTACAAGGTAATTTCAGTGTTAAGGTAATTATTATGGTGACCAAGAAAAAACAATTCACAGTTCATAGTGTATATTAGAAGAGCAGCATTTGCCAATTTGAATGAATATTTGGTTGGTTTTCATTTTAATTTGTTATCAGTATTAATCTTGCAACAGAGTATGGATCAATGGAAAAACTGACAAGAAGAGAGGGATGTGCATAGCTTTGGAATTTTGTTGCTACAAGCTTTTACAAGAAGAAGCCAAGGGATTCCATGTTTGATGGGGAATTGAGTTTAAGGCAATGTGTAAGAAAAGAATATCCATCCGCAGTGTTAGATATTGTGGATCTTGATCTCTAAAAAGAAAGTTATGATATTCAACAAGAGCCAGAGTCTCCTATTATAATAATCAACGTCTGTCATCTCTCATTGAATTGAGCTCGTCATGATCAAGGGACTCGCCAAAAAGAAAGGATTCGGATGAGAGGGGTGTTTTACCCAAACTAGAAGAATATGAAAGTGGATTGCTTATCAAAGATTCAAAGTTGCCTTGGCTTAAAGCAAAGCACGACTCCTTTGTGTATCCGCCTTCTAGTTTAGAGAAGCTTAGTTAAATCTCTGTGCAAATATTAATGTAATATTGTAACTTTGAAATCATGAGTAGTTCTTTTAGAGTTTAGAAAGGTGAGGTCAACTTACTCTCCCTAATCAAAATCCATATCTAAAGGAATAAGGAACTCACATAATGGTTATTATTCTCCTGATACTCATTACAAATATACTGGATGTCCTTAAAGTGTGCCAGTTTTCAGAAGCAATTTATGAGATCGAGATTGCAAAAGCAATTTTACATCTTTAGCAAATTATATTTTCAGAAACAATACTTATTTTGAAATTGTTCATGTTGCTGCTACAAAGATATTGATTTTCTGAATAAAGTCTGTTACTTCGTTCAATTGAAAAGACAAGACTACGATGTCAATGCAAGTGGACGAGTTACTCAAGTATGCGTTCAGCAATGGGCTGAGTAACAAGTGGGAAGCCGTGTGCTCAATTGCGAGAAAATGAGTCACTATTGATAACTCGGACTACGATGTCAATGGAAGCTAACATGCCTTTACGGCATTTGGCATTATCATATTATCATTCAGATTTTTAGAATGAGATCTTTCTGTGGAAGACAAGAGGAAGGTCAAGATATTTCATAGGTAAAGATATTTTATTGTCTGTTATCAATTCCTGCATTCATTTTGAGAATTCTGAAAGAAAATGAAAAAGAAGATAGAAGAAGCGTATTGATATGATGTTTGTGCTATTACAGGAGGACGCGTAATTGAGATTTGATCATTGCGAATCAACTCTCATTCATTCGACAATTTCTCTAATCGGTTGGTGGTTGTGACACCTCTTTCTTTTTCCTCCACGCTCTAGTACAAATTAAGAATACTTTTTTGTTTTCTTGTAACATTCTTAAATCGATGATGCCTAGTAGAAGTGAAAGATAAAAGAAAGCACATGTGTGTTGTTATTGCTTATAATTAAAATACTGGAACTATAAACTGTTAAGTTCATCTATACACGAGAATAATATAGTAAGTGTTTCGTATGGAAAGCGGTATGGATGTGGTTTGGTTTGGTACCACTGAATAGTTAAAATTGGTTTGAGAGGAATGAGTCATCAATCGGGATAACACATAAATCAAACTGAGAAATCACAAGAACGGACTCGGAAAATGAACAGAAATTTGTATTTTATTTTTCCCAATTTATGTATCATGCATAATATATTTTATAGTTTAGTTGCACACGTAATACATCATCATGGACAACTTGTACACAAAGTTTGATTTTCCTCGAAACGATATACAAAAATTATGTGGATCGTTTTTCATGTACGAGATTTGTGTGAGTTGGCCGTGAGACAGTTGGTCGGAGTGTAATCTTACTTTTTGAGAATCATGTTTTCACTAATCATAAAACATAATGCGGAAACGTAAAAGTGTACCTTTCTCCATTTCGTAATGCGAGATTTTTGATCTCTAGAAATCGTTTCTCTTCAACAACTCTTCAATTTTGGTAAGAAGGCAATTATCAACTTGATATATTCTTTTGAACAATGGGACTCATTTTATACACATCTCATGATGTATCTAATGATTCATTATGTCCCTTCAAAAAATTGCAACCCTTCCCAAAAGAAAACAAATGGGTGTGTGTCTATTCATAGAGATGTGAGAGAGGACTATTTCCTATATTTCAATAAAGTATTTTCTCCCATAAAGAAAATACAATTAATCAACCAACATATCAATTTGTATTATACATGTGGGACATAAATTCTTACATTCTCCCACTTGGCCAATATGATAAGACAATTGATAGGACCTTAAGTTTAAACCTTGATATGGTTAATTCTTAAACACCATAATAACAAATTTATTAAAGGTGAGTCATGGCGGTTGTAAGTCAATTAAGAGACATATTTTTCTTCCATGTACTACAACCTTTAGAACATTTATCAGTATGATTTATAAGTTAGAAGTTTAACATTCGAGTCCAACATTAGAGTCTTAAACAAGACATTCCCGATCAGCATTTATCCAAACCATTATTTGTACAATATTTGGAAAACCAGGAAAAAATAATTCAGAAATAAATATATATTGATGAGATCTCAAATCACATAGAACATAATACATAAGGATTACAATAATGGCTCTCAATTCTTACTACACATAAGACCCATTCTTTCAACATGTTCATAAAAGGTCTTTGGTTGTAGTCCTTTAGTAAGTGGATCCGCTATCATGAGTTTTGTATTCAAATGTTCTATGGACACTCGTTGTTTCTGAACTTCTTCTTTAACAGATAAATATTTCAAGTCCATATGCTTGGCACCCTTGGAATATTTATCATTTTTAGAAAAGAAGACTGCTGCTGCATTATCACAATAAATTTTCAGCGGCTTGGTAATAGTGTCGACAACTCCAAGTCCTGAAATAAATTTACGCAGCCATGAAGCTTGAATTGTGGCTTCAAAGCATGCCACGAATTCTGCTTCCATAGTAGACGAAGCTATGATGCTCTGCTTCGCACTCTTCCATGAGATTGCTCCTCCAGCCAATAGGAACAAATAACCAAATGTTGATTTTCTGGTATCAATACATCCAGCAAAATCTGAATCTGAGTAACCGATGACTTCAAGGTGATCAGATCTTCTATATGTGAGCATGTAGTCCTTTGTCCCTTGTAGATACCTGAGAACTTTCTTTGCAGCTTTCCAATGTTCAATTCCAGGATTGCTTTGGTATCTGCCTAGCATACCAATTGCAAAGCTAATATCCGGTCTTGTACAAGTCTGAGCATACATAAGACTACCAACTAGAGATGCATAAGAAAATCTTTCCATTTGCTCGTGCTCTAATTCATTTTTAGGACATTGCATAAGGCTAAATTTATCCCCTTTCTGAATTGGCATTACACCAGCTTTACAATTACTCATTCCATATCTTTAAAGAACTCTATTGATATATTCTTTCTGAGAGAGGCCTAATAATCCTTGTGATCGATCTCAGAATATTTCTATTCCTATCACATAAGATGCCTCACCCATATCTTTTATTTCAAAGTTCTTAGAAAGATATTTCTTGGTTTCGTGCAACAAACCAAGATCACTACTTGCCAACAATATATCATCAACATACAAAACCAAAAATATAAACTTACTCCCACTGATCTTCAGGTATATACACCGGTCAACGATATTTTCTTTAAAACCAAAAGATGTAATGATATCGTTAAACTTAAGATACCATTGTCGTGAAGCTTGCTTAAGTCCATAAATTGATTTATTTAGTTTACAGACCATGTGTTCCTTACCCTCAACCAGAAAACCTTCTGGTTGTTCCATATAAACTTCCTCTTCTAAATTTTCATTTAGAAAAGCTGTTTTCACATCCATTTGGTGTAACTCTAGATCATAATAAGCTACCAATGCCATGATTATTCTAAGGGAATCCTTCTTTGAAACAGGAGAGAAGGTTTCCTTGTAATCAATACCATTCTTTTGAGTGTAACCTTTGGCTACTAATCTGGCTTTATATCGTTCAATATTGCCATTTGAGTCACGTTTGGTCTTAAAGACCCACTTGCAACCAACTCTTTTTGAGTTTTCAGGCAATTCTACTAAATCCCAAACTTTATTATGTGTCATTGATTCCAACTCTTCTTTTATGGCATCAATCCATTTATTAGAATTGACACATTTTATGGCTTGTGGAAATGTTATTGGATCACTTTCAATTCCTAGATCATAATCTAATTCTTGTAGATAAACCACAAAGTCATCCGAGATGGCTAATTTTCTTTGTCTTTGAGACCTCCTTAATTCCATCTGTTGTGGTTGTTCTACTTCAGCTTCATGTGTGACAATTTGTTCATTATTAACAATAACTTGTTCATTATTAACAATAACCTCTTCATGGTTTATTTCAACCTCGTTATGGTCATTATTAATATTATTTTGTGGTGCAATATCATTAATGTGTTGTTCTTGGTTATTATTTGGTACAATATCCATAGGAAGACCACCTTGTTGAGAAGTTGAAGGCAAATGTACCATTGGTACTTGTACCCTAATTTCTTTAAGAACTATTTTTCATTGCTCCCACTAGTTTCAACACTTTCTAGGAATCTTGCATTACCGGATTCTACGATTCTCGTACTATGGTTTGAACAATAAAACCTATAACCTTTGGATTTTTCTGGGTAACCTATAAAGTTACCACTGATCGTTCTAAAATATAATTTCTTTTCATGTGGATTATATACTCTTATCTCTGCTGCACACCCCCAGACATGTAAATGTTTTAAACTGGGCTTTCTTCCGGTCCATAGTTCAAAAGGAGTCTTTGGAACTGCCTTACTAGGAACTCGGTTTAGAATATAGACAGCAGTTTTAAGAGCATGCATCCACAATGATATGGGTAAGGTTGAATTGCTTAACATACTCCTAACCATTTCAAGTAAGGTACGATTGCGTCTTTCTGCCACTCCATTTTGTTGAGGCGTACCTGGCATAGTGTATTGGGCACAAATACCAAGTTTCTCAAGGAGTTTAGCAAATGGACCCGGACATTGATCTGATTCATTATATTTTCCATAATATTCACCACCTCTATCAGATCTTACTATTTTGACTTTTCTATTTAATTGCCTTTCGACTTCCTTGATATAGATATCTAAGACATCTACAGCTTGAGATTTGTCATGCAATAAATAAATAAAACAATAACGTGAAAAGTCATCGATAAAGGTAATAAAATATTTTTCTCTACCAAATGATGGAACATCAAAAGGTCCACATATGTCTGTATGTATTATTTCAAGAAGCTTAGTACTTCTTGTGGCTCCTTTCTTAGTATGCTTTGTTTGCTTTCCCTTAATGCAATCAACGCATACATCAAAGTCATTAAAATTTAACTTTGGAAGAATGTCATCCTTGACTAATCTTCCAATTCTTTCCTTAGATATATGACCAAGACGTTTATGCCACAAGAATGATGAATTTTCTTCCATCAATTTTCTCTTGTTTCCAATTTTGGGGTGCAGAGTTAAAAAAGTTTTGGAGAAGGTATCAACAAGATTAAATTTGTATAAACCATCATTAAGAATACCAGAACCTATGTGAATAGTATTCTTAAACAAATTAAAACTTTCATTACCAAAGTTGAACACATAACCAAGTTTATCAAGTTTTGACATAGACACTAAATTTCTAGAAATGGAAGGTACATATAAGGTTTGATACAAATCAATGAAACATCCTGAAGACAGAAATAATCTGTACGTTCCTAGAGCTTTAACAGGAACTTTGACTCCATTTCCCATGTATAAGAAATGCTCATTTGGCTTTATGGTTTGGGTCGTACGGAATCCCTGCATTGTTTTGGAAACATGAACAGTAGCACCAGATTCAAGCCACCAAGTATTAGAAGGAACTTCAATTAAATTTGATTCGAAACATACAAAAGCCAAAGGCTTACCTTTCTTTTCGAACCATGCTTTACGTTTCAGACAATCAGCCTGGAAATGACCAGGTTTCTTGCAGAAATGACAGTTCTTAGTTTTCTGTTTCTTTCCCTTGTTGCTATTACTGGTGCCATCTTCCTGGAAAGTTTTGCGTTTATTTTCCTTCATACGCTTCTTTCCATTATGCTTACTTGCTTCGTGAATAGTAAGATTGACTGTATTGATACTTTGTTGTTTGAGTCTTACTTCCTCTTGCACAATCATACTTGCCAATTCATTTATGTTCCACTTATCCTTAATGGTGTTATAATGAACATGAAATGGCCCATACTCAGGAGGTAAGGAGTTCAAAATAAATTGTACTATAAAAGTATCATCTACAGCCATACCAAGATTTTTGAGTTTAGCTGCTATGTTGGTCATTTCGAGGATATGATCATGCATAGAACCGCTTCCATCAAACTTCATGGTGGTAAGCTTGCTCATAAGTGTTCCAGCAAGTGACTTGTCGGCACTTCTAAAACGATCCTCAATAATTTTGAGATATTCTTTTGCATTATCAGTTTTGGGTAAGGTAGTCTTAATGTTGTTTGCTACTGTCATTCGCATGAACATAATCACATGTTAACAATTTAATTTGGAAATCATGTTTTCACTAAAATTATAAAACATAATGCGGAAACGTAAAAGTGTACCTTTCTCCATTTCGTAATGCGAGATGTTTGATCTCTAGAAATCGTTTCTCTTCAACAACTCTTCAATTTTGGTAAGAAGGCAATTATGAACTTGATGTTTTCTTTTGAACAATGAGACTCATCTTATACACATCTCATGATGTATCTAATGATTCATTATGTCCCTTCAAAAAATTGCAACCCTTCCCAAAATATTTTAGACAACAAATGGGTGTGTGTCTTTTCATAGAGATGTGAGAGAGGACTATTTCCTATATTTCAATAAAGTATTTTCTTCCATAAAGAAAATACAATTAATCAACCAACATATCAATTTGTATTATACATGTGGGACATAAATTCTTACATTCTCCCACCTGGCCAATATGATAAGACAATTGATAGGGCCTTAAGTTCAAATCTTGATATGGTTAATTCTTAAACACCATAATGACAAATTTACTAAAGGTGAGTCATGGCGGTTGTAAGTCAATTAAGAGACATATTTTCCTTCCATGTACTACAACCTTTAGAACATTTATCAGTATGATTTATAAGTTAGAAGTTTAACATTCGAGTCCAACATTAGAGTCTTAAATAAGACATTCCCGATCAGCATTTATCCAAACCATTATTTGTACAATATTTGGAAAACCAGGAAAAATAATTCAGATATATATATATATATATATATTGATGAGATCTCAAATCACATAGAACATAATACATAAGGATTACAATAATGGCTTTCAATTCTTACTACACATAAGACCCATTCTTTCAACATGTTCATAAAAGGTCTTTGGTTGTAGTCCTTTACTAAGTGGATCCGCTATCATGAGTTATGTATTCAAATGTTCTATGGACACTCGTTGTTTCTGAACTTCTTCTTTAACAGATAAATATTTCAAGTCCATATGCTTGGCACCCTTGGAATATTTATCATTTTTAGAAAAGAAGACTGCTGCTGCATTATCACAATAAATTTTCAGCAGCTTGGTAATATTGTCGACAACTCCAAGTCCTGAAATAAATTTACGCAGCCATGAAGCTTGAATTGTGGCTTCAAAGCATGCCACGAATTCTGCTTCCATAGTAGACGAAGCTATGATGCTCTGCTTCGCACTCTTCCATGAGATTGCTCCTCCAGCCAATAGGAACAAATAACCAAATATTGATTTTCTGGTATCAATACATCCAGCAAAATTTGAATCTGAGTAACCGATGACTTCAAGGTGATCAGATCTTCTATATGTGAGCATGTAGTCCTTTGTCCCTTGTAGATACCTGAGAACTTTCTTTGCAACTTTCCAATGTTCAATTCCAGGATTGCTTTGGTATCTGCCTAGCATACCAATTGCAAAGCTAATATCCGGTCTTGTACAAGTTTGAGCATACATAAGACTACCAACTAGAGATGCATAAGAAAATCTTTCCATTTGCTGGTGCTCTAATTCATTTTTAGGACATTGCATAAGGCTAAATTTATCCCCTTTCTGAATTGGCATTACACCAGCTTTACAATTACTCATTCTATATCTTTGAAGAACTCTATTGATATATTCTTTCTGAGAAAGGCCTAATAATCCTTGTGATCGATCTCGGAATATTTCTATTCCTATCACATAAGATGCCTCACCTATATCTTTCATTTCAAAGTTCTTAGAAAGATATTTCTTGGTTTCGTGCAACAAACCAAGATCACTACTTGCCAACAATATATCATCAACATACAAAACAAAAAATATAAACTTACTCCCACTGATCTTCAGGTATATACACCGGTCAACGATATTTTCTTTAAAACCAAAAGATGTAATGATATCGTTAAACTTAAGATATCATTGTCGTGAAGCTTGCTTAAGTCCATAAATTAATTTATTTAGTTTACAGACCATGTGTTCCTTACCCTCAGCCAGAAAACCTTCTGGTTGTTCCATATAAACTTTCTCTTCTAAATTTTCATTTAGAAAAGTTGTTTTCACATCCATTTGGTGTAACTCTAGATCATAATAAGCTATCAATGCCATGATTATTCTAAGGGAATCCTTCTTTGAAACAGGAGAGAAGGTTTCCTTGTAATCAATACCATTCTTTTGAGTGTAACCTTTGGCTACTAATCTGGCTTTATATCGTTCAATATTGCCATTTGAGTCACGTTTGGTCTTAAAGACCCACTTGCAACCAACTCTTTTCGAGTTTTCAGGCAATTCTACTAAATCCCAAACTTTATTATGTGCCATTGATTCCAACTCTTCTTTCATGGCATCAATCCATTTATTAGAATTGACACATTTTATGGCTTGTGGAAATGTTATTGGATCACTTTCAATTCCTAGATCATAATCTAATTCTTGTAGATAAACCACAAAGTCATCCGAGATGGCTGATTTTCTTTGTCTTTGAGACCTCCTTAATTCCATCTGTTGTGGTTGTTCTACTTTAGCTTCATGTGTGACAATTTGTTCATTATTAACAATAACCTCTTCATGGTTTATTTCAACCACATTATGGTCATTATTAATATTATTTTGTGGTGCAATATCATTAATATGTTGTTCTTGGTTATTATTTGGTACAATATCCATATGAACACCACCTTGTTGAGAAGTTGAAGGCAAATGTACCATTGGTACTTGTACCCTAATTTCTTTAAGAACTATTTTTCATTGCTCCCACTAGTTTCAACACTTTCTAGGAATCTTGCATTACCGGATTCTACGATTCTCGTACTATGGTTTGAACAATAAAACCTATAAACTTTGGATTTTTCTGGGTAACCTATAAAGTTACCACTGATCGTTCTAAAATCCAATTTCTTTTCATGTGGATTATATACTCTTATCTCTGCTGCACACCCCCAGACATGTAAATGTTTTAAACTGGGCTTTCTTCCGGTCCATAGTTCAAAAGTAGTCTTTGGAACTGCCTTACTAGGAACTCGGTTTAGAATATAGACAGCAGTTTTAAGTGCATGCATCCACAATGATATGGGTAAGGTTGAATTGCTTAACATACTCCTAACCATTTCAAGTAAGGTACGATTGCGTCTTTCTGCAACTCCGTTTTGTTGAGACGTACCTGGCATAGTGTATTGGGCACAAATACCAAGTTTCTCAAGGAGTTTAACAAATGGACCCGGACATTGACCCGATTCATTATATTTTCCATAATATTCACCACCTCTATCAGATCTTACTATTTTGACTTTTCTATTTAATTGTCTTTCGACTTCCTTGATATAGATATCTAAGACATCTACAGCTTGAGATTTGTCATGCAATAAATAAATAAAACAATAACGTGAAAAGTCATCGATAAAGGTAATAAAATATTTTTCTCTACCAAATGATGGAACATCAAAAGGTCCACATATGTCTGTATGTATTATTTCAAGAAGCTTAGTACTTCTTGTGGCTCCTTTCTTAGTATGCTTTGTTTGCTTTCCCTTAATGCAATCAACGCATACATCAAAGTCATTAAAATTTAACTTTGGAAGAATGTTATCCTTGACTAATCTTCCAATTCTTTCCTTAGATATATGACCAAGACGTTTATGCCACAAGAATGATGAATTTTCTTCCATCAATTTTCTCTTGTTTCCAATTTTGGGGTGCAGAGTTAAAAAAAGTTTTGGAGAAGGTATCATCAAGATTAAATTTGTATAAACCATCATTAAGAATACCAGAACCTATGTGAATAGTATTCTTAAACAAATTGAAACTTTCATTACCAAAGTTGACTACATAACTAAGTTTATCAAGTTTTGACATAGACACTAAATTTCTAGAAATAGAAGGTACATATAAGGTTTGATACAAATCAATGAAACATCCTGAAGACGGAAATAATCGGTACGTTCCTAGAGCTTTAACAGGAACTTTGACTCCATTTCCCATGTATAAGAAATGCTCATTTGGCTTTATGGTTTAGGTCGTACGAAATCCCTGCATTGTTTTGGAAACATGAACAGTAGCACCAGAGTCAAGCCACCAAGTATTAGAAGGAACTTCAATTAAATTTGATTCGAAACATATAAAAGCCAAAGGCTTACCTTTCTTTTCGAACCATGCTTTACGTTTCAGACAATCAGCCTAGAAATGACCAGGTTTCTTGCAGAAATGACAGTTCTTAGTCTTCTGTTTCTTTCCCTTGTTGCCATTACTGGTGCCATCTTCCTGGAAAGTTTTGCGTTTATTTCCCTTCATACGCTTCTTTCCATTATGCTTACTTGCTTCTTGAATAGTAAGATTGACTGTATTGATACTTTGTTGTTTGAGTCTTACTTCCTCTTGCACAATCATACTTGTCAGTGCTTTGAATTTAACATAAAATAATTAAAGTATTTGCATGATACACCTTTGGGCATTAAACATGAAATACTACGTTCACATAATGATGCTTTTAGTTTCTACAATAATTGATAAAATTATATTGTATATTTGAGTATGCATGTTATCTTTGGATATTCAATGCGTACACAAATAAAATACATATAATATATCATTTTCTTATTCATCAATCACTAAATAATTCACCTTTGGGTAATATTATATATCTAGTGATCAATAAAAACTTTAAAGTACCCACAATAATATGAACATTATCTAGACATAAAACATCTATAAAATGGGTATAAACATAGTGTTATTGGGCCACTTTGGTGACAACGCAATAATTTTGTAATATAAAAATCATGCATATTAATTGTAAATTCAGTTCTATATTTGAAATTATATTATTTTAAATTAAATTTGGACATGAGGCTAATGGAGAACTTAACAGGTATATCAATATGAACATGCCAACCAATTAAGTATATGACTTAGCATAGATCAACTGAACATGCCAGAACTATATAATGTGACCGATTTAAATAGCAACTAATGGCCATGAAAAAAAAAAAAAAACTTAATTAACCACAGAAACAAAGTAAGTGGAACATCGGCCATTACATGCACCATTTCTGTTTGAAAAAGTGTACGTCCGGACATAAATAAGTTGAGAGAATGTCCAGGACACTCAAAATCAATCATGTCCAGGACACGTCCAGGATGTTCTATTATGAAGTATGCTTTAATATCTATGTTTATTTCTATAATGGCTTCTCCACAACTACTGTTTAGAATTAAAATTCTACAGAACTTTGTTTAGTTCATCAAGACTTGTCTGATATGCAGCCAGTCCTGACTCTGCCGCAAACGAGGCAGAGTAGAGAAGCAATTTTGTGGTTAAGCATTCTGTGCAAAAGCAGAGGTGGTTGCGAAACTACAGTACTATAAAACTAATAAGTACTTAAAAAAATACATGCTTTCTATCATGTTCTATTTTCGTCTTTATTCATATACTTTGTCCAGAAGTCATAAATGAGAAAACATTAATTCTTATTGTTTAAAGAAGAACAGGACATATGTTACAACTTATACATGATCGAGTTTTGTTTCTTCTGAAAACAAGTTGAATTCGGTCATGTATATTTATATAGAACGAATTTAGATAGGAACACACCAGAACATGCATATATCATTTAAGGAAAATATGATATTCCAATTTAGGCTCTGATACCACATGTTAACAATTTAATTTGGAAATCATGTTTTCACTAAAATTATAAAACATAATGCGGAAACGTAAAAGTGTACCTTTCTCCATTTCGTAATGCGAGATGTTTGATCTCTAGAAATCGTTTCTCTTCAACAACTCTTCAATTTTGGTAAGAAGGCAATTATGAACTTGATATTTTCTTTTGAACAATGAGACTCATCTTATACACATCTCATGATGTATCTAATGATTCATTATGTCCCTTCAAAAAATTGCAACCCTTCCCAAAATATTTTAGATAACAAATGGGTGTGTGTCTTTTCATAGAGATGTGAGAGAGGACTATTTCCTATATTTCAATAAAGTATTTTCTTCCATAAAGAAAATACAATTAATCAACCAACATATCAATTTGTATTATACATGTGGGACATAAATTCTTACATTCTCCCACCTGGCCAATATGATAAGACAATTGATAGGGCCTTAAGTTCAAATCTTGATATGGTTAATTCTTAAACACCATAATGACAAATTTACTAAAGGTGAGTCATGGCGGTTGTAAGTCAATTAAGAGACATATTTTCCTTCCATGTACTACAACCTTTAGAACATTTATCAGTATGATTTATAAGTTAGAAGTTTAACATTCGAGTCCAACATTAGAGTCTTAAATAAGACATTGGCACGCCAGGTAGGGGAACATTAGAGTCTTAAATAATTCATACTTTATTGAAATATAGGAAATAGTCCTCTCTCACATCTCTATGAATAGACACACACCCATTTGTTGTCTAAAATCTTTTGGGAAGGGTTGCAATTTTTTGAAGGGACATAATGAATCATTAGATACATCATGAGATGTGTATAAGATGAGTCTCATTGTTCAAAAGAAAATATCAAGTTCATAATTGCCTTCTTACCAAAATTGAAGAGTTGTTGAAGAGAAACGATTTCTAGAGATCAAACATCTCGCATTACGAAATGGAGAAAGGTACACTTTTACGTTTCCGCATTATGTTTTATGATTAGTGAAAACATGATTCTCAAAAACAAAGATTACATGCTAGAACTTGGTATTTGTGCCCAATACACTATGCCAGGTACGCCTCACCAAAAACGGAGTTGCAGAAAGTAGTCTTAATGTTGTTTGCTACTGTCATTCGCATGAACATAATGCTGAGTCTGTTCGACTTTTCCCAAGCTTTATGGAGAGTCTTTTGAACTTCAGTACTGGTCTCAGTGAGATCATGAGGCTTATCAATCTGGAGTGCAAGATCGAGGTCAAGCACACCAAGGTTGAATTGGACTTGTTCAGACCAATCAGGAAAATTCATTCCTGTAAGCATTGGAACAGATGAAGCCAGCGAATGAAGTAAAAAAGACGACGATACTGCAATATTATAACACATACTTGTCAGTGCTTTGAATTTAACGTAAAATAATTAAAATATTTGCATGATACACCTTTGGGCATTAAACATGAAATACTACGTTTACATAATGATGCTATTAGTTTCTACAATAATTGATAAAATTACATTGTATATTTGAGTATGCATGTTATCTTTGGATATTCAATGCGTACACAAATAAAATACATATAATCTATCATTTTCTTATTCATCAATCACTAAATAATTCACCTTTGGGTAATATTATATATTTAGTGATGAATAAAAACTTTAAAGTACCCACAATAATATGAACATTATCTAGACATAAAACATCTATAAAATGGGTATAAATATAGTGTTATTGGGCCACTTTGGTGACAACGCAATAACAAAATTTTGCAATATAAAAGTCATGCATATTAATGAACATAATAAGTATAATTCAGTTCTACAATTTCAAATGAACTGAACATAGAATAAAACAGTAAACTGAACATGTCAGAATTCTTTTATACTGTCAGCATTGAATATCTTTAGATATTCAATGCGTACACAGCATATTGAAGTTATAAGTTCAATAGTGTGACTAGAATGTTAGCCCACTTAATAACTTTACATTTTCTTCTTAGATCCATAAGCTACAAAATCATAAGTATGGCACGTTGCAGAATAACAATCTATACTGGACATTTGACTCAGATAAAGGAGTATACATAGCTTGGCTTCCAAGGCCTCCAAAAAAAATATGAATTTAATAATTAATTTGCCTCTGTTCATGATGTTTTTTATCTAGCAATAAGAACATTATTGTTCAAATTGCAAACACTGATGCTTATATTTGTTGGGATCATACTAAGAAAGAAAGACAACATGATGAATGGATAGCCATTCGGAAAACCAACACAACCGAAGGAAAAGTTCTCTCCCAGTAAACTACTTGTAAAAAAACAGTCACTAATTAAAATTTATTCATTCTACATGATCAGTTACTATGAATTACATGACAGAGCATGCTTATGTTGGAAAATACATGATTACTCAATTTAGGCTTTGATACCACATGTAATCTTACTTTTTGAGAATCATGTTTTCACTAATCATAAAACATAATGCGGAAACGTAAAAGTGTACCTTTCTCCATTTCGTAATGCGAGATTTTTGATCTCTAGAAATCGTTTCTCTTCAACAACTCTTCAATTTTGGTAAGAAGGCAATTATCAACTTGATATATTCTTTTGAACAATGAGACTCATTTTATACACATCTCATGATGTATCTAATGATTCATTATGTCCCTTCAAAAAATTGTAATCCTTCCCAAAAGACAACAAATGGGTGTGTGTCTATTCATAGAGATGTGAGAGAGAACTATTTCCTATATTTCAATAAAGTATTTTCTTCCATAAAAAAAATACAATTAATCAACCAACATATCAATTTGTATTATACATGTGGGACATAAATTCTTACACGGAGGAGTAGATGGAAATGGTTGTTGCAACGAGTGAGCGATGAGGTTGGCCGGGTTTAGAGTCAGTCGGTTCATTGGACACGCGAGATTCAGAGGAGGAGGAGAAGAAGAAGAAGAAGATCGAAAGAAGAAAATGGATGGATACTATGTTGGGAGGTTCATTGGACGCGCGTAAGTTTTGCTTCTGCAACAAAAATTTCCAATCTGGGCACGCGCATTCGTGTTGGATTGATTACACAAGTGCGAGAACAATTAAACAGTTGGTGCGTGCACTTGGATTAAATTATGACTTCAGCAACACAAACTCAAATGGGAACTCATCTGTTGTGGATAATTTTTTCCTTTCTTGGAAAAAGTCAAAAGATAAAATAAATGTAATCCAATGATTATAAATTTAAAATTCTCTATTGAGCTACTCCGGTCTGTGTTCTTCTTTAACTGTCGAATTTTGACCAGGGATGCTAGAGATAGATAGAGAAAGGGATTCAATAGAGGATGACCCACATTTAGGTTTTAAGTTAAAAATGGAGGGCATAAACAAGTTTTTAGTTTTGGAAATTTTTTATATTTAATAGATAAAATTGGTTGAGGGATGAGGTTTTAGACCATTGACCCGTCAACAAAAGAAAAGGTGGCCAATTTCAACAAGTTGGAGAGGAAAAAGTGTTTTAGAAAAGAGGCTCACAAATGATGGAAGCAACTTGGAAAGGACCAAAATTAATAGTCATTTTTTAATCAAAAGATTTGTTGTACATAAAATATTTTTAAATAAATAAACTAAAATGAACATATTTTAGAAAAAAATTGAAGTTACGAAAGCTTTTGCCATCACATATGACGAAAATATGAAAAATATTTATTTTATTTTTTTAACATTTTCGTTAACTCGGTTGACGAAAATATGACTATGGATTTTTTTTTGGTTTGTTTTCTATTGGTTTTTTTGTTTTGGATTTGTTTTGGTTTGTTTTTCTTGGATTTTTTTGTGTTATTTTTGGGGATAGTTGGGTTTGATTTTTTTTTCTTTTGGTTTTGAGAGGTTTTATTATTCTATTTATGAAAACCTTCGATTGATTATGGAAATCCAAATTATTTTATTTTATTTATTCTTGTAAAAAAAACTTTCATAACAGTTTGTTACCAAGCATGGATTGGATTGGATTGGTTTAAAAGTCGCTACTTAAAATCATTCAAAACCGAACTCCTCATAACCATTTATAACCGGTACTCTAAAAATAACTCATAATCGCTACTCCCACAATTGCTAAGCAAACCCTTAAAGTTTCTACCGTAATACATCGATCTTATTACGATTAGTAAATTATTTTATAAATAATAATTTTATCGTTAAAAAAAATTAAAAATATATTCTAGTCCCATTTTTAATCATCTTCACACTGACATATTATATGATAACGGGTCCGGAGACACCAATTTTTACTCGTTATATCGAATTATCGAAAAAAATCCAAAAATAAAAATTGGAGATTGAAATATCATTTTTTTGCGATTCTAATTTTTTTGAAATCCATCAAATGGTGAACCTGTTTATCCCATAGTACTTTTCGTTACGGTCATTTTGGCACAAGGTGGACCTCGTTTCGATCTCTTAGTCAAAAGTTATGATAGTTTAAAATTTTAAATTTTATACTTTTGCCTGTAACATTTGCGTTTTGCTTCGAATGAAATTTTTTTCTGCACAAATTGTGTTACTCTCGTCGAAAATATACAAATTGACCTATTGTTTGATGAAAAACGATTTTCGAACAAATAGTTATGGCCGTTCGAAGTCTGCTCGACGGCAGGCGTAATTTCTTACGCTAGAAAAGTTTTAAATTTTTGGATGTTCAATGATAGCATATTTTATTTTGGATGTTAAATTTCAGTTTTTTTCTAATTTATTTAAAAAATTATTGTTGCAACAATTTTTTTTAAAGAACTAAACCTAAATAAAACTAAATCAAACCACTCTTTTTTCCAAAAAAAAATAATAATAATTAAAAAAACAACACTCACCCAAACATTAAAACCGAACCAACTCTCACCAATGTACCTGCAGGTCAAAATGCTGAATTTTTGCCAACTAGGTTGATAAAAATTTGACACTATCGATTTTCGCTATCCGAGATGACGATATCTATCGTTAGTTTAAATTTTTCGAAAATAGTATCGTTATAGTTAATTTATTTAAAAATATTTTTTGTACAGTAAATTTTCTATTTTTTTTATTAAGAAAAGTTTAATTTTAGTTTTAGTAGAAAAAAATGGTGAGAATGCAAACATGGTGACCGTCTTCCTGGCCACCCATCGAAATGGCAGAAATATCATTGATGAGAGGGTCTCCCAGACCTATGTAAGTATTACTTTACTTTGTGTTAATTTTAATATAACTTAGGCAATTATCGAGTATCCAAACTTTTCTAAGCCGAGTATCTTAGGCTGCGTGAGCGGGCGACTGCTAGTGCACCTACAGCGGGAGAGGCTGGTACTTCCTCGCAGCCCTCTCTAGCTCCGTCGACGGACAAGCTGAGGGTGACCGCCGCTAGTAATCTCCAGAGGGGTACGTACTACGGTACGGGATCCTATGGCGCCCTTGTTGCGACGCAGTCATCTAGTGTAACGTCCGCAACCGCACGGTGCGTTACGCTGAGTCGGATTGAATGAAACAAATGTTGGTTACATTTGATTTATTGGATTTTGGGAAGAAGTATTGATTGAGTTGTTTGATGTGCAGATGGCTAGCGGGTTCGATGGAAATCAGGTGTTCGTTCAGAGCAGTACTGAGATAGCTGAGTTGGAATGATAATGCCATCTTCCTTAGTCCGATCGGTCGGATGATTTGTAGAGCACGGCCTGCTCGCACGGTCATACCAGTTGAGTAGATCGCGCTTGCATCGGACCACGGGTTCAAGGGATTGGCCGTATCGGCAGGACAGGATGCTTAACGGAATCAAACATTGTAAGTGGGCTCTTTCCCTTCTCCTCTACTCCTTCATGCCTAATAATATGGAAAACACGTAAAGGCTTGAACACTCGGACTGAAACATGGAGAATCACTACACTGAGGCGTGCATAGAGTGTACGTCGTGCTTGGATAGGATTGTGGCTTGATTTAGTTTGCGCGTTGGATAGTTGGAGCTAGAGTTGGTTGGATTATCATTTGAGGCAGTTGGTTGGAATGATAGGGATTTTGCTTGGAGAGTTGGAATGATGCATTGAGGCTTCGGGAACAACGGGAATTTGGGCGAGCGAGCGTGCATCCGTGCACGAGTATCACTTGGTCGCTTTGTCTTGCAAAGCGAGCAGTTGTGGTTCGAAACCGAACAACTGCATCGGCGAGGGTGTTGTGCCGCTTGATGGGGCATCGTGCCACGAATGGGGCATTGTGCCACTGAAACGGCATTGTGCCATGGGTTTGCTTTGAGCATGGGTGTTGCACCATTTGGAAACACATTGTTGAGAAGAGGCATTGTGCCTATGGAATCACTTGTGATTGTGCCTTGGGCTATATGTTGGAAGAATGGTTATGGATGTTTTGGTTGGATAATTCATGGAACGAGTCTAGGATCGCTTGGTGGGGCAAGAATGTTCGATCCTCTCCTCATACCTACTTGGTGTCTGCATGTCACGGACAACCTGTATTGCACAGGGTTTGGTCTCCTAGAACGGGAAGGCTCCGGGGCACCGGGACCGTTCGGCCATGGAGGAGACAATTGGGTAACGTGCCTTGGGCACGGTGCCAGCGGTTGGAATCGATCCAGGTGGGTTAGCTACTTAGCGCTGTTTCGAGGAGAACTACAGTTGATCAGTCCGATCAACGTCCTTTATGGCTTGGCCAGTGACTTCATATAGATTAGTGATGGCTTGCTTTTCTTTTGTTGGTTTGGCTTTCGTGTAGGCGCGGCCACCTTGCCTCGGCAAGAGTGTACACTTTGGGATTGGATTGTAAGTGTTGGTTGAGGATGGATATTGAGGCTTGGTTGATGGTTCGACATGTTATCGTGTTGCTTGGACTTGAGCAAGACGGGTTGCATGCTAGTTTCCCTCGAGTTGCTTATATATTGCTTGTCGTTTGGTTTGAGATGAATGCTTGCATGCTTAAACTGCTTTACAGCTTTCCTTAACATGTCATCCCTATGCCATGAAATGAATCTAGGATTCAACTAGAAAGATCACCATATAACTGTTTGCACTCACTATTTTTACTTAGTGTCGGCTTAGGCGAGTGGGTTACCCCGCTCACTAGTACGGTTGTGTACTGACCCACGTTTGTGGGCATTATTTCAGGTACGCAGGCGTAGTGGAGCTGCTTGGATATACGAGACATGATGTATGAAATGTAAGTACCTTTGTGGGCTAGAGAAAAGAGCAAGAGTATTTCATCGCCTTCGAGGCATCGCCTTTGTGGCATTGCCTTCGATGCGGCATTTCACTTGGACCCTATCGTGAGCTTCGCTGCGTATTACTCTGATGTGTGCTTGGTACACAATACTTGACTTCCGCTGCAACTTGGTTGTTCCGATGATAACATTTGGTGTTTGACAACATCGCCTTGTACGAGCGCAACTCCAGGCCCGTACGGCATCACGTCCCGATGAGAACGATTGTCCTGCGGGAGAGCTGCAACGTGGTGATTCACGTTCAGCGGGGACTATCGGGCTTGCGGGAGATTGGGGCGTGACATCTAGGGCCTCCCCGACAAGTGCGCATTTCGCACAGCCCTCGCAGTCGTCGGTCCGAGTCCAGGAGGTCGTTGACCGTCAGATTGAGTCTCTCCGTGACGAGTTGCTGCGAAGGATAGAGGAGCAGCCCCCGTCCTAGCCGCAGGCCGATGATGCGACGCTTATCGCATGATTTGATATGCTCGAGCGCAGCATCAGGGAGCTCCGGGATTTGACAGCTGATCTTAGAGTGTCAACAGAGCGCAGCGTGATGGAGCTGCATGCATCACAGCTGTCCATGGGCGAGAGGCTGACGATGATGCAGGATTCAATGGTTCATAGCAGTACGAGAGTGTTATCTACCATGAATTTATACAACCAGCGACTAACATAGTTGGAGCGGATACGTCCTCCTGGTGCGCCTACAACGACACAGACTCCACCGACGTCACTGCCTTCTCCATCGACATAGGTGTCGATTTTACGGGAGCAGTATGATATGTTCTTATCCTTCATGTGCGCCGGTGGTCATCCTCCTGCAGATCCGCAGTAGTCCTAGTTAGGACCGTTTATTGATTGTTTGTGTTTCAGACCTATGATATTTGGTCATTTATGAATTTTTTTATTTTTGAGGCATTCTGACATTATTTCTTGTATTCTTTAGGACGAGGCTTTCAGACTCAGTTGTGTGGATATTTGTTGTATTCTTTACGACGATATTTTCTCCTGATTTGGTTTGTAATCTCAATATTTTATTTTTTTCAAATTTTATTATATTATTCATATTAAATATATGTTAATTTATCGGTGTTGAGTATTCAACTGAAGGGGGTCGACGAACCCAACAAATTCAACGGAGGGTTGCTCCGGGTCTATTAGTACAAATTGTGAATTCATAAACTGCAGGAATAATAGTTTGGAAATAATTCAGTATTCATTTTTTTTATTTTTTTACTATATCTTTAGCGATGTTTTGCGATATTTAGCGACGTCACCTCACGTCTCTAATTACGTCACTAATTATGTTGCTATATTCTTCGCTAAATACGTCGCTACACACGTCGCTAAACAAGTCACTGTCCGTCGCAAATTGCTGACATGGCAGTATTGCCAGGTCATACTAACGTCGCTAAATTAGTCGCACAACGTCGCTAAATGAGTCGCACATACGTCGCTATAAAAGTCGCTATTTACGTCGCTACTAACGTTATTATATACGTCGCTAATTTAGCGACATATAGCGACAAAAATATATGTCGCTAATTTAGCAACGTTGCATCGCTGCACGTCGCTAATATAGCGACACATATATGTCGCTAAAAAACGTCGGAATAGCGATGTTTGGCGATATTTTTTCTGTCAGCGACTTCAACAAAAACGTCGCTAATTACTTCGCTAAAGTTATTTAGAGACATTTTTTTGCCATTTAGCGACGTTTTTTTACGTCGCTAAATTGACTTATTCTGGTAGTGTTACAAGTCGCTCAAGCCTCTCTCTGAAACAGTAAAAGCGTGCCAAGTGGCTATATTTATGGAATGATTATAGACGATTTTCCAACATTATGTCTTGTATATGTGCTTCAGTTCCGGACTCAACGCTCCAAGGATTCAAAGTGAACTCCAAGCCTTAGCACGCACGAAGGAGGCATCCGCACCGAACGAGGTTCTTCCGTACCCTACAAACAATCTGGTGGGTTATCAGTACATGAATGCACTGGTGGGGAGGCTACTCGCCCGTTCGACAAATCCAAACACGTAATATAGGTTTCGTGCACCATCTATTAAATTTTCTTTCTAATCTTGCCTTAGGATCAATTTTATGGCAATATTGAATAGCCTAACTCGTGTGGCAGTGCGCCGTGCAACATAAGAGGAAACACGGCAAGACTTACCAAATTACCATTTGTCCTTCCCTGTCCAAGACAAACCAAGTTAATTGAAGCACGAGCATATATATATATATATATATATATATATATATATATATATATATATATATATATGAATTCAGGGGAAATAACATAAGCAAGCAAAGTGTTGTGTATGAGATTATGGTTCGGGTGCACGAGTTACACGGATTATCAGATGTGTTACAGAGATATTGAAGTATTCTTATGTACAAGTGTATTAAACTCCAGATCGTTCAGGTGTTTCAGATGTTCTCGATGCGATGCAATGACTCGCATGCGGATTGCCGCTAAGCAAGGATGACTTATCTATATGAACATGGGGTCACTGGCATAGCCATAAAGGACCAGGCAATGATAGTCTCAATTGCGGAATGGGGTACAACTCTTTGTATAAGACAAGCAATTCAGGGCAATCGGGCGACACGGGAAGGTCGTTGCATGCTATCCCGCCAGAACAGGGAGACTATTGGGTAGACGGAGAGTCCAAGGTAATATGCGTTACCAAGGCCGAATACCGTGTATTGCCAACCCACAAGCCGGGATAGCATACTGGACCCTTCTTGGGTACTGGCAATACACACAAGCATTCCTCCTAGGCCGGTACTATTTCGGTGCCCCGGTAATCGTCCGAGGAATGAGACACCCCGTGCACGATTTTTCCATGACCATGCAAGTCTTGGGTCATTCCAGATTCACGAGATGCACGAGATACAATAGATACACGATATGGTTGAATCTTGATTCGTGCTCTGAACGGTATTGCTCCACGAGCTGTATTACTTGCCTTATTTTACAGGGTTCTCGTTCGGTGTATAACTTGCCTTATTTGACAGGGTTCTCGTTCGGTTTTGAACCACAACTGCACACTTTGCTTGACAAAGTGCCCAACTGATACTCGTGCACGGATGCACGCTCGCTCGCCTACCCAAAATACCTCGATGTTCCAACCAAGATAATCCACTCAAGCTGCAACTGTCTAACACAAAACCAACTCGAGTTAGTTCGCGCAACAGGGACACCATTCAATTTTTTTAGAAGATATTAAATAGGATGGAGGTGGACGCAGTACAGGTGCAGTCCATAGGAGGCGGGTGCAGGTGCGGTGCTAGTGCATAGCTGGTGCGGTACATTGCGGTGTGGCTACGGCTGCGTGAGACCTTCGGACTGGGATGTAGCATTCGGACAGGAATGAGATCTTCGGATTAAGAATTGTATATATAGTCATTTGGACTGGATTGATTGTAAGCCTTCCGACTGAATTGGGGATGGGACCTTCGGATTAGGAATTGTATAGGACTGAATTGTAGCCTCTCGCAGGGACCTGAATATATATATATATATATATATATATATATATATATATATATATATATATATATATATATATATATATATATATATATTTTTTTTTTTTTTTTTTTTTTTTTTTTTTTTTTTTTTGAAGAGGTAATTGTGTTCCAGACTCCTGGTCCAAAGGACAACAAATTCAGCCCGAAGGCCCACCACATCACGGTCCGTAGGCCCGCACTGCACTTGAACCGCACATGCGCTCCCTTAACCTCCTGAATAATATGTATCGGTCTTAACCACTAGAGTAGACGTTATTTGCAATATATATATATATATATATATATATATATATATATATATATATATATATATATATATATATATATACTTTCATCAAGTGTTTATTGGTATATAGTTAGTTTGAGTTATGATCCATATCTTTTAACATCTGCAAGTTTATTTTACAAGGTAATTTCAATGTTAAGGTAATTATTATAGTGACCAAGAAAAAAAAAAGAAAAAAAAAAAGAATTTACATTTAATAGTGTATACTAGAAGAGCAACATTTGCCAATTTGAATGATTTTTTTGTTGTTTTTTATTTTAATTTGTTATCAATATTTATCTTGCAACAAAGTATGGACCAATAGAAAAAGTGAGAAGAGAGGATATGTATAGCTTTGGAATTTTATTGCGACCAACATTTACAAGGAAGAAGCCAAGCGATTCCATGATTGATGGGTAATTAAGGCAATCAGAAAGAAAATTATCCATCGGCAGTGTTAGATATTGTGGATTCTGATCTCTTAAAATAAAGTTAAGAAATTCGACGAGAACAAGAGCATCCTTTTATTGTTCATCAATGTCGGTCATCTCTTATTGAATTAGCGTTGTCTTAATCGAGGGACTCGCCAAAAAGAAATGATTCAGATGAGAGGGATGGTTTCCCCAAACTACAGAAGATTCAGATGAGAAGGGTTGATTACCCAAACTACAATAGAAAAGATTTCGACGATATGTTTTCAGGAACCAACAAGATCAAAGATTGAATTTCTAGAACGCTTTACGTTACCTTGGAGAATACCTTAGAACTCTCGGAACTCAATGTTCTTCTGCGAACAGATTGTGATGGCCACGTAAATCTAGGGCTCGCAGATAGTGTCTTTCTCTCTCTCTCTCTCTCTCTCTCTCTCTCTATATATATATATATATATATATATATATATATATATATATATTGTTTTTTCAACCAACTCAACAAGGATCACACACATACATATAGGGGAAGTCATCACCAACCCTATGCAGCCCTTAATTCCATCAAATATGGGATAGGTGAACCAAATCTTTACCTAATCCATCAGACCACGCAGTCTACGTTGACAGCCACAGGTTGTGCCAACAACATCAACAATTTGCGATGATATCGTCGTTTCTGTGAGCGACGCACACAACCGCAGTAGACTGTTGACAGTAGCAGCAACAACTATGCGACGCACGAAATTGAATCATGCACACAATCGCATATAGAATTACGTGTGCAACAGTCTCGCGCAAACCTTTGCGCACACACTAGTGTAGAAAACGAGCGCAACACGCAGCAAACTGCGATGGTAACAGCAGCAGTTGTGCGCCGCACGCAACCGAGCCGTGCACGCAATTGCGCAAAATTCTCGCGCATGTACTCGTGCAGAAAACGAGCAAAACAATGCACCGATGTGTACGTGCCAAGTGCGACACTTTTTTCTTTGCCCGAGCCTAAGTTGCTAAGCTTCTACGGGACTTAACTCCTAAAGAATTTTCAAAGAAATGAATGACAAAAACAAAAAATATTGCTTTGAGGGCAAAACATAGACTCTTTAGAAAAATATCCCAACATGGTCACCACACTCTATGTACATATGTTAATACTAAGCAAAATTATATATTGAGATAAACATATGGTAATTTTTTGAATATGGGACTAAACTTTCCAAAAGCTAAGCAAACTACCCCTCTACCCCACCCCAATCCCAATCCCAATCCCAATCCCAAACGAAATAAAGAGAATTGTAATACTTTTAGAAGATATTGGCCACTAGAAATTGTCTACATCATGCAAAGGTTGCCCCCTCCCTTTGTGTGGGGTTGTGAAGTCCATGTAGGTTCCTAGGGAGGTTGCAAGCAGCCACCGAGGTAGGTTCTTAAATATGTCATTTAGCAGATATGGTGGTCCAGTAACAAGAGGTAACCGCTTGTTAACGCCCAAATAGTTCAGTAATTAACCGTTAATAATATTTTTCCAAATATTTAGTTTTTTTTTTTTTAAACATAATTCGACATCCAAATAAGCTGAAGGGGAAATTTTGTAAAAAATGGGAAGGCTTTTTACACTTTTAAATTTTCGGACGGCTCTCTATTTGCCAAAAAAAATTTGTACCCTTTATTTAATTTCTTTTCTACACAAAAATGTATAACAATCATAAATGCTTATGAATTCTCATATGCAAGGCTTTCCTAACCCACATGAGTTTATATTAAAAGACTAGATAGCTCTCCCTCTTTAAAGAGAGGATTCTTTTTTTTAATATAAATTGCATATTACACGTAAAAGAGTAGACGATTTGGCTTAACGTAAAGCTGAATTAAGTAACGAAAACAAATTTTTTTTTTATTATTATGGATTTTTTTTCTCTTATTATAATATTATCATCAATATCCCTTTGTAACAATAAGGCAATATTGCTTTTATCATTATAACAATCTCTGGTTGTTACTTTTTCCATTACTCTCTTCCTTCCTAACTCATTCCATTAACTATTGACAACTATACCCTCATCACTCATAGTGTTCTACATCATATTTCAAATAGTAGCCGAAAGTGAAAAGTTGATAATTCTACAGGTGTTCATATTTCAACTATTTCTTGTATACTTATACTTGTAATTATATAGGAAAAGAGTTATATTTTATATGGGACTTTTCAAAGTGAAAATGTTATATAATGGTTGAAAATGTGTAATCAATAAATTTTATATTTATATTTTATATAAAGAATTATTATACTAACTATTCTTATATTGAAAATAAAACATAGGCTAAATTGCAATTTGATACCCTAAACCATTGACAATGTTCAACTTGATACCCTCAACTTTTATAGGTGCCAATTTAATATCCTGAAAATAATTTGGAATAAAATGCCGCTTCCCTTCCCCCCCCCCCCCCCACAACACACCTCTCCGGCTGCGGGTAGGATGGACGCGGGTGGTCGGCGGACGACGGGAACGCATGCAGGCTGCGGGCGCAGGGACGCCTGGGGCCGAGCGAGGGCGTGTGCGTGGGCGCGCTGGGGTGCGAGCGTGTAAACCCCCTGAATTTTCAAAATTATTAAAACTTGGATTTTTCCAATTTTTCTGGAATTTTCTGGACCTCAGACCTATTTTTAAATGCCTCAAAACTATTTTTTTATTTATTTAAATAATTAATTAAACTGTTTATTATTATTATTATTTTTTTTTTTTTTTTTGCCTTGGCCCGGCCCGGCCCAGTGGGCCGAGCCCATTAGCAGCCCAGCCCAGCCCCTTGGCCTAGCGGGTCGGGCGGGTCGGCCACACCCGCACCCGAACCCGACCCGGCCCATCTACCCGGTCACCCCCAACCCCACGTCTCCCTCTCCCCGATCTCCCCGCCGCCGCCGCGTTTTTCGGCCGGCCACCTCGCCTCCCCCTCCGCAACCCTCGGCCCACGTCGCCCCGGAGCCTCGGCCTCACCCTCCCCTCCGCCCAGCCTATAAATACCCCGACCTCCTCCTCCTCCCTCATTTTCCCCAAACCGACCACTCGCCGGAACCCTAAAACCCCCACCGGAGATCTAATACCTCCTCCCTGACCCGCCATCCACCGCCCCGGCACCGTCCTCCTCCCCGCCGTGACCTCCAGCGCAGCCCCGCTCCTCCAGCGCCGACGCCAGCCAGCCCTCTCCAGAACCCTCCCTCCTCCTCCTCTCTCTCCCCGCGCCGGCTGTTCTCCCCTCCGCCCGGAGCAGCACGCGCCGTCCGAGACCTCGCCGGCCCCTCACCGCCCTGAGTCGCCTCCGCCGCGTCCGCCAACAGGAGACACGGACACAGTGAAGCCCAGCCCTAGGCCGGACACAGCAGGACACGAACTCGCGTGTCGGACACAGGAAAACCCCGGTTTCTCGGGTCCCCTTCAGGTACTCGTAACTTGCACCTCGGATCTCTGTTTTCGATTCTGTAAATTTCTACGCGAAGCCTGTATGACCCTCTCGGTGCAAGGACAAACCGCTCGGGGCATCGCGTCCTGTGGTGATCGCACACCGCGATCCAAAAACAGGAAAAACCAGATCCTGTTTTACCCCGGAACTGAGTACGCCCCGCCAAACGGGACGACTTGGTCGCGCGCGGTCCTCACAGATACGTGCGCACCGTCGATACGGACGTGTGAGATTTCGCGGAAGCTGATTCGGGTGTGCGTGCACACCAGAATCAACGCGTATCCGGGGACATCGCCTCGTATCCGACTTTTCTGCAATTCGTCCTAACTTCGTGCACACTCGTCGGATCGAGACGAAACTTGCGCCATCGGACTCGTAGCGATACGCTGGTCCTGTGGGTCAAGTTTGGTTCGATTCTGAGAACGTTGACAAAATCGCGTGTCGAGGGCCCCACAGGCCCCGCTCGACGGGCGATTTTGTGATCGGTTCATCAGAATCCAATTCTGGAAGTTCCGTTGGGTTCGTATTAGCGCTCCTGACCTGTTGACACTAAGTTTGGTGAATTTGGAGACCGTTGTCCCGGACACGTTTTTCGGTGCAAAGCGGGCCCACATGCGGACCCCGTTTTGACCCAAAACTGTCGTTTTTGTCCTTGTCTCCAAATTGGACCCAAGGACAAGCATTTCTAGCTATTTGATATCTTCTGAGCATGATGGTAATGTTTATTTCAGCATCCGGACTCATCTCTGGAAATTTTCCCCGAGACATAACTGTAATTGGATCCAAACATCAGGCAAGTACCTGCACTTCAAGTTTATTCTTTATATTGTGATAATTAATTCCTTGCTCTACTAGCACCATTGGATGATTACACGTAGAGTTAGAATACTGGATTTTCATGTCTTGAATACTGGAGTTCATGTCTTATTTTTCGTGTCGGGTGGGAGAATACTAAGGAGGCATGGAGTTTACCCTTTTCCCTGTATTGTCTAATAGCTGTTGGTACACGACTGTCCATCAGCCGGATCTCGATTATATTGTCTAATAGCCGTCTATGACGGCCAAATTAGCCTTATAAACCCCTACATGCCAACTATGTATTCTAAAACAAACACAAGTTCACGCAGATAGTTTCTGGTCTTGTTATATTTCTTGCTGACTGTTGTAGTTTCAATTCCTGTCTCATTTACTTCTGTTTTCTCATATTCCTGTTTATAGCATTAACTCTGAGATATTTATGTTTCCTTTATGCAATTTTCTCAATATGATACTCAATTTAATTGTCATAAATATTTAGTTTAATCTCGTTGTGCATTGTGTACTTTGCTCCTTTCCTGACTGGATCCGTTGATTTAGGCGATGATGAGGACCTTGCCCCTACCTATTATGGTCCCTATGAGGGAACATATGACATTTATGAGGAGCCAGTTCCCACCCAGGAGACTACTTCTGCAGAGTAGTTAGCAGTAGCTTTTTATTATTGCTCTTTATCTTAGTAATCGGGTTTGTCCCCGATTTCATTCTGATTTCTGTATTAAACATTTGAATCTGTTGTCGCAATTTTTTTCATTTGAAATCTTAAGTATCTGTTTCCCATTATTATCTTGCCTATGTTATTTGTGAATGAGCTAGACTAGTTAAATGTGGATTTGACCTAGACAGCGTACTACCGCCGACTCTGCGGCGTAGGCTGGACGTACCCACGCACTCGTGCCCGAATTTCTGGGTGCGTGTCGTGACACATTTTTATGGTGGCCCATGCAGGTCCTATCCTTAAATAGGGTAATACCCTAGGACATGGTATGGAATAAGATTGAGGATTCTAGGAAAAGTCCATTCACAGTATAGGGTCCTTATTTCAATTCTTGATATCATTTCTGCTCAATTTTCCTATCGCCCTTGATTTCCAAGTAATCTATTCTGATCTTCCTATCCCTTAATCTTTCAGTATGGTCCAGACAAGGAACACAGTAGGAGGCACATCAGAACCAGCTGAGCAAAATGTGCCCGAGACTCTTGCACTCCCGCCACCTCCATCTGTTCCAGCAGTTACTATGGATGGGGCACAACTACTCGGAGTGTTCCAGGGACTTATAGAATCCCAGAAAGAACAGACTGCACTTCTGCGGACCAGCCTCTCAGAAGCTATTAGGTCCCAGGAGTCGCCACTCAGGAGGCCAGGGAGTGCCAAAGACTTCAAGAATCTTAGACCCCTGGAATTCTACGGAACTGAGGGCATTCTCTATGCCGATGAGTGGATAGAGAATGTCGAGAGACTCCTGAAGACTGCTCGGGTTCCTGATGATCTCAAAGTGGAGTCCGCAAGCCTGCAACTGTTCGACATAGCTCGAACCTGGTTCAGAGATGAACCCCAACTATCTGCTCTTGACCTCACCTGGGAGGACTTCAAGAGACTATTCAAGGAGAAATTCTACCCCGAAGTGGCTCGGGAAGCTCTCGAAAGCCAATTCGAGAGACTGGAACAAGGTAACATATCTGTTGATGAGTATACTGCTGAATTTAGCAGGTTAAGCCACTTTGCGGAGTACATGGTTCGTATCCCGGAGGACAGAGCCCGTAGATTCAAGAAGGGGCTGTCTCCGGATATTCGCCTTGCTGTCACCACCAGCCGAGCTCGCACCTATGAGGAAATTCTGAGCGTGGCACAAGGCGTTGAAAGAGACATGGGGCATAAACTAAAGCGAGAGAGAGATACCGGAAATGCGGGACCCAACAAACGCCCATTTCAACAACAACAACAGCAGAGGGCCCCGCAGCAAACTCAGCGTCCCCTCCCTCGAGCCACAGCACCCCAACACCGAACTCAAGGACAGAACCAGCAAGCTCTCCCTTGTAACTATTGTCATAGACCAGGCCATACTTGGCAAGTTTGCAGAAAGAGGCTAGGTGTTTGTCTACTTTGTGGCTCAGCAGCACATCAAGTGAGGGACTGTCCCGCTGCTCAAGGACGCGGACAGGCTTACGTAATGACCGTGGAGAACGCGCAGACTCTTGGAACAGCTAATGCGCGTAAGTGATTCGTAGATACCTTTTCTAGTATTGTTTAGCTCGTGCCTATTGGTCCGTGACCTCATCCCCAACCTAGAAATTTTGAACTTGCTAATAACCTGGTATGCTTTTATATTTGATAACTGTAGAGATTGTAGATTCTTTTATTAATGTTGCTTATTTTGTTTTGTTTTGTGAACTTAAATAATTTGTACCTCCTTTCATCATCATCTAGCGCACTTAACTTTTGCTGTACATGACTTATGCTGCTATTTTATAGCCTAGTTTTGCAAGCTTACTCTTTATCGAGCTTGTTCATGACAAGTGTATTATTGGGGAGGCCCACAATAATACATTTCAGAATCAGTGTATTACGGTCTGATCAACCATAGTGCGCTTGATTCGCCCTTCGAAATAATACTTTACGTGGATTGAGATATGCAGTGATTAGTAGACTTACCCTCTAAATATGTCCGAGCATATCGTATCGGTTACATAACTGTACTAATACGAGCATACGAACAAATGATTACCAGAATAGAATCTCAATCCATAATCGCTTGACAATTCCCATTAGAATTCTTTAAACGCCTTGATCCCTATATCTCTGTTCTATCACCTCGCCCTTGAACTCTTTATTATTGATCTTCGTCTTCCCTTATTTCGGAAAGACGAAATCTTATGCTTGGTATAAGTTGATATATAGATAGTACTAGATATACCCCACAGACCGGTCGATTTAACGATGACCCTTTATACATGATTAATGGAATACCATAGGTGATGTGCTTGGTGTTAAAGACTTAAGGATTCAATACCATGATTAAATAAGTTGGGACATAGCTTTACTAGTTATATAACCTTAGAGGATAGATGAGAAAATTCTAAGTTGGGTAGAGACCGTAATGTTCACCTGAAAGGGACCCTTTAAACTGTGATCAAGTGAGATTGGATAGAGAGAACCCTACCATATTTTAATTTCGAGGATGAAATTTTATAAGTTGGATAGATTGTAAACCCCCTGAATTTTCAAAATTATTAAAACTTGGATTTTTCCCAATTTTTCTGGAATTTTTTGGGCCACAGACCTATTTTTAAATGCCTCAAAACTATTTTTTTATTTATTTAAATAATTAATTAAACTGTTTTATTATTATTATTATTTTTATTTTTATTTTTGCCTTGGCCCGGCCCGGCCCAGTGGGCCGAGCCCATTAGCAGCCCAGCCCAGCCCCTTGGCCTAGCGGGTCGGGCGGGTCGGCCACACCCGCACCCGAACCCGACCCGGCCCATCTACCCGGTCACCCCCAACCCCACGTCTCCCTCTCCCCGATCTCCCCGCCGCCGCCGCGTTTTTCGGCCGGCCACCTCGCCTCCCCCTCCGCAACCCTCGGCCCACGTCGCCCCGGAGCCTCGGCCTCACCCTCCCCTCCGCCCAGCCTATAAATACCCCGACCTCCTCCTCCTCCCTCATTTTCCCCAAACCGACCACTCGCCGGAACCCTAAAACCCCCACCGGAGCCCTAATACCTCCTCCCTGACCCGCCATCCACCGCCCCGGCACCGACCTCCTCCCCGCCGTGACCTCCAGCGCAGCCCCGCTCCTCCAGCGCCGACGCCGGCCAGCCCTCTCCAGAACCCCCCCTCCTCCTCCTCTCTCTCCCCGCGCCGGCTGTTCTCCCCTCCGCCCGGAGCAGCACGCGCCGCCCGAGACCTCGCCGGCCCCTCACCGCCCTGAGTCGCCTCCGCCGCGTCCGCCAATAGGAGACACGGACACAGTGAAGCTCAGCCCTAGGCCGGACACAGCAGGACACGAACTCGCGTGTCGGACACAGGAAAACCCCGGTTTCTCGGGTCCCCTTCAGGTACTCGTAACTTGCACCTCGGATCTCTGTTTTCGATTCTGTAAATTTCTACGCGAAGCCTGTATGACCCTCTCGGTGCCCGGATAAACCGCTCGGGGCATCGCGTCCTGTGGTGATCGCACACCGCGATCCAAAAACAGGAAAAACCAGACCCTGTTTTACCCCGGAACTGAGTACGCCCCGCCAAACGGGACGACTTGGTCGTGCGCGGTCCTCACAGATACGTGCGCACCGTCGATACGGACGTGTGAGATTTCGCGGAAGCTGATTCGGGTGTGCGTGCACACCAGAATCAACGCGTATCCGGGGACATCGCCCCGTATCCGACTTTTCTGCAATTCGCCCTAACTTCGTGCACACTCGTCGGATCGAGACGAAACTTGCGCCATCGGACTCGTAGCGATACGCTGGTCCTGTGGGTCAAGTTTGGTTCGATTCTGAGAACGTTGACGAAATCGCGTGTCGAGGGCCCCACAGGCCCCGCTCGACGGGCGATTTTGTGATCGGTTCATCGGAATCTAATTCTGGAAGTTCCGTTGGGTTCGTATTAGCGTTCCTGACCTGTTGACACTAAGTTTAGTGAATTTGGAGACCGTTGTCCCGGACACGTTTTTCGGTGCAAAGCGGGCCCACATGCGGACCCCGTTTTGACCCGAAACTGTCGTTTTTGTCCTTGTCTTCAAATTGGACCCAAGGACAAGCGTTTCTAGCTATTTGATATCTTCTGAGCATGATGGTAATGTTTATTTCAGCATCCGGACTCATCTCTGGAAATTTTCCCCGAGACATAACTGTAATTGGATCCAAACATCAGGCAAGTACCTGCACTTCAAGTTTATTCTTTATATTGTGATAATTAATTCCTTGCTCTACTAGCACCATTGGATGATTACACGTAGAGTTAGAACACTGGATTTTCATGTCTTGAATACTGGAGTTCATGTCTTGTTTTTCGTGTCGGGTGGGAGAATACTAAGGAGGCATGGAGTTTACCCTTTCTCCTGTATTGTCTAATAGCTGTTGGTACACGACTGTCCATCAGCCGGATCTCGATTATATTGTCTAATAGCCGTCTATGACGGCCGGATTAGCCTTATAAACCCCTACATGCCAACTATGTATTCTAAAACAAACACAAGTTCACGCAGATAGTTTCTGGTCTTGTTATATTTCTTGCTGACTGTTGTAGTTTCAATTCCTGTCTCATTTACTTCTGTTTTCTCATATTCCTGTTTATAGCATTAACTCTGAGATATTTATGTTTCCTTTATGCAATTTTCTCAATATGATACTCAATTTAATTGTCATAAATATTTAGTTTAATCTCGTTGTGCATTGTGTACTTTGCTCCTTTCCTGACTGGATCCGTTGATTTAGGCGATGATGAGGACCTTGCCCCTACCTATTATGGTCCCTATGAGGGAACATATGACATTTATGAGGAGCCAGTTCCCACCCAGGAGACTACTTCTGCAGAGTAGTTAGCAGTAGCTTTTTATTATTGCTCTTTATCTTAGTAATCGGGTTTGTCCCCGATTTCATTCTGATTTCTGTATTAAACATTTGAATCTGTTGTCGCAATTTTTTTCATTTGAAATCTTAAGTATCTGTTTCCCATTATTATCTTGCCTATGTTATTTGTGAATGAGCTAGACTAGTTAAATGTGGATTTGACCTAGACAGCGTACTACCGCCGACTCTGCGGCGTAGGCTGGACGTACCCACGCACTCGTGCCCGAATTTCCGGGTGCGGGTCGTGACAGAGCGTGAGGCGGGGGACGCATGGTGGCACGCACGGGGGTGAGCGGGATCGCGCTGGGGTGCGAGCGTGAGGCGGGGGGACGCGTGGTGGCACGCACGGGGGTGAGCGGGATCGCGCTGGGGTGCGAGCGGGCGCGGCGCGAGGTGTGTGTAGGGGGGGTGGGTTGAAGTTCGGGGTCGGGTAGGGTGTTGGTCGTCGGGGGTGGGGGGTGGCCGCCGGCGGAGAAGCGAGGGGGGGGGGGTTAGGGTGTGGGTGGAGAAGAGTAGTTTAGAAATAATAAATTTTGGATATAAAATTAAAAATATTAGTTGAGATTTAGTATTAAGTTAGTAGCTATCAAAGTTGATGGTATTAAGTTGAACATTATTAGTTGAGGATATCAAGTTGCAATTAAGCCTAAAACATAAAGTACAGGAAAACTTCATGTAATTATTTTCAAAATAAGGAAGATTCGTGTAATAAACATAAAACATATGAGAGGTTAGTGTAAATAATCCTTGTAAATATTTATCAGTGTTTGCAAATGTTTAGCAATGTTAGTAAATTTTATCAGTGTTTGAAAATATTTATCATTATTTATAAATGGTTATCAGTATTTATAAATATTTAGCATAATTTTCACATGTTTATCAGTGTTTGAAAATATTTAGCAATGCTTATAAATATTTTTTAGTGTTTGAAAATGTTTTTCACTGCTACTAAAGTTCACCAATGTTTACATATGTTTGTAAATATGTTGTTATACTTGTAAATATTTTTTAATCATGGTTAATATTTATAAATATTAAAAATGTGCGTCCATGATTGCCATGGACTAGTCATATTCGTGGTTACAAACATGGAGTCTCCCTGTGAAGTGTTTTTCGAATCCGGCATAGTTGTACAAATCATCTTTAGAAGATTTCTTTTTCTTTTTTTCTTTTTGTTACGTGTGTGTGAAGGTGATAAGTTTTTTGAGAAAACCTGGGGGGAAATATACGGGTTACTCTAGTTTTCTTTCATTTTTTAATTTTCTAAATTCATCTTCCTTTTTCCTTTTTTTTTCTTTCATAAAAAAAAAAAAAAAAAAAATCAAGCCAGAAGATAGCTTTAGTGAAAAAACTGAGAACAACTTTTTCAGCAAATCAAGTGTAAAATAGCGACACATGTCAACAATTCTGTGGCAACTAGATTACTTAGATTGGGTGAAGATTGATGAGCGAAGATATTTGAAAACACCAGTTGACCATGGATGCCAATGAAGACGCCCAGAAAATGAATCAGTGGGAAAATGTGAAACTAACACCCAAGTATAGCACGATTTCAACAATGACCCGATCCTGAGTGATTAGGTTAATTAGTGTACAAATAAATAATACACGCATCCTCCTCTCCAAATCAACAAAGACTTTGGACCAAACGCACGCGTTACTTAACCGCGGATTTTAGTTGTTACAAAGGAACCTTCCCTTTCTCTTCCTCATTATCACTATATATAACACGTACCCGTTCTCCTTCTAATGCACCAAAGGAAGAACAATCTCCATCCTTCTTCTCTTACTCTCTCTCTCTCTCTCTCTCTCTCTCTCCAATGGCTGACCCAAAGCAAGCTGGGCAACTGAACGGGGCCTACTACGGCCCTCCGGTCCCTCCTCGCAACAACACCTACAACAGCGCAGGCCGTCGCGGCCGCTCTGACTGCGGCTGCTGCTGCCTCTTCACCACCCTCCTCAAGTTCATCATCTCCTTCGTCGTGACCCTCGGCATCATCGTCCTCGTGCTCTGGCTCGTCTTCCGCCCCCACCGCATCCAAGTCCACGTCGAGTCCGCCACCCTCACCCAGTTCAACCTGACCAACACCAACGCCCTAGCCTACAACCTCACCATGGACATCAGCATACGTAACCGTAACCGCAGGATCGCGTTCTACTACGACCGCATCGAAGCCCGCGCGATATACGACGGGTACAGGTTCGGCTACGACCCCCTGCCTACGTTCTATCAGGGGCACAAGACGACTACGACGCTGCATCCGGAGTTCCAGGGGCAGCAGCCGGCCCTCGGGTCGGTCGCGGGCACGTTCGAGAGGGAGAAGGGGGAGGGGAGCTTCTACGTGCAGGTGAAGCTGTACACTAAGCTGAGGATGAAGCTGCTCAAGTTCGTCAAGGTTGGCCATTTCAAGCCCAAGATTGACTGTGTGGTCAAGCTCCCCGTGCCATCTAGCAATGGCTCGTTCGAGAGGACCAAGTGTGATGTCGATTGGAATTGATTGCACTTGACCCAGTGCACTAGCTGTTCATTCTTTTTCGGGTTATGTTCGATTTGTTATATTAATATGTATGGCGACTATTAGTCAATATTGTACGGCCTTGTCTATTACTGCTATTATTAGCACATATTTTTAAATAAATTTCTTTATTCTTAGTGATAAGTATATACGTTCACGAGCAAGCTTGCGAGATGTTCTTATCCATATAGTCTGTGACAATATCTTATGCATAGTCGATCGGGACCTTTACATTAGGACTTTATAGATAGATGGAATTTTTCACTGTACTTTGCACAACAGAAACGGATCCTAAACTCAGAAGAGGTCTTCGTTTTTCCTTACTCATTTGCAAAAAAGAAAATCTTCTGAGTGTGGTTTGTCAATGATTGCCATGGAGTTCTATTCGTGGTGACAAACACGGAGTCTCCTCGTATAGTGTTTGTCGAATCTGTCACGGTTATACAGATCATCGTTAGGAGTTGTAGCCCTAAATTATGTCCAATATATTTTCAGAAGATGATAAAGAGAGGTTCTAGTAGGAAGACTAAGGAGAAGGACAATCCAAATGACAATTATGTAAATAAACTAAATTTTATTAAAGTTGTAGGGAATTAAACAAAAAAAAATCTTTACAAAGGGATGGTTGATGTTAGTCCCAATGTCAGATCAAAGTAGAGGAGATCCACAAAGTAGAGACTCGCACAAGAGTTCCTCTACAAAAGTCAGTACACTGAGATTCACACAAGAGTAATCTTCAGTGACACACAACTCCACAGAAGCACTGTACCAATAACATGTTACAAACTGACCAAAGAGAAAAGAAAAGAGCAAAAACAACAAGAATCAGAAAACATTATTCTCTTTACGTTCGAAGGCGCTACAATGAGAAAGAACGAACACAAGAAAGGAAAAACAAAGAAAGAAACTCATTGTTGTGGTGATCAAAACCACCGGTGCTCAAGGTAAGATTCGTCCTACACGACGATATGCCCCTAGGATCCAGCAAGTTCACACGAGAACTTCTGGAATGCTCTAAGTCACCTTCGGAATCACCCGGTAAAAGAATATGTGGAAGGGTGTTTACTGGGCCGCATGCTCCTTTGGTCCTCTCTGGCTTTTCTCTCTCTCAAATTTTTCAGCAGTCCAAATGAAAGAGGAGAGCCCATATTTAAAGAGGATTTCGGCACCTATGCGGCCTGAGAAAAAACTAGGCCGCATACGCGCTGACCGACCAGTTGCCCCCAAACTTTGGCGATAGGGCTGTATGTCACGTCCCGATTCCGTAGAATCGATAGTCGTCCCCCGGACGTGACCGCCGTGCGGACCTAGGTTGCGCTCCGCACAAGGCTAAGTATTTTATTTTCGCATAGCGAGCACATACACTACCAAAAAAAGTCAAATTAGCGACGCCCAAAAACGTCGCCAAATGACAAAAAAATGTCGCTAAAAACGTTTAGCGACGTTGTAACGCAGTTGGAAGATACCAAGTCGCTGAACGAAAAAACGTCGCTAAACGTCGCTATTCCGACGTTTTTTAGCGACTTTATTGAGTCGCTAAATGTAGCGACGTGTAGCGACGCGGCGTCACTAAATAGCGACGTTTATTAAAGTCGCTAAACGTCGCTCATTAGCGACTTATATAGCGACATAACCGCGACGTCTTTAATGACCTGGCAGTACTGCCATGTCAGCAATTTGCGACGTATAGCGACATATTTAGCGACGTTTAGCGACGTCGTTAGCGACGGCTTCTAACACGTCGCTAATTAGCGACTTGTTTAGCGACTTGTAAAAATGTTGCTAGACGTCGCTAAACGTCGCTAAATACGTCGCTAAATTTTCAAAAAAATTAAAAAAAAACTGAATTGTTCCAAACTATTATTCCTGCAATTTATAAATTTCTAATTAAAAATAGACCCGGAGCAACCCTCCGTTGAATTTTATGGGTTCGCCGACCCCTTCGGTGGAACACTCAACACCGGATTAACAATATTTAATATGAAGTATCAGAGTATCACAGTCATACAATTAATACACACAAATATTATAGATAGACAATAAAAGTATCACAGTCATAAAAGTATCACAGTATCACAGTCACACAAAATGGGCATAAACAGCATCACAAAATACATAATATATAAGTATCAGAGTATCACAGTAACACAAAATGCATAATATATAAGTATATGAAACATTGTAGTATCAATCTCGAGGATTTCCAAAACGGGGCAGATACCAGTCCCTCAAATACTGCGCATAAACAGCGTTTATGTTATCAAGCTCCGCTATGGGTGCTGGGTGACTGGAACTCCCCGTCTGAGATACAGCCGCGATAGGTGCTGGGTGACTGGAACTCCCCGCAGGTGGTATCTCTTCCTCCTTAACAGTAGGAGGCATCACTTCCTCCTTAACAGTAGGAGGCATCACTTCCTCCTTAACAGTAGGAGGTGTCGCTCTCTTGGGTGCCATCTGGTAAGATAGATGAAAACAAAGAATTAAACAAAAAATTAGCTATTGGACCGGAACGGAAGAATTAGATGACTCACAAAGAATTAGCTGTTTGTTGCAGTATAATAATGATACCATAATATCTTATTTATATCCTACGTGTCACAAAATAAAATGACAGACATTTTTAGTGTTACAGACCTGTCTAGTTATTTAATTCCAACTTGTAGTTTTACAGTGTTGAGACAGACATTTTTAGTAGAGCATGAGCTCAGTTTTGTGAAGGGTAAACAGTGAGCCTGAAGTTAACAAGTACTTGAAGGTCCCATTTGTGTTAAGACAGACATTTTTAGTGTTACTGAGTTAAGAAACAACAGAAGTTGTAGAACCTATTAAGGACGGGTTCGAAGAAATTGAGTGTCCTTGCTATTAATGTAAGCTAACTAATCAGGTATTCAATTCTCTCTCAGTTGCTTGTACATTATTCTTCGCGTGCATGTCTTGCTAATTTTTACTATATATGTGACTATGTCTAGCATCAATGAAAGATGGACTTGCTCTTTTGATTAGATTTGATCTATATTCTAATGAAATTCAGTTGTTGCTATTTTTCTTTGGTCCCATTTGGATAGCAACCATATTCGACAATATTTGATCACTTCTCATGTTCATCATTATTCTGATTAATGGCTACGCTGCTTCAAAGTATATATTGTCTACTGACTTTAGAGCACGGTGAACGTTTCTCCAAAGCTTTACCAGTCCATGAGGTTTGATAATCTAAAACATGTATGCAGAAATTGAAACATGAAATTTGGATGAATGAACAATAATAGTATAATATGATAAAATTAAAATAAGAAATGCATGACTGCATTCACAGGAAGTGGTAGGTTCAACCGAGGCTAAGAAGAAGAGGTTAGATGGTTTAGATGTGAACTAACAGATGTTAGCAGTGGAATTGAATTAAAAAAGGATACGTAGCCAATGAAAGACATGAAATCACATAATAGAATGTACTAACCCTAACCCTAACCCTAACCCTAATCTGCGTCTGTGTGTGTGTGTCTGCGTCTGTGTGTGTGTGTCGTGTGTGTGTCTGCGTCTGTGTGTGTGTCGTGTGTGTGTGTCTGCGTCTGTGTGTGTGTCGTGTGTGTCTGTGTGCGTGTGTCGTGTCTGTCAAGTGTGTCTTGTGTCAGTGTCACATGAGAGAGAAAGAGAGAGATTACCTAGAGCTCGAGGAGGAGGAGGGGGATGCCGTGGAGACCCGGTCGCCGGAGAGGGGGGCGCAGCCGTGGAGACCCGGTCGCCGGAGGGGGGGGCGGAGGAAATCGAAACGATTTCAAAATTTTCGACAGATGGAGAAAAGAAAACTGAGCCCTAATTAACCAAAATTTAGCGATGTTTAGCGACGTCAAATAAAAACGTCGCTAAAATAAAAATTAGCAACGCCAAAGACGTCGCTACATACGTCGCTAAATATTTTTCATAGATACGTCGCTACTTACGACGCTAAACGTCGCTAATACAGATATATTAGCGACGTTTAGCGACCTTAATTGAACTTATAGCGACTATTCTTTTAAAATCTTAATAAAAGTCGCTAAACGTCGCTAAATGTCGCCATTTAGCGACGCCTAGCGACGAGTTTTAAAACGTCGCTAAATTAGCGACGTTTTTACTAGGAGTCGCTAAAATACGTCGCTAATCCCGCTTATTCTAGTAGTGATATTCAGAGTACGCAGATAAATTGAAACACAGATTTGAAACATGAAAAAGTTCTCTTTTATTGATAATATGAACATCTATTACAAACTCTTGAACTGAGTCATAGGGTTGCCTCTCGGGCTTACAAAAGTGTTGACACAAAATGAGATAGCAGTCACGTACATTACATCCCTACTAAACTTCAAAATGTAAAGACCTCCTGGTGGAATGATAGCCTTTCCACGGAGCTGCATTCTTGCTTGGGTTCTAGCTCCTGTCTTCAAAATACTTTAAAATGTGGCACGAATCAAGGCGTGCCTACAGCTAGACTGGATTGGGGGATTGACTTTTGCTTCTCGCTCGGATCTCCTTAGTGCGGGGAACCTGTTTCAACGAGGGTCAGTACATAGAAACGTACTGGTGAAGGCAAGCTAACCCAACTATACCAATCAACACGTTGTTTATATGAAGCATGCATATTATTTGTGGTCTTTCTATCTTGCCTTAGTTCATTTTACAGCAAGCAATAGATATAGAAATCAATGAAATACTTGCCACCGCTCGGTGACATTTACCTTCCCGTCTGAACCACCTGCACAATACTTACTATGCCCTTCCCTGTCAAGAAGACACAAGTTAGTTTATAACAGGTTTAAATATATGAGAGGATCACTAGCTTGATGCCAAAATGGACGAGTATAGTCGTTGACGAGGATAGCATGCAACCCAGGATTTATGAATGGCTGCAATCCATCCCGTCCAGATAGTTGAGACTATGGTGAAGTTCCGTCCGGATCGGATCGATGCCAGTGCCCCAGACCGTCCGCAGGAACCATTGACCTTGTGCACAAGTTATCCGTGATCAACGGTGTTTAGTTTTGGTTATCCATTGATGCAGTTGAGGCAATAAGCATTTTGAGACAAGTAGCATGATATGATCCATTTTTGCATAGTCTCCCTATCAGTTTGTTGCATTCAGGATGAGTTCTATACATAGCATAATTTAAAGGAGAGTATACATTCTAACTTGTATTTATGCATATGATAAACATTCCAAACGAACAAGCATGCAAATAAGTAACCGTTCACAAGTTTGATTGACAAGCATAATGATCCAAGTCTATTCCCCTTTTTATCTTGAAGTCTTTTAGTTATTACTTGGTATCGTTTAATCGGGGCAAGCAAGAATACAAGATTTTTGGCGTGAAGACTGGAAGAAGGGCCAACTGAATCGAATATAAGCTACTCACTTAGTTTGTTGGAAGGAAGAAGGAAAGAGATGCTTTAAGACTCTGCTCTAGCTTCGCCTACTGTTCGTTCACCTGCATTGCCACGAACAGCTGATCAATAACTCTTCCACTCTTTCCATATCGGAATTGAAGTGCAGTTCAACGAACGAAAATAATAAAATCCATCGAAACCATTCAAGAAAATAAGCAAATCCGAAAACTAACTCAAATCACGAAAGCAACAAGCGACAGCGAAAACTGAGGCAACAAAAGATGCAGCGGAGAGGTCCCTCCTGACTCTGCCGCTAAGTCGATCCCGGGGGCACGGTCCACTGAATATGGGAATCGATTCCGTAGAGACAAATCCATAACGAGGACGAGTTCTTGATTCAATCTATCCCGATCGAACGATACCGTCTTATATTTCTTAGCCGCGCTCCCCGAATAGGGGGAACGGGCACCACATCCTACCCAACTAATTGGAAGTTTCATCCCAAAACTTAGGAATAGAACCTACCACTAGGAAATAAGAAGGGAAACCTATCCCTCATCTCAGATTCAAGCTCCAAGTGGATTCTTCAACCGAATGATTTTGCCAAAGCACGTGCACGAGAGGAACCGAACGACTTCGGAGCAGATTTTCCTTTCTATCCAAAATTTGCACAGGTTGTTCTACATACGTCAAGTCTGCCTGAAGATTCAGTTGTTCAATATCTATCACATGGCTTGGGTCGTACACATACTTCCTAAGTTGGGAAACATGGAAGATATCGTGCACATCGGATAGTGACGGTGGTAGGGCAATCTGATATGCAACTGAGGCAACTCGCTTTAGCATCTTGAACGGACCGACAAATCTCGGACTTAGCTTTCCCTTTGCTCTGAATCTGGTGATCCCTCGCATGGGCAAGACTTTGAGAAATATCCGGTCGCCTACTAGAAACTCAAGTGGACGTCGGTGCGTATCAGCGTAGCTCTTTTGGCGGCTTTGAGCTATCTTTAGTCTTTCCCGAATCAAGCGAATCTTTTGGACAGTCTGTTCCACGAGCTCAGGGCCAAGGATCTGCCGTTCTCCAACTTTGTCCCAACAGATCGGAGATCTACACTTCCGCCCATACAATGCCTCATACGGTGCCATCTGAATGCTGGATTGAAACTGTTGTTGTATGCAAATTCAGCTAACGGTAGATGCAGGTCCCAACTTGTCTTCAAGTCCAAGGCACAGAGACGTAGCATGTCTTCGAGGATTTGGTTGACACGTTCCGTTTGGCCGTCGGTTCGAGAATTTGGTTGACACGTTCCGTTTGGCCGTCAGTCTGTGGATGGTAGGCGGAGCTGAACTTCAACTTTGTCCCCATTGTTGACCGCAGGCTTTCCCAGAAACGCGATATGAATCGACCATCTCGATCGGAGACTATGGATACGGGCACGCCGTGGAGCCGAACGATTTTGTTGAGGTAGATTTGAGCTAAGCGATCGGCGCTCCAAGTAGATTTGATAGGCAGAAAGTGAGCAGACTTGGTGAGGCGATCGACAATAACCCAAACAACATCATTCTTCTGTTGCGTCTTTGGCAAGCCAACAATGAAATCTATTGTTATATGTTTCCATTTCCACTCCGGAATAGCGAGGTTCTGCAGCTCTCCGCCTGATTTCTGGTGCTCGGCCTTTACTCTCTGACAAGCCATGCAATGCGACACGAACAACGCCACATCTCGTTTCATGCCGTGCCACCAGAACGTTGTACGGAGATCTCGATACATCTTGGTACTACCCGGATGAGAAGTATAACTTGCATAATGAGCTTCAGTGAGTATCTCTCTTCTGAGGGCTATGTCGTCTGGAACGCACAGTCTTTCCTTCACTCGGAGCCTCCCGTCCGTGCCTACCGCAAAGTCTTCTAAGGTAAAAGTATATTTGGTTTTAATATCAATCATCTAATTTATGCATATTATATAACTTACTAAATTACTTCATGTCGTAAACGTATTTCTATCTACTGCACCGGGCGGAGTTGATCGAGCAAATATTTCTTGCTGTTGTCGTCAAGCTGATCCGTGATGCTCTGGATGACCAGAAGACTCGTGGTCGCGAAGGAAAACCGATCCAAGGTTGGATCACGCCTGATCAGTGGACTGCGATGAGGGCTAGATTCGACGATCCAAGGTACAAGGAAAGGTCCGAGAAGGCCAAGGCGGCTAGGAAGAAGGCAGCAAAGTGGTGTGGTGGCTCAATTCTGATGACGGAACATTTTCGTCATTTGGAATATTTTTTATTTTAGATATATTATTTTAATGCAAGTACGATAAAATGGTAGTAGGATAAAATATTTAATTTTAATACTAAATAATATATTTTTAACAGGTACGGAGGGGTGAGACTGCCAACATTGTGACCGTCTTCTTGGCCACCCATCAAAAGGACAAAAATCTCATTGATGAGAGGGCCTCGCAGACCTATGTAAGTATTACTTTACTTTGTGTTAATTTTAATATAACTTAGAAAATATGAAAATAAATATCTATGTAGTTAGTAATAAGTACCTTAGACATTAGCAATTATCGAGTATCCAAACTTTTATAGGCCGAGTATCTTAGGCTGGGTGAGCGGACGACTGTTAGTGCATCTACAGCAGGAGAGGCTGGTACTTCCTCGCAGCCCTCTCCAGCTCCGTCGGCGGACGAGCTGTGGTTGATCGCCGCTGGTGGTCTCCAGAGGGGTGCGTACTACGGTATGGGATCCTATGGCGTGCTTGTTACGATGCAGTCCTCTAGGGCCTCCACTGCAAGTGCGCATTGTCACGCCCCAATCTCCCGCAAGCTCGACAGTCCCTGCTGAACGTGAATCACCACGTTGCAGCTCTCCCACGGGACAATCGTTCTAATCGGGACGTGATGTCGTACGAGCCTGGAGTTGCGCTCGTACAAGGCGATGTTGTCAAACACCAAATGTTATCATTGAATCAACCAAGTTGCAGCGGAAGTCAAGTATTGTGTACCAAGCACACATCAGAGTATACGCAGCGAAGCTCACGATAGGGTCCAAATAAAATGCCCCGAGGCAATGCCACAAAGGCGATGCCACGAAGACGATGAAATGCTCTTGCTCTTTTCTCTAGCCCATAAAGGTACTTACAGTTCATACATCTTGTCCCGTATATCCAAGCAGCGCCACTACGCCTGTGTACCTAAAATATTGCCCACAAACGTGGGTCAGTACACAACCGTACTGGTGAGCGGGGTAACCCACTCGTCTAAGCCGACACTAAGTAAAATAGTGAATGCAACAGTTATAGGTGATCTTTCTAGTTTGAATCCTAGATTCATTTCATGGCATATGGATGACATGTTAAGGAAAGCTGTAAAGCAGTTTAAGCATGCAAGCATTCAACTCAAACCAAACGACAAGCAGTTATATATATCCGACCCGTCTAACTCAATGCCATCGCTTGCACGATAACATATCGAACCATCAGTCTCGCCTCAATATCCATCCTCAACCAACAGTTTATATCCCAATATCGAGTGCACACTCTTGCCGAGGCAAGGTGGCTGCGCCTACACGAAAGCCAAACCAACAAAAGAAAAGCAAGCCAACTCTTATCTATATGAAGTCACTGGCAAAGCCATAAAGGACAAAATTCCAAGCATTAACGGCGCTCCCTATCAGCCCGGGTAGCAAGCCCCGCTGGAGGTCCCGTAATGCATCGTGACTAGCACGAATCAATATTTCCCTCCGGATCGATACGGTCCCAGTGCCCCGGGAAGCCGTTTCGAGGAAATGTCAAACCCTATGTACTGTAACACCCATTCCGTTCAAGCGGACTGCCGTCTTAATCGGCAATCGTGCAGCTGTCCCGACCCGCTTTGCCTCGATCAAGAAGCAAAGGATATCCAGACTTGCCCCTACAGGAATCCGGCTTGGACTTTCAGAGGCTCGCTCAGACGTATCGCTCTACCGAGGCGAATTATCGCTAAGGTGGGTGGCTACGGTGAACTTGTCTTTGCTTAGCCAGCACACATAAAATCTGGAATATTCATGCTAGTCGCTAGGTGATTCACCCCCTGCATGTTAATAAATCCAACGCACCTAGCTAAGGGAATAATCCCAACTTGTATTTGCTATGATAGAACATGAAAAATAAAATACTGCTTATATATGTTCAGACCCTCGCATGCTAAGTCCCCTAACGCTTTCAACTCTCGGCTTACCTTCGGGTCCGAGCAAACGTGCCTGCTTATGTTCCTTAGAAACGCATGCTTGTCTGCTTGATTGTTATCGTGTTTTCATCCAAACTCCGGGAGACTACTACGTAGTCGTTCCGTTCCTGAACGAACCTGCAAGTATCCGGGACCGTTAGGTCACCAAGGCAGCCCCGAACCAGGGGAATGCATCAAGACAAGTTATTGTACAGAACCAAGATTCAAGTATCTCTTGTACTCGTGTTCTTGTGTGCACTCGTGTTCTCTTGTTCTAGTGCACTCTTGTTCTCGTGTATCTTGTGATAATTGGAAAGACCCAACGATTGCATGTCGCGGACAACTCGGAAACGAGGTATAGTTCCACGGATGGTCACCGGGGCACTGGGACCGATCCGATCTGGATGGAACTCACGTTATTGTACAGTCTATTGTGCTGGACGGGATGGCATGTAGCGCTCCTTGTTCTTTCGCTGCATACATTCTCTCCAGTGACTGAACCGTATTGTATAGTCCATTGTGCTGAACGGGATGGCATGTAGCGCTCCTTGTACTTTCGCTGCATACCATTAACCGTCAGTGACTATCGTCCATAATGGCTTTGCCAGCGACCGTGTTCATATAGATAAGTCATCCTCGCTTAGCGGCTATCCGCGTGCGAGTCACTGCATCGTATAAATGAACAACTAAACACCTGAACGATCATGTTAAACGACCCTCCTGTTTGCATATGCTATGCCTCCTGAATGTTATACTTGCCCGTGCTTGAATTAACATTGTTTGCCTCAATGTTTGCCTTGGACAGGGAAGGAGATGGTAAGTTGGTAAGTCTCGCCGTGTTTCCTCTAACATCGCACGGCGCACTGCCCGACACGTTAGGCTATTCAATGTTTGCATAAAACTGATCCTAAGGCAACTAGAAAGACAACTTAATAGTTGTGCACGGAACCTGTATTACGTGTTTGGATTTGTCGAGCGGGCGAGTAGCTTCCCCACCAGTGCATTCAATGTACTGATAATCCACCAGTTTGTATGTAGGGTGCGGGAGAACCTCGTTCGGTGCGGACGCCTCCTTCGTGCGTTCTAAGGCCAGGAGTTCCCTCTGAAGCCTTGCAACGGTGCGTCCGGGACTGAAGCACATATACAAGACATAATGTTGAAGCATCGCCTGACCATCGCCTGTACATTCATTCTACAATTGTAGCCACTTGGCACGCTTTTACTGTTTTAGAGAGAGAGGCTTGAGCGACTTATAATCTCGGCTATACGCCGCCTGTAACACATGTTTATATCAATAAAGGGTTGCTTTACTTCAAACTTGTGTTTCAATGCTTCCGCTATATTTGTCGACTCAGTGAACCTGTTACCGATCGCCTATGCGTTCATGACTCTGCTGCACTCGGATAATCTGTGCGACTCTGTGGCTTAGAACTCTTGCCGCCAGCCAATGAACCATGGCCTTGCACGGGCGTGGCTTACGCTCGTGCGGCATCACGCCCGGATGGGTTAAGCGATCGTTCCGCGGGAGCGCTGGCGAGGGTGATTTCCGCCTGGTGGGAACGGCCGATTGCCTGCGGGAGATCGGGGCATGATATATTGGTATCAGAGCCTGGCTTCTACGCCTTTGGACTTCGATTCGATATCTCTGTTTCGAAAGCTCGTTCGTGGGTTATGTGCACGCTCTCTCTCAATGCCTCAATGGAATGTTCCAACAATAAGTCTAAATACTTTCAAAATGCGTTTTGATTGATATGATTGCTTGTCTGGTTGTATGCTGCGAGTGGCCTTTGTGCCAACCTGTGCGAACCCTTGAGAGTATCGCTAGTAGCTTGTCCGATTTTCACTAACTCTAAGTTTGGTTGAATGCATCTATTCGAGGGACGCCTTGAACTAGTGCACCATCCAAGACTTAAGAAAATGTGAAACTCGAGTGCTAAGATTTCTCTATCACTAAGCTGGTTGACGTGCTCACACTAGAAATGCATGTCGAAGGTGCGCACGATCCAGTCTAAGCGATATGCTGATTTCGACGCTTGTGCAAGTGAATATCCAAATGAATAAGTACAACGACTTGTCTAGGATTGCCTCAACCCTAGATTACTGCTTGTCCTTAGAAAGTCTCGAGGACGAGACTTTTTCTAAGTTGGGTAGGATGTAACACCCCATTCCGTTCAAGCGGACTGCCGTCTCAATCGACAATCGTGCAGCTGTCCCGACCCGCTTTGCCTCGATCAAGAAGCAAAGGATATCCAGACTTGCCCCTACAGAAATCCGGCTTGGACTTTCAGAGGCTCGCTCAGACGTATCGCTCTACCGAGGCGAATTATCTCTAAGATGGGTGGCTACGGTGAACTTGTCTTTGCTTAGCCAGCACACATAAAATCTGGAATATTTATGCTAGTCGCTAGGTGATTCACCCCCTGCATGTTAATAAATCCAACGTACCTAGCTAAGGGAATAATCCCAACTTGTATTTGCTATGCTAGAACATGGAAAATGAAATACTGCTTATATATGTTCAGACCCTCGCATGCTAAGTCCCCTAACGCTTTCAACTCTCGGCTTACCTTCGGGTCCGAGCAAACGTGCCTGCTTATGTTCCTTAGAAACGCATGCTTGTCTGCTTGATTGTTACCGTATTTTCATCCAAACCCCGGGAGACTACTACGTAGTCGTTCCGTGCCTGAACGAACCTGCAAGTATCCGGGACCGTTAGGTCACCAAGGCAGCCCCGAACCAGGAGAATGCATCAAGACAAGTTATTGTACAGAACCAAGATTCAAGTATCTCTTGTACTCGTGTTCTTGTGTGCACTCGTGTTCTCTTGTTCTAGTGCACTCTTGTTCTCGTGTATCTTGTGATAATTGGAAAGACCCAAGGATTGCATGTCGCGAACAACTCGAAAACGAGGTATAGTTCCACGGACGATCACCGGGGCACTGGGACCGATCCGATCCGGATGGAACTCACGTTATTGTACAGTCTATTGTGCTGGACGGGATGGCATGTAGCGCTCCTTGTTCTTTCGCTGCATACATTCTCTCCAGTGACTGAACCGTATTGTATAGTCCATTGTGCTAAACGGGATGGCATGTAGCGCTCCTTGTACTTTCGCTGCATACCATTAACCGTCAGTGACTATCGTCCATAATGGCTTTGCCAGCGACCGTGTTCATATAGATAAGTCATCCTCGCTTAGCGGCTATCCGCGTGCGAGTCACTGCATCGTATAAATGAATAACTAAACACCTGAACGATCATGTTAAACGACCCTCCTGTTTGCATATGCTATGCCTCCTGAATGTTATACTTGCCCGTGCTTGAATTAACACTGTTTGCCTCAATGTTTGCCTTGGACAGGGAAGGAGATGGTAAGTTGGTAAGTCTCGTCGTGTTTCCTCTAACATCGCACGGCGCACTGCCCGACACGTTAGGCTATTCAATGTTTGCATGAAACTGATCCTAAGACAACTAGAAAGACAACTTAATAGTTGTGCACGGAACCTGTATTACGTGTTTGGATTTGTCGAGCGGGCGAGTAGCTTCCCCACCAGTGCATTCAATGTACTGATAATCCACCAGTTTGTATGCAGGGTGCGGGAGAACCTCGTTCGGTGCGGACGCCTCCTTCGTGCGTGCTAAGGCCAGGAGTTCCCTCTGAAGTCTTACAACGGTGCGTCCGGGACTGAAGCACATATACAAGACATAATGTTGAAGCGTCGCCTGACCATCGCCTGTACATTCATTCTACAGTTGTAGCCACTTGGCACGCTTTTACTGTTTCAGAGAGAGAGGCTTGAGCGACTTGTAATCTCGGCTATACGCCGCCTGTAACACATATTTATATCAATAAAGAGTTGCTTTACTTCAAACTTGTGTTTTAATGCTTCCGCTATATTTGTCGACTCAGTGAACCTGTTACCGATCGCCTATGCGTTCATGACTTTGCTGCACTCGAACAATCTGTACGACTCTGTGGCTTAGAACTCTTGCCACCAGCCAATGAACCATGGCCTTGCACGGGCGTGGCTTACGCTCGTGCGGCATCACGCCCGGATGGGTTAAGCGATCGTTCCGCGGGAGCGCTGGCGAGGGTGATTCCCGCCTAGCGGGAACGGCCGATTGCCTGCGGGAGATCGGGACGTGACATGTACACAGGTTGTCCGTGACATGCAGAAAGTAGGTATGACGAGAGAATCGAACATTCTCGCCCCACCAAGCGATCCTAGACTCGTTTCAACCGAATATCCAACTAAAGCATCCATAACCATTCTTCCAACATATCTAACCAAGGAGTCCAAATCTCGACCTCAATATATATATCCCAAGGCACCAAAATACTCATAAGCACAATCTCTCAAGTTGTGCCCAAGTTATGCCCACACTTCACATTGCCGCTTCCCAATCACAGTGTTTCACATTGGGTGCAACACCCCACACTCCGAATAATCCCATGGCACAATGCCCCAACAGTGGCACAATACCCTCGCCGATGCAGTTGTTCGGTTTCGAACCACAACTGCTCGCTTTGCAAGACAAAGCGACCCAGTGATACTCGTGCACGGATGCACGCTCGTTCGCCCGGATTCCCGATATTTTCATTGTGTCATTCCAACTTGTATAATTCCAACCGTCCAAGTATAATCCCAATTATCCATCCGAACTGCCTCAAATGTATAACCCAACTATCGTACCAACTATCCAACGCATAAATCATTTCAAGCCACAATCCTACCAAGCCAACGACGTACACTCTATGCACGCCTCAGTGTAGTGATTCCCATTGTTTCAGCCCAAGTGTTCAAGCCTTTTACGTGTTTTCATATTATTAGGCATGAAGGAGTAGAGGAGAAGGGAAAGAGCCCACTCACAATGGTTGATCCCGTTAGGCATCCTGTCCTGCCGATACGGCCAATCCCTTGAACCCGTGGTCCGATGCAAGCGTGATCTACTCAACTGGTACGACCGTGCGAGCAGGCCGTGCTCTCCAAATCATCCGACCGATCGGATTAAGGAAGACGGCATTATCGCTTCCATCCAGCTATTCAGTACTGTTCTGAACGAACACCTGATTTTCATCGAACCCGCTAGCCATCTGCACATTGAAACCAACTCGATTAATCCTTCTTTCCGAAATCCAATAATTCAAATGTAACCAGCATTTGATTCTTTCAATCCGACTCAGCGTAACGCTCTGAGCGGTTGCGGGGCGTTACACGCATTCCCCACAGCCTTCGCAGGCGTCGGCCCGAGTCCAGAAGACCGTTGATCGTCAGATTGCGTCTCTCCGTGATGAGTTATTACGAAGGATTGAGGAGCAGTCCTTGTCCCAGCCATAGGCTGACAATGCGACGCTCATCGCACGATTTGATATGCTCGAGCGTAGCATCATGGAGCTCAGGGATATGACAGCTGATCTTAGAGCGTCGACAGAGCGCAACATGACGGAGCTGTAGGCATCACAGCTGTCCATGGGCGAGAGGCTGACGATGATGTAGGATTCAATAGTTTATAGCAGTACGAGGCTGTTATCTACCATGGATTCATACAACCATCAACTAACAGAGTTGGAGCGATACGTCCTCCTGGTGCGCCTTCATCGACACAGACTCCACCGACGTCACTGCCTTTTTTATCGACATCGGTGTCAATTTTATGGGAGCAGTATGATTTATTCTTATCCCTGATGTGCGCCGATGGTCATCCTCCTGCAGATCCGCAGTAGTCCTAGTTATGACAGTTTACTGGTTATTTGTGTGGATATTTATTGCATTCTTTACGATGAAATTTTCTTCAGACTCGTTTTGTAATTTCAATGTTTTGTTTTCTTCAAATTTTACTATATTATTCATATTAAATGTATGTTAATTTACCGGTGTTAAGTGTTCCACCGAAGGGGCCGGTGAACCTAGAAAATTCAACGGAGGGTTGCTCTGGGTCTATTTATATAAATTATGAATTCATAAACTACAGGAAGATTGGTTTGAAAACCATTTTATATTCTATTTTTTTATTTTATCACTGAAAATTTAGCGACGTTTAGCGACGTTTATATGTGTCGCTATATAAGTCGCCAAATATGTCGCTAAATACGTCGTTAAATGTCGCTAAATTGCTGAAATGGCAGTATTCGCCAGATCAATAAAACGTTGCTAAATGTGTTGCAAAATATTTCTAAATAGAAAAATTAACGACGTTTAACGACGCATAACACGTCGCTAATTTAGCTACGTTGCGTCGCTAAACGTCGCTAATATGAAAAATATTAGCGACGCAAATACGTCGCTAGAAAACGTCGTTATAACGACGTTTTGCGCCGTTTTTCCTGTCAGCGACTAGCTTAAACGCGACTTCATTGAAACGTCGCTAATTACGTCGCTAAATTTTTTTAGCGACATTTTTATGCCATTTAGCGACATTTTCAGACTTCGCTAATTTGACTTATTCTGGTAGTGTCGGATCTTGCATTGAGATTGTTAGTCCCGAAGTCAGATCAAAGTAGAGGAGGTCCAAAAAGTAGAGACTCACTCAAGAGTTTGTCTCTACAAAGGTTGGTGTACTGAGATCCACTCGTAAGCGTCTCTACAGTGACATACAACACCACAACAGCACTAAACCACGAACAGGTTACAAACTGACAAAAGAGAAAAAGAAGAAAATACATCAACAATCAGAAAATCGTTCTTCTATTTACGTTCGCAGACGCTACAATGAGAAAAAATAGAAAACAAGAAGAACAATACCAGAGAAAGGAACTCCTTGCTAGGGTGATCAAAACCATCGGTGCTCATGGCAAGATTCGGCCTTCATGACGATCTGCCCCCAGGATCCAGCAAATTCGCAAACGAACTTCAGGAACGCTCTTGGTCACCTTCGGATCACTCGAAAATCACTATGTGGGAGTGGCGCTGGCTAGGCCGTATATGAGCTCGGGTGCTCTCGATTTTCATGGTGAAGTCTAAATTCTCTCTCCTCAAATGAAAGAGGAGCCCCTACATAAATAGAGAAAATCAGCACATATGCAGCCTGAGAAAGCTCATGTCACATATGCGCCATCCGACACCAGGCCGCATGCTTAGCCGTAGCCGCATGCTACGCCGAAGCCACATGTGTCGCCGCCGCCGCCAGTCACGCTGCACAGAGCAGCGCCGTCAAACGCCGCCAAGCGCCGAAAGCAGCTACTACTGTGCACGGACACCCCCGCCCCACATGCGCCGCATAACCAGGATGGCACAGATAATCATGCGTCACATACGCTGCCAACAGCCAAACATGTCCCCTCCACATGCGACTCGCTCATGCAAAATCGCAGGCCGCATGGCCCCTGGCCGCATAGGCCGCATAGCGCATTGGCCGCATAGCTCCTCGATGCATGCGACCGAGCTAGCAATCGTGCATGCAACTCGCGCATAAAATGAGCGCATGAGTGCCATGCGACGATGCTGACGTGCAAAGTGCGCCAACAAAGCGCAACTTTGCGCCCTTGAGCCTGAGTTCGAGTCGCTAGGGGCTTAGCTCCTAAGGGAAGCATCCCAAAGGTGGTGACAAAATAAATATTGCCATAAAGGTATTCACACTTAATCCTTCTAGGAAAAATCCATATGGACCACCACTCCATGTGCATATACTAATACTAAGCAAAGATATATATTGAAATATATACATTGGTGGTTTTCCAAAGTGGAGCTAAAACTTCCAAAGCAAAGTGGAAAACACCAACAGATAGATAGGATGATAAGTAAGCCCATCTCTCCTTTCATTTCCGTAGTGGAATCAATTTCATTTTTAGAGACCTCTGGAATTTGAACAAGTTTTGGGAGGAAGAAACTAAATAATAGTAAAAATAGTGTCAAGAATTAAAGTCTACAACAAACTTTAGGTATTATGTTGGCCAAAGATTAAATGCAGCTGGTAAGATCACTCTACCTCTTGTAGAAGAGGGGCTGGGCTTAGCCAACTGCACCAACTCTTGGGGGTGAATAATTGTGTTATTGTTGTCATGGTGCACGGACATGAATACGACACGGGACAACACAATAGGAACACGGTTTGTACCGAAGGTATTTCGACTCATAATAGTAGAAAACCTGAAACTATGATAGTTCTATGACTCCACATGAGGGATGCGTGAAAAGGATAATTGTTTACCAGGCCAATCCTCATAACTCAATCATATGATTGCATGCTCTTCAACAGGAGTATGCCATGATATTTGTTTCAGTTAGCCTGGTAAATGCTCAAAAGTTTCTGTGAGTAGTACAACAATGTATGGTAATCACTTTATTTTAGTGTTTCTAAAGTAGCTGCAGGATTGAAGTGTGATCATGTAAAAGAACATGGACTTGATTCTGCTATTTGACCTCAAACTTTACGATCAGTAGTTACTATCATCTTGCACTCTGTTAAGACATTTTTATGTGCAAGAACTCTTGCCTAGGTATTCCAAGACAATAGATACATCTACAGTCGGTTTTAGCCATCAGGCTAAATGTAGGATTTCAAATGTTAATGTGGTTTATAACCATTTGCTTGATTTTTCTTTCAATGTTGTATGAGTTTCTATGTAATATGAAGTGTATGTTCCTACATATTATTCTTTCCTTGATTCTCATGTTTAAAATTACTTTATTTTGATCTGTTCTCTTGCGTTCAGCACTTGGAAATAATTCTAGAGGATTATTAAAAAACTTGATAATTAGTCTTGAATTTGAACATAAAAAACTAGTGAGAAGGTGGTATTTGTTATAGAGTTGCAACTTGTAGGGGGTTAGTGATGTTGCCAATTTAGGATGAGAGAACATCATCACCGGTTTGACCAGTTAGTTAAGGAGCCGTTATAACTAGGGGTACGCCTAGATGAACTTGAATTGAGGCTGTAAAAAAGGATATGCAATTCACTAAGGTTTGAGAAGAGATTACCTTAACAAAAACCAACAAAAGAAAAAAAAAATATTCATACTCAAAATTTTGTTACAAAGGCTATGTTGTTGGTTGTATCAATTTTAATAAGATAAAAGGAACGTGATGTTGTGTTGGGGGCAAGTCCTTACATTAAATTGTTTCAATTTTGGGAGTACCTGTTTACTGCCTATATCTTGATCTCTTGTAAAGATGAATATGGACTTGTTAATAATACTGTTGTGATTATAGTGTTATATCAACATATCATGGTTTTGTAGGGGTTTGGTGGTTATTTGGTCATGTTGAATATATAAAGTTAATGTCTTGAGTTGTTCTGTAGAGGTTTAGAACTGGATGTCAAATATGAGTGGTGAAGTGTGCATGTAGTGATAGAGTCGAAGTTCTTGACTTGATCCTCGCAAGTTTGCATGTGCAATTTTGATCTATCTCATTAGCCAATTCATCGATCTTAAGCAATTTACGTCTTTGCAACATCCACTGAGAGTGAAATGTCTCGTTACAGCCTATAACTAATCCTATATATAAGTATTGCCACAGCATCTCTGACATTTATGCAGACCCTCCAATTCTTAACATTGCATGGATATCTCAATAGAGGTGCCATCCTCACATCGGATACTAGGATGCTCCGGTACTTCAAGGATACAATAATATCACAGAATTTGATAGTATATAGGTGTATCAATGAGTTAAATGGAAACAAGAACAAAATAAATGCTTGAGAGAAGATGTTCTTGTAAGCTATAAAGTATGAATGCATTTTTATTATTGGTATCTTTGTTTTAATACAAATTGTCATACCTCCTGGGCTTGATGATCATTTGCTTGAGGGGAACTCTCACGTCTACCAATATCCAGCAGTCAGCCCGGCATTTGTGCCATTTCTCTCTAATGGCAAATCACTTCTAGAGTCTCTATTTTATTTTAATGACACAAAGTAAAGTTTCTGTTTTAAGTCTCATATTAGAAAAGAAAAAGAAAAAAAAAAATCTATTTTAGATGTAAGGTTTGTATTTATTTATTTTTTTTGTATATTTATTTATTGCCTCATCCCCTTCTTATTGTATCCTTGTTTTTCCAACATTTGCACTGTATTAACCATATTATGCGGCCATGTTGGTATCCATGCAACATAGCTCAACACTGACAATAGATATGCATAGCATTGCCCCTTCCATCCAATGCCATTGATGCTATATGAAGTTGAGCCTGATAACATGCTTTCCTTTGTCTTCCACTATGTCATCTAGAATGGGTCGAACAAGTTTGATGAGAATGAAGAATACTCATTTGATGAGGAAGTTGTGATGGTTCCTAGAGTGAGAGTGTATACTGCTTTCTTGTCAGTCTGATTTAATTAGGATGTCAAATTTTAAGAGGGAAAAGATTTGATCAAGGAAAAGTCAACGAAAAACCTGCAGTAGTGCATTGTAGACAGAATTATCAAACCTGGACCGGACCGCCAGTCAGACCAGAAAAAACTGGTGAGCCGGTGCCCGATCCGGTCAGTCCAATATTTAACCGATTTGCTATCAGCCCACATAAAAATCGGTCAACCTGGCTGGTTTTCCATGAAAACCCAAGAGTAGGCCCGGTTTGATAACTATGAGTTAAATACCCTTGTCAGCCAACTTTGGAATAGTTATAGAGGCGAATTATCTCAGCCCGCTATGGAAGATATACAATTGAGGCAAGTTGAAATCATAAATCAGCATCTATTTAAAAATTCTCCAGACCTTTCCTTTTCCTTGTGGGTGGGACTAGATCAATTACGTAGTGTTGCCTATGATTTGTTGAATGTTTAGGAGGTCTGGCTTATAGTCTTACAATTCATGACCTATTTGTAATCATATCTTTCGTTCTCAATATATACATATTTACCTCATATTCTATATTTATGACTTTTTTTTTACTAAATTCCCTTACCTTGTAAAATTCAATAAGATTAATTCTTACGTCTTAAGAAACCGGGTAGGCCCGGTGGGCAGACTTTGAGCTCCATGGGGAGCAATGGTTACTAGCTATTTATTAACAACAATTACCTACAGGTCAAGCCGACTATAGGAAACCGAACTGGGTTGAGATTTGAGTGTATTTCAAACCTGGTCTTATTATGTTTTGTATTCGATAGGAATATTAAGTTCTAGAGAAGATTTGCTTAACACAAACCAGGACTTCTTGACTATTCCTTATTTTACATATAAGTAGATTTTCTCCAAGGCTATGTGTAAATGGATTTGGTCCTTCAAGGGATTGGTCTTGGTGTTATTACACTTTGCAAATTCTTTTTTGGGCTTGGGCATTATATTTTATCCTTTTTTGGGATTAGGCCTTCTATTTTATAAAGGGGCCTCTCTGAACTTGCTACTAAACCCGGTGACAAAGTCAGAACCGTTTCAGTACCGACCTTTAAATCACACCAATTTCTTCCATTCTACAGTTTCTACTTACTCTTTTTTGTTCTGAAAGGAGAAGATTTTGTTTAAGCGTCATCCATGAAAAACTTAGAAGATTGCCTCTTTTAGATATTTAGCTTTAGGAACTATAATTAAATTGGAGTTTTATCTTTCAAGGAAGTTTGAGATTAACTGGAACATTTGTTTTTATCTCAAATCTATATAATTCTTATTTAAGTGGGACTCCATGATAACCAGGGTCCCAACTTGATCATAAGTTGGATATGGTTTCTCTGAGAACCATTAGTGTTTATGTAGTAAATGCTCTTTTAAATAGTTTCAACTGCTTACTTGCCCGCCAATAGTGTAATACAGTCCATACAGTGCATGTCTACTTAGGTAATTACTTACAGGTTTACCTAAGTATATTTTCTCAGATCAGCTTAACATCTTAGACATCAGGGCTGAATGTGAGCAATAACTTAGGATGAACACCATTGTCTTTGTCTTTCATGTCATTGACATTGATTGGTTGTATATGAATTTCTGCGCTAGGAACTACTACATCTAATCATGTTTTTATATTTTTTTTCATACAGGATTATAAATTTCCGGTTTCTCGCTAGTCTTGCATTAGCACTTGTTTTGTTCGTCGAACATAAGACATATTCAAAGTGTAGTTCTATATTGCCACAATACTTGGTAGAGTGAGAACAAACATACATATCAGAGGAATTGCTTGACTCCTATATGATCGAACAAGTAGTCAGATATAAGAGTTTGAACGATCGACAAACTCAGCATCAAAAGGAACTGGGATAATATGACAAGCAAACTTACTCTGGCCCACAGGAGTCAGATGATCATGTACCATCTACTGAATTGTTTCATGAGTTGGTCCTGAGCCAATAAACCAATCCCCTAGCTTTAAACATGCATAATGAAAAGAGAGACAAATTAAGGTCCAGGCCTCATGATAGGCCCACAGTCCTTACACCTTGGGATTGAGTCCCATGAACTCGTAATCATAATCATTGAGGTGGTCAGTAGACTGCCCTCCCTCTTTAATCCATTGATATTTGCAAGGCATATTAATAGATTAGGCACCATATATAATCCTACTATCCCTACTAGAGAGAGTATGAAAAACAGCTTTTTGCAGTAGCTAGGTAAGCAAGCTGTGCCATTGCCTTAACACAATCAAAGTTCTCTTACGACAGTGAGTGACCCTACAGTCACCAAAAGCTAGCCTTCATATATTCTCATCCCTCCCACTCCCATGCATATATGTCAGTCGTACTTATAATATCCTCATTCGTTTTGACTGGTCTCGCCTGCTGCCATGGAACTTGGATTGATTAGAAGAAAGGGTGAGAAAGAGAAAACACAAAAGAAAAGAAAGCGAGGAGAGCACATGGGATTGGTGCCCTGATCCTGGCCTGGCCTTCTCCCTAGAACAGCATCACAACCATAAAAGAAACCAGAAGTAGTTCCATTCTCCTTGGATCCCTCAATCATCACTTTCAAATGATGGAAACACTAGAGGCCATAGACATGCTATATATTTCTGAGGGATTGGATAAATCAATGAGTGAGAGGATTGTGAAAGGGGTTCCAGATCCCAGGATTCCCTTACTTCCATGCAGAAAATGCTCAATTGAAAGAAAAAGGGAAAGAGAGGTGGATGGATGGATGGATGGATGGTGACCCTTGGCAAAAGAAGAAGAAAATTACTATGTTTTCAAACGCAGTCCTCCTCTCCTTTGTTAAAGACTGCAAAAGTTTGAGCTGTGGAAACTTTGTCTCCATGCTTGCTAATCTTTTGCAGATGCCAATGGGCTCCTTCTTGCTTTCTTCTTTTAGTGGGCTTTGGGCTAAGGACAGGAGTGGCAGCTTGTCTTGTTGTAGACTCTGTAGTAAAGGGAAAGTGATGCATGTTAGCCTTGATGGCTAATGAACAAAAAGAGTAATGTGTGATAAAAGCTGTAAGAATTTCAAAGTTATTGAAAGACCCTCTGCAACCTTTATCCTGTTTTTTGAATAGTCAGTTGTGTGTAGATCAATGGTTAAACTTTGCATAAAGAGTTTTTTTTTTTTGGGGGGGGGGGGTCAATTATATCCTCTGCTTGCACCACAAACTTGAATAATTATGTTAATTTAATTAATAGGCTTAAGACATAGAAGCTCTATGAAAATATGGAGAGACCTGCTGATGTTTGGTTTTCGATACCAATGCAGTATCTATTGCTTCTAGTGGTTCTAACTATGTAGATATATTTGTGAAGGATGGATATTTGTAAATATGGATATTTAATGCAAGTAAATGTGAACAGTATATATTGATACTATCTAGTGACTGTTTTCATATGAAAGTGTAAAGGAGTAAAGCAGATTTCTTTGCCATTGGGGAATCTCTTTGTCTAATTTTCTGGAATGTGACTGTAAGAAAAATTGGAACTTTTCGTAGGAAAATTATGAAGCTTAAGATAGAAGCAGCCTGGATCAGTATAAACTTTCTTGAATCTGATTAAAGACAAAGAATAAAGAAAGTTCAGATTCAAGAAGTTTGAAGTAGACAAGATTCACTACAGTTGGTAAACGTGAAGGGTCAATATATAACATGCAATAGACACAGTGCACCATGTATGATGTAGCTTGTATGAATAGGCGTCTCACACAAGATTGGGTGTGAATAATGTGGATGATCATTTATATTCATAGTTTATCTGTACACAGAAAATGGCTATTGTTTACATGAAAATTTGTTTCGGAACAGATTGAACAAAAGTGAAATTAACTTTTCATGTGGCTGGAAATGGTGGATAATTAAGATTAAATTCGCGAATAAGATGGTAAGACTCTTTCCAGTAATCAAGAAATCTCTCCTAGACTGAAGAGTTCATTAAGTGAGAATTATTGTGACAACTTTTTGTTCTGAAATTAAAAGATGAACCTACAAACTAACTAAAATATTAAATTTGGCTTGTTACCGGTGTTTGAACTACTTCAAACCTTAAAGTGACATGAGTCCAAATAGTTATCATTTTGTCTTCAGCAGTTGACACGTTTGGCACTTTATAAATCTTAAGTAGGTAGCACTCTATATTAACAAGCAAGCATCTGTACAGTTAAAGACTAGATTTTTCTTTTTTTTTTTGTCAATTCTCTTCTGGAGCTTTGTTATGCTCCCTAAGTGACTTTATGCTAGCTGATGAGAGAAGGCAAGGATTATGAATGATGACGACGATGACGACGACGGTGAAACGGAAGAATGTGTGTTAGTAATCCCAGGCAATCTATCCCAGCTATGTTAATAATGACTCATCAATTTTTAGAATGAATTTAGTTTGACCTATAACCATTTCGAGTAAAGTTACTATGATTTATAATTAAGAGTGCAATGATCATCACGACGTCGTAAAGTTAGTCCGCAACCCACCAACACTATGAGTTGCTCTAGCAAACAACAGTCCTACATGTAACCCTTAGTGAAAGCTAACATATGAATTACCTAATGTGTTTGATTAGAGGAGCATAGTCACTTGCCTTGAGGCCCTCAAAAGGAAATGCCAGCACTTTGTGAAAGGGGAAAGGCAAGTACCAACAAGAAGCACCATTATCTCTAAAAGACATGATGATACGAGTCATTATCTCTAGAAGGATATATAAATCTGTAAGTTGGTCCTCCTCCATTTTATCACGGTATGGAGGGAATTTTGAAGGTAGGGGATTCAAAAATGAAGCATATTGGCCCTATCAAAGTTAGGAGTATGGGTCTCATGAGTATGTCTCTCGTCTAATATGCCTAATCATATATACGATGGTCATCTTTCCTTTATTACTTTCTTTTGTACAGCAGCATAGCTTTTGTGACGTATCGCTTTATCTGCGGGCAAAGATCGAGGCCTTGTCTTTCGTATCACCTTCAAGGCCACTACTAGAATAAAAATGAATTGTCATACAGCAAATGGATTGTAGACTAGAATGGATATAAGTTAATAAACAAGAGGCAAGTGGTATGTTTCAATTTTAGACATGATTCTTTTTCTTTCCGCATATATAGGGCCCCTCGTCAGTTTGTTAAACCCAGAAATCTATCTGGGAATTAAGTAGAATGTTTAGGAAGACTTATAATAGTGCAATGACCATCACTAAAGATCAAATAGGGGAATCTAGCTAGCTCCTCATGGGATTGTTGGTCTAGATTACGATGTCTTCAGATATGGTGGACAGAATTATAAGGTGGAACGTTTGTTTGTTTGTTTCAGATATCGCTAGTATTATCTGGCTGGAAAAGTTGAATGTCATTAGTTTTAAGAATGCATGGTGTGGACAAGTTGCCTAATTAACCTCAGTTTCCACTTTATGTTTTTTTATAGTTTAATATTGATCTGCCAACCCAGAGACGATGGTTCTGTACTGATTGGTCCATAAAGAAATTGATGTGTGCTCAGCTTGAAGCCTTGAGCAACAGCTAGGACCAAGCGTTGGGATATCATAATCATGAGAACATAACTCAGTATGAGGTGGTATGCACAGATATGTCTCTTCAAATTGCTTGATGAACATCAGCTGGTAAATTAGAGAACTGCTACGTTGCCAGCGGATGGGCCAGTCCGTCCGCCACGTGGCCGACTCCCATTGGCAAGACAGCCGGATAGGATCCGTGAATGCAGGAGAGGAGCCGATAGGAGTCGGCCACGCCTGCGGGCAACATATCGTTTTCCGGTAAATTAAATTTCTTGGCCAAGGATTAGAACGTTCCAATCCGGTAAAGAATTTATCGATTTTATTAATTGGGAAGTTTGCTAGATTTAGTATTTCAATGTTAAAGATTCACTACCAAAATACTTTAAATTAGCGACGAAAATATCCGTCGTTGTAATGTTGTTTTCTGTCGCTAATCCTAAATAGCGACGAAAAAGTTACGTCACTAGATCAATTGTCGCTATCAAGATTCTATCGTTAATCTGCCGCTAGGGAATATAAGCGTCGCAAAGACAGTGATGACATTAGCGACGGAATGGCATTTTTTGTGATACGTTATTTTCTTTCATTTGTAACATACAGTAGTTAGCGACGAAAATATTTTAAATTTTTGTCGCTAATCTGTCGTTATTGTTATCATTAGCGACTTTTTTAGCGACGGATTAGCGAGTTTTTTTTATATATTTTTGGCTATTTTTGGTATCTCAGATAGTACGTTAGCGACGTAATTTTTTCAATTTTCCGTTACTAAACCGTCGCTATAGTAGAATTTGTTAGTTTTCTATCGTTAATCCGTTTCTGACCCTCTTTTTTCTCTTTCACATTTTTGGTATCATTTTTGGTATTTTTTGTATGCTTCAAAATAAATAAAGAAATCGTTGATGCATTAGTAGCTGTTCCTCTTTTTCTCTTTCGCAAAGTGCAAGTGAGATCATATATACACGTTATTGCAACAACTGTAAAGAAAGATGGCTAGTTAGACTCTTATGCAGAATACTCTTTTTTATTCATTAATATGCTTGGTTTCTTCTTTACTGAATATCCATACTTACTAATTATCAAGATACTTAAATTTTGGTGCGCATACGTAATATCTTTGTCACATAATATTGTTGTCACCAACCTGTGTTATTTCCAATACACTATCAGAAAGCCTCGTTACATCTTTATGGTACCTAATCTTCTTTGTTCTTTTCTTTTCTCTTTCATGATTCTTTTCCGCATTAATTTGCTCCATGCACCTAGATTGCATCTGTTGATTGGTATAGTTCGGTGTAGATGAGAAAGGAAATAATAGGAACTCTTCACGTCTCCAAATATAATATAGCATACCGATAACCAACATGTTAAATTCTAGGAACTAAACATGATTCTCCTAATTGGTTGAGTCATTCTGATCACACAAGAAAGAAAAAAAAATTTCTGCATTATTCAGGTCCTAGCGGTGTTCTAAAAATTTTGATACTTGTTCGGTGTCTAGGTACTAAGTGCCCCTCCTCCGTTCCGAATATGCATAGCAAATTTAGAACACTATTCCTAAGTATTATTCAAGATTCAGTGATGATGCAGTCATAACTAGAACTACTACAACATTTAAAATTATTCCATTAGTTAGAAACTATCGATATATTGATCCATTATAAGGGAAAGAAATATGCATGTTGATGATTGTAAAAAAGAAAAACTTTGTACACGTCTCTCTAACTTTTCATATTTTTGTACAATTACCAATATTTTTTTCTTCTGTCGCAGATAACTTTGAGCAGAACTTGACAATGAGAGAATTCCGGATTACCTAGTTATCTACAATCCAAAAACCAAGCAAGGAATTGATATGGACCTCCCATATCAATATCAAAGATGGCTAAACTCAAATGTAAGCAAATCTTATCCAGCTTTTTTTGCCCACCAGTGTTAATATGCATAATTTCAGAACATTTTAGGGGGCTCTGTTGAAACTTTGCCAGCCATTCAAAGTCCAATCACCATCTCTTTTAGGCTTTTGAGAGCTGAAACGAGAGCATGTCGGAGTGGAAAGAGTGAGGAGAATAACTAGATTCCCGAAAATCCCCATCTGAGCCCCCACTACTAAAGAAGTATTACTTTTAGGTCCTGCCATTCTCTGCATCTGCACTTCTTTTATAAACTTCTTTCAGCAGATTGGTTCCATCAGTAAACAGTTCAGTCATTGCTTATGCAACCTACGGCCAGGGGCTGATAGAATACATAAGAAGAAAAGTTGCTACTGTGTGCATCCGAGGGAACAAATTAGTTTGGTGTGTGTGGATAATGCACTGAATATAATTAGACGTCTTTGATGCCACAATAACTAAATGTCCATATGTTGCACGGACACAAATACAAAATCTTTCGACTTGATAAGGCGACACCGACAGATGTGTCCTAATATATATATATATATATATATATATATATATATATATATATATATATATATATATATACTTTCGGGAACATGTCTACTATGAGCAAAATTCAATCTGAGCCAATTCAATTATGATCCAATTGGTACTCGAGATGTGTATGTAACACAAACATCTTCATGTGGTTCGTCTTGAATGTTAAAATCGTAAACTGACATATGTGACTTTAATATGTGTAACAAAGTCATAATAGAACATAAACATGTCCATTGAAATTCTTATTATAATTGATTATAGCAGTAATACATTCTTTATTCGGAACCAACCTAATTAATGGATCATTAAACATAAACTGATAGGTGATCATAATGCTCATATTTGTATTAATCAATCAATTGAGTTGATACTTTATATTGTTTCTATACGTATTAATCCAGTAACAGTTTATAATATTTAATATTAATATATAATATTTTTGAAATTATAACTATATTTACTATAAAAAAAAAATAGTAAACTAGCATCGTACTTCTAAACGAAAATTCTAGCTACGCTAATGCTGATAAACCTTCTAGTTTTAGATTAGTACTCTTGGAGTTTCTTCTAGTGCTTTAGTCAACAACTTTTAGCTATAACCCAATAATGTAATGAACTGTTTAATTGAAAAGGTTAAAGTTTAATTACTTTGGCCAACAGTATAGTGAACATCTACTAGAATTTGCATTTTCTTCAGGTGGTACACATCATCCAAGTCTTTATTGCCCAAATGGTGTAGATTGTCTGATGCTAACTAGTGACATACCGTACGTGATCATAGTCTCATGTCGGGTAGTCAGTGGATTAGTGTGTGTGTATATCCCACGGAATCTGCTTCGCGACCTCGATAACAATAACAATAACCTGATTAAGTTCGAACATTTGGAACTTTTGTTATTAAATATAACCAGCAACCTTTGTTATAATTAGAGAGTTTTGGTGCAGCGGGCGGAGTGTTGGTGAAAATCATCAGGTTAAACTATAGAATGGTGCGTCGCTTTAAGCATATTCTGAATAGGAAAAAGTATACCATGACATATAGGAAGGGAAAAGACTTCTTGGTTGGGTTGGAAACTAACCATCCAACCTGTTAGGCACCAAATCCTGACCTGTGCTGTAGAATAGTGCACGTTAAGTTGCATGCACATGCAAAGGCACATAAGGCATGCAACTTTAGAGATTGCTATTAAGATTTGTCCCATCGTGCCCCGGAATTCGAGGGAGAGAATTTGCAGTTTTCTAGGAAAAGTTGATGCATTGTCTGAGGGTATTTTCGGAATATATTTTGTACGAATCTAGGGCAGAACAGTACGTATCTTGCATATATATATATATATATATATATATATATATATATATATATATATATAAACTTGCTCGGAGAGGCTCATTGTATAGAATTTTTTGTTTTTTACAACAATTAAAACGACATTCATATTTATTCACTTTTAAAGTGTTTTGCATATTGCGCTTGTTATTTAATTATGCACGGATGTTATAGGTCATAAATTGGGCTAACTCCGTAGATTTTATACCAAAATTTTTAGAAGAACTCATGAGTTATTAAATTTTTAAACTCATACAATTTATAACCGTTAGATTACATCCATCTTATTTTTTGACATTTTTCATAAAGTCTAAATATAAAAATACAAAGGATTAAACTGAAAAAATTGTCCGTTTGCCATATTCTTATTGTAAGTTTAACTCATGCGTTCTTAGTTGAGTTTATATAGTTGAACTCATTTTATACGTACTGTAGTTAAACTCATTTTATACATACTTCCGGATACGGTGGTTAATTATATTAATATGGTAACAAGTCTTGGATCCTGCTATTTGTCCCAGTCTAGATTTTCTGGTACCTATTTCTATCAGTTGGAGATTTTTGGTACAATATTAATTATTGATGTGATCGGAGATAAGAGACTAACAAGTATTTTTCAATAAACTTCATGTATGTTTAATTTTGTATGCCATTATGTGATTCATAAATCTATATTTATTGAGAAGTTAATTTATTGAAAGTTTAATCATTAGATCTTTGATTATGATTATGAGATAGCGGCTTGAATAAGAAGAAACCCAGCAAGAGGGACTTATTAAAGAGAGAGCAATATGAAGGAGGCTTCCCCCTTTTTGAGGATGGAAAAAGTGACAAAAGATGGAGGATCAAAAGAGGAGAGAATATATTTGTGTTGGGATAATCAAAAGGAATGGATGGGTCATGAGCATGTGAGAATTGAGTAATCCCATCCTCCTTTGTGCTTTACATAGACATGCCCACTAATTATTATCATCAAAATAAACTTTAAAGCCATGAAACGACAAATTTCCTACTTACACTTGGATCCTTTAATCAAATCTTAGGTGTTGGAAAGTAGAGAAGAATATATATCCTTTCTAGGATTCTAAAGCAGCATGAACACTTAATTTAATCTCTAATTAAAGACTATATGGATGCTTATCTTTAATATTTTAGATTAGTAATCCTCCCCCCTCCCACTACGTTGAGGAGGTTTGTTGTTATGAAATCAAAAGCAGGAGGAAAGGGATTCCCTTTCCAAACCTCATCACGTACATGAAAAGTAGTGCATGCCCTTTTGATCATAATTTCTTAACCAAGATTATTATTGTTGTGCTTTTGGTCTTCTAAAGTGCTTCCACCTTTGCACAACCCTTAAAATTTGAATATAATTCCTTCATCCCTTCTTTGTTCAATACTAGCTCAGTGATCAATATGCACCTCATGCCATCATTTCATTGGTTTTTCCCACCCATCAAGTGTTAGGTGATTGTGGGTTTTAGCGCAACCACTCTCATTCACCAATCAAACCCAAGTACATATAAGTTCATTTGTGTTTATCCATCAAAACTAGGATGTATGTTCACCCTTCCATTCAAGTGTTGTCGTATATCATTTTTATGCAATCTAAAACTACTTTGGAAGTAGTTTTGTGCATGAACATCCAAAATGGTTTTGACTCATATTTTGACGTGTGATAACACTTGAGTGTAATGGTGAACATATAATTTTAGTGGGTGGACAAAAATAAACTCGAAAATGCCCATAATGGGGATCAATATGATGAATCCTACGGAAGTGCACTCAACCAACAGATTATATATTAGTTTCTTGTTTGTGCACCAACTAATTAAATCAGAACAAGCACTAAACTCTATTATGGGGTACTACACAATATTTCATTATCTGTCTGATGAGTGCGAGCCCCTCATGTGAGAAACGGATTCGTGGGTTGCTAAAGAATTGATATATGTAGATCCACCTATGTTCAATCCTATTTTAATTAGAGGTCACTGGGTCGTGTTTATTTAATAAGGACATAAGAAACTTACATTGTTAAACATTTCAACCATACATAAAAATTCTCCAATTAGTTGACAAAGAAAAGTAAACCCGATACATATTCGCACACAATCGATAAACTTTCAATTACATTCCATCGGGGTTATAAGTAAATACACATTACAATCATACATAGAATTGAATGTATTTAACATAAGTCAGCCCAAATCTAGTCCACTTGATGTAGTTGTGGTTGGTCACATATTCTCTACTTAAAGGGGGAAAAGGTGGCAATGGCATGAAGAAATATATCTATCCTCATTGTGTCTTTGCATGTGGTTGGTCACATATTTTTTCACACAAAAGTTTTAATCAAATTTTACAAAAGTTGACTGTCAAATTGTAGATAAAACAACAAAATATACAAATATAGTAAAACCAAATAAATAAATTTTATAAATATTAAATACAACTACAAAACTACATCGTAAATCAAAATTTTAAATTTTATTTTCAGAAAAAAAAAAAAAAACACACACAATATATATATATATATATATATATATATATATATATATATATATATATATATTGTAGAAAGATTTAATTGATTTATTTCTCAAAGATGGGGTACATATATATAGGAGGAGGCTACCCTCCTCCTTACTTTCTATCCAATGTGGGACTAAATAAGTTCCCATAACTCAGCATATATATATATATATATATATATATATATATATATATATATATATATATATATATATATATATATATATATATGGAGCGGATCGGGAGTCTAGCCAGCGGAGCCCCGTCGCTCCTGACTGTTGGATCGAGCGGACCCCACGCAGGCGCGCGCACGGGCCTCCCAATCGACGTACGAGGGGAGGGCGGGGCTCCGGGGACGGATCTTTTGATCTGCTCCCATATATATATATATATATATATATATATATATATATGTGTGTGTGTGTGTGTGTGTGTGTGTGTGGGGGGGGGGGGGGGGGGGGGGGGTAATTATTTTTTGAAGTCATATCACAAAAAAGGGAAAGCCCTATGAATATAGCTATGTAATTGATGTTTTTAATGATGATAAAATTAACACAAGTTAGCAAATAGCATGTGACAGAATTACTTCACATGAATACAAAATCATACTAAATAGGATGACAATTTTTTTCGAATTCGACAGGGACCCATTTTATTTTTCTCGACATGGACGGATTTGGGAATTTAAAAACTAGGACGAGACAGGGATAGAGATTAAAAAAAATCGGTTGGATTCAGGGCCGGATATGGATATAGTACTCCATGTTCCGGTAAATCTTCGACCCCGATTACTTATATCTATATATTTTTGTTACATGGAAATGTAGATCTCTATTTGGAATATATTTTGTGGGATTAACATTCGATCTTTGTTATTTTGTATTGTAGACTTTTATTTATTACTTGTATATTTTTTTTGGATTACTATTCTCTTTTCTTTTCGTTGTAATGTATCATTTTCTCTATTTAGTAGTATATTTGTTTTATGGAAACCATGTTTTATGAACATGTCTTGTATATTTTTTTTTTGAATGAAAACAGTTTTTTTAACTTATAAAATATAGAAAAAAATTGTTAACAAGGCATAGGACTGGGACGGAAAAATCCGACTCCGAAGTGTTAACGTGACAGGGATGGGAACGGATGGCAGTGCATTGTTTAATGGAGACGAAGATGGAGATAAAAATTTGAACCCGAACAGAGATGGGTCCGGAAATGGGATTTCGAATACTACTCAGAGACGGAGATAGAAAGTATGGTCTCCGGTCCCAACCCGTCCGGTTGTCATTCCTAAATTACTAAATGGTCAACCAATTACAAAATCAGGAATATAAAATTTAACTCTAAGTAAATTAATATAATCTCAAAGAAATGCCTAATCCATAAAACATTACAGAAGATGATTAGATCTACATGTTTTTCTTAGGTACAAGACCTACTTAGACCCACAAACTTTCTATATATATATATATCCTCTAATCTGAAAATTCACATTAAAAAAATTACAAAACTAAGAAACATGGGAAATCAAGAACTGGATTCTCTTGCAAACAAATTAAAAGTCCTCTGGCAACTTAAAGAAGAAAGCCCTATCTACTGATTCAAGGAGCCCGACATCATCGAAAGAACAATCATCCTCATCGACAGCGCAAAGGTTCAAATCCAAGCAAACACTTGAGCCATTCTCCTGGTCATCAACACCTTCCTCCTCCTTCCCTTCCTCATCTTCCATCCTTTGCCTAACGGGAGGAGAACAAGCTCTTGATCTCGAGTCGAAACTTTCGCAGCTCAATATGATAACTGCGTCACCGATACGGACTTCTTCTCCATTGGAGCCAAGTATTCTGCCACTCTCTATGGCAGCTTTGATACCCATCTGAGAGTATGAATCCACTTGCTCGATGTCTTCCACCAGGAATACCCGATGAGGGTTCTCGCGGACTGCGTCGAACAACCTTTCAAGATAACCGTGGCTCGCTTCGGATCTTGACCTTTTGTTCCGAAGATCATCGGTAGAATCGGACCTAGTCGATGAGAAGCTGCTGAGCTCAATGGAAACAAGACTAGTATGAGAACAAAAGATGAGGCTTGCTAGTTCCCTCGCCATCTTCTT